>JAAGVU020000040.1:8013652-8030109 GCA_011763525.2 Mormyrus iriodes | reverse complement strand
GGATTCCCCCAGAGGAGCTGGATGAAGTGGCCGGGGAGAGGGAAGTCTGGGTTTCCCTGCTGAGACAGCTGCCCCCGGGACCCGACCTCGGATCAAGTGGAAGATAATGGATGGATGGATGGATGGATTGTGGCTGTCACCAACAGCAGCTACTATTAAGATGTTGAAAGAAAAATTCTGATTTATTTAGTAGCAAAATGCCACAATATAGTGATATATAAATTATGTATATATAATAATATAAGATGTGTTTTACACATAAAAGACGTTATAATACTTCTTATGAAACAAGAAAGGGACTTCCAAAGGGGAAAAAAAACATCGAACATCGAAGTGGGACCTCCCCCTAGCGAGAAATATTCAAGGGTGAACGAAACATTGAACAATTCATAAAAGAATCAGCTGAACTTAAAGACTCACTATAAGAATCACGATGTCCACCTATAACATTTAAAACAAAAAGAAACCGAGAGCGATACCGGACCAGGCCACCATGGAGCGCGTGATGGCGAGCAAGCACGAGCCAGAACGCCGTCCTTATAGTTGGAGTGCGGGCGCCACTGGCTGCACGCGAGCAGTCTCGAGCCTTGCAGTATCTCCTCACAGCTGGAGTGCGGGCGCCACTGGCTGCACGTGAGCAGACTCGAGCCTGCAGTACCTCCTTACAGCTGGAGCGCGGGCGCCACTGCCTGCCCATTACGCAAAGACGAAGTCCGCACTGAAAGCGTTTTGTCACGGCCCTCGCTCATATTCGCGCTCCCTTGAAAGGGAACCTATCAACGTATGTGTAGGGAAATAAGTATGGAAGTATGGGCTGGTAGTTCGTCAAAGGAACTTAACTTCTATATATGTGTGAGGAAATGCGTATGAAAGCAAATTTGAAAGTTGTCAATTAAGTTATATCTATTTGTTTGATTTTAGTGTATTTTATTATTAAGCTAATTGCGAGGCAGCTTTGGTTGTTCGTAATGAAATACGATGAACGCTTTATACAAGTTATAGTTGTTATTGTTATTTTAAAACAATTTTGCGTGGCATACAGAAATAAAGGATTTATATTTTCAAACATTTATCATTTTACAGATTATCAGTTTATATTGTAGCCTATGTTAGTAGTAACAATTTACTGACGCGTAAATATATGCCTTTTAGCAAAATATTATTAATTATACATTACGCCTGCTAAATATGGAGGCATACAGTAAAGTCTCTGTGAGAGGCGTTGTTTGTGTCTAGAATAAAAAAAACATACAATCGCACATTTTAAATTCCAGCACTTCAGTTCCGCAAACTGTCATCTAGCATTGCACTGAATATTTTGCAAAAGCCAGTAAGGTAAGAGAGAGAGTACGAAAAGATTGTTTTTATTGACATTACTTTAAAATCAGGCAATCGAAGTGGTGGGCAAGGCTAATGGTTTTAAATACGTATCTTTCTACCTACTAAAATAGCAAGACCGAAGCGTGCATAGCAGTACGTTTGATATATGTTGTTTGTATAGCGTGGCTATTTATGCAAGATAACTCACGCCGATTATATTAGAGGAAATAATTATTGTAGCAAGTTACAGTTTCAAATCACATTAAGAATTTGACAATTAAGAAGATGCTGAATTCAATTTACACTTCCAGTGTTATCTCTGGTTGAGTGCAAACGATGATTGTCGCATCGGCGAACTGGCTCCGCGCAGCGGGGCTCATTTCCATCTCCTGTCACGCCCCTGCGTGCTTATGCGTGTAAATAGCCGGGTAGTGTCTCTGATTGTCCCACGTGCCCCTACTTGCATTGTGTATAATCATTGACCGATCCACACGTGTCTCCAGCCGCTTTGTAAATGCGTACTGTACGTGCGACTTGTTACGTAAGACGTGACTACCCACCGTTTCCCACTTGCAAAGTTTCTAAGTTCTAAGATGTGTTCTTGGTCTTTGTTGTGCTGGTGCAGTGGGATTTGTTATTGCATATATATTGCAGGTTACGAGAGTCCTTTTCGGGACTAACAATAAAAGAGCGTAGTTTTATCTACTAGAACTGACTTCATCCATTTTTTGCTGCGATGCCTGGGTCTGCATTATTATAATATGTTTTAAATCTTTCACTTCCAACGATATTTTACACTGTAGTAATTCATCCATCGTCCATAACTGCTTGTCCAGGACAAGGTAATGGTGAGTCTACAGGCTATCCGAGGACGCGTAGGGAGCAAAGCACCTTTTCAGTATTCACATTACCTGCTTAGAAAAAAATGTGTGATACTTTTTCGGTTGATACCACGTATAGTTTAAGTATTTTTTGTGTTTTATTTTTAAATTATCTGTGTAATCTTTATCTGTGTATATCTATACTAGGGCTGTCACTATCGATTATTTCAATAATCGAGTAATCTAACGATTCATCGAGTAATAGTTTATTATATTATATTATATTATATTATATTATATTATGTACATTGCATTTTGCGTGAGGCACGAATCAATTCATTTTAAGTTGCATGTTTCTGGACAGTGGAAATACACCGAAGATGGTTAAATAGCCACGTACACACGGGGTAAACCTGCAAACTCCACACGCACAAAGCGGAGGTGTGCAGCAATAGCGCTACCCACTGCACCATTGTGCCTCCCTGACAAGCTTGCACAATGTGCGCCGTTAGTATTGATATGGCATTTCATGCACATTCAATTGTCACATCGCAAGGACCGCAGTAGTCTGCTGGGTTAAAACCATCAATAAGCTGCGTTAAGTCATTTTTGGTCAGTCAAACAAAAGAAAATTTAGCAAGCTTTGCAATTCTGGAAACGATGATTCCCTATTATAATTATCTATTGTATATAAAAAAACGAGTCTAAAGTCTCTGCATACGCTCTCTGAAACAATCATAATAATTTTCCTACTTCCTATTTGATTCGCTCAGAGACGGTGCGACGCGCTCTTGAGAAATTAAACAAAACGAGCAAAGAGCAGAAAGACGAATTAGAACTGGTGGCGAAAAGACATTCGAAATATTTTATATTTGACAGAGAGGATATTCAGCAAAGGCAAGTGATTGCCGGCACTGCTTTCTATCTGTTGTCACAACTATAGACAATACTACCAACATATTTGACAGACTCTGTTGATAGATAAGTTTCATTTGGCTATTTAGTAAGTTTTCAACTTTTTAAATATAGCAAAAACTTAAAATATTGTTGAACCATACTTTAAACACACAATATACTAACAACAATTATTAAAATGTATGGTTAACGTACCGTATTATGCGCACATTACTGGCTAAGCGATAGCGTTAACAATTGTTTTAGCAGCGATTATTTTGGCATAGCGGAATCGTAGGAAGCAAATTAAGCAAAATGATTTAAAGTCAAAGTGATAACAAAGACAGACTAGGCTACTAAATGGCACATATCTATGGCTAACCTCGCATTGTGGGGTGAGTCCGTCAATTCCGGAAATCTTATTTAAGATATATTTGTATTGCAGTCGAGCTGTGGTAATATTAAGTTATATATAAGTTATGCTTTGCAATACTGACGGACGACTGCATATTCATTAACTTTTAATGTGAAGTGTTTCAACATAAGTGATGTTTTTCGCTCTTGTTACAGTGAAATGCAGTGTGCGATTTTTATGCAGAGCAACTGACATTACCTTAACGTATTAGGTATATAAAATGTCATGATTCCTCAACCATTTTCCCCAAATAGGCACTACCATTGCAGGTTTAAAGTCAAGTAACATAGTAGATAAAATGTTGTATCTCGCGCAAAGTCTTTCAGCTTTATTGCAAGTAACCGGCAATACACAATCAATTAGTATAAGATGCATGTTTATTTGTTCTATTGTTATCTATTGTCAGTTGTTTTGCTATGCAACTGATTAACTACCCCAGAGGCAAAATCCACATTTTAGACAATATGAGTCTGTTGTCAAACTGATTTTAAAAATTGGAGAAAATTGATGTCATTGTAATGAGTTTGTGAGAATCACCCATATTGTGTTAAAGAACAAATCCATATAATTGGCTTTCCTCCCTCTTCACTCAGGACAATTCTGTAAACAAGCAAGTATGCCTAAGCACAGGGCAATAGATGCGGTGTAAATGCAAGTATTATTAGTAGCCTGGACTGAAAGTCTAGCATGCATTGCTCATAATATAATGCAATTAACTGCATAGTCCAAACAAGTTTATATGGTACAGCATAAGCTGCAATGTATTATTCCAATCCAGTTGCTGGTCACTGCCTATGAAAACCCGCACATCTGTCACATTAAGCTTAGAATGGTTGCCAATTAGGCGAGCGTCTTGGTCAGGCTGTTCCGTTGGGGACCCCTGACCTAATGTATGTATGTAGTGTATGCATGTGTACGAAAGAAAGGGAAAATGGCATCTTGTATTGGTTCAAAATGGAGAGTCCCATGATCCACCTGGAAATATACAATGTATTCAGTGTCAGTCAGCTGAAATACATTTAGACGAGGGTGTCTCTGTCTGTCCAACTTTTGCAGGAGCATAAGTACATGCACCGCAACTTAGGAATGTGAGGACACTACTTCCTTTGAACCTAATTTTTTACTCATTGAAAGAATTACTTTTTAATCAACCAGTCACTTAGCCTAATTGATTGGCTATCAGCCATTTTGACAAGGCATATGTCATTTGAATTCTGTCTAATGGTAATATACATGAATTTACTTACGCATTTCCATATACTATTCTGTTATATAATTAGTTCATAATTCTTATATAATTATATGAATTATTAACATGTGTGTTCGCATTGTAACATTTACTTCTAAATGTTTAATATTTGGGCAGTGTGTGGCTTAACTGGCTAAGCCTCTGTGCCTGTGACCAGACGGTCGCCAATTTGAGCCTGGCCTCAGCAAAATAGTCACGTCTGTGGGCCCTTGAGCATGGCTCTTAACCCCCAGCTCCATTGGTGTTGCTGCAGGCAGCTGCCCTTCATTGCCAAGCTTGCTCTCACCTACATATGTATCTGTGTGTTTGGCCATGTGACTTAATACAATCCCCCAGAGTTCATAGTGAAAAATACAATTAAGTGCACTTGAGTCAGTGGGAGAGTACACATAAGGGTTATTTTCATGTGACACGCCCATATTTTGGGGTTTCTCCAGCCCAAAGTACATAAAATGCCTAAGTGCACTTAAACTCCAAGCTGAAGTCGATGGCAAAATACGCTTAAGCCAAAAAACGCACAACTACACACTTTTTTGACTGAAATGCATGGGAGTATCGATGTATTAATTATTAAGATTAGTTATGCTAATCTGGAAAAATTGTTAATTGGTATAAAAAGAAGTAAAGACAAGAGACGTGTACAATAGCTGGTTCTCTGTTGGAAATGAAGGCAGGCAGTTATATTTTTCTTCTCAGGTTCAAGATTTGGTTTTCTACCTTCATCTTGGATTGCAGGCTTTGGGCTACATTTCCTAATCATCATTACCAAACCACAGTGCGTGTCTCAGTCTAATTTTTCTGGGTGCCTATGAGGCAAAAAGGGCTTTTGCATATTTTTGGCCTTAGACAAACAGTTACCCAAAAAACTGCATCCAAACCACTTAGTGAGTGAGATGATGGAGCCCAGGGCCACCGCCAAACCTGTTTCCTATTTTTTCTATCAGATTGACTTTGCTGCACTTCAAGGCAGAATTAAAAGCTGAGTGCTCCTTAGATCACAGCAGCACATGAGTAGGTGTCTCTCTCCTGGGCTCCCCAAGTATGCTTCTCATAGATGCACTGAATGTCTCGTCCCATACAGCTGAAAAACCGAAGTATCCACTGCAAGTTTCAGTGTTTGTGTTGAGTGGATTGCTACCAGGAAGGAACATATATTGTTTGCTCTCAAATTCCTGTTCCTCCAGATTTCTCTCATAGATCTTAATGTTTAGAAAAGATGTTTATTTAAGGCATCTGTTTTCAACTCAGAGATGAATCATGGTTTGATGATAGGCATTGTATGGTTTATACCTTGACATTGTGCCTTTTATGTAATGTGTTGCCGCTGGCAACATGACAATGTTTTCGTGTTGATAATGAGACTTTTTTTGTGTCAATGTTTGCCTTTTGTTTCACTTCCTTTATAAGTGTAGTGTCGTGATAACGTTTATTTTCATTTTTGATAATAATAATAACCCTTTTATTAACTATTTGAGACTTTTTGTTATAGAAACAACATTCATTCTTTTCCGTTTAATTAAAATTGTTTCATATCTTGATGCTTTAATAATACCATGAACTCCTCTGATAACAGTGCTGTATTAGGGACATAGCATCTCTGTTAGGTTCCTTCTGGTTTCATGCAGACCATGCAAAAACTTTTTCATATGAGGTATGGTAACACAGAAACAGTTTTGAGTAAAGGGAACATTTACAATGTTGCATTTATGCATGTGTGATTTGATGATGTGATTTGATGCGTTTGATGCAGCTGAAAAAACAATAAAAAAATAAATAAAAGTGATGACTGCATGAGGTTGTATACATTGCCAAAACCTCTTCTTGGTATTTATGGGTATTTTGGAACATTACAGTGTTTCTGAAATGAAAAGAGGGTTTTGTAAGAAAGGTTTCAAATGAAATTTGAATTTTGAATTTTCAGTAATCAGTCAACGGGTCAATTTGCGCTTTGATGAGAATTCCGTGTTTCTAAACTGATTTAGTTTTACAATTAGAAACACTTGTTTCTAAATTCAAGGTTTTAGGATAGGAAACACTGACATACATTTCCGTCCTGCACAGCACAGCACAATCAAGTAATGAACATTAACAACAGCGAGAAAAAGACAGTACATACTTCCCCCAGTGTGCATTATTTATCTTCCACTGATGCTAGGCTCTATAGTCACATATGTAGCTTGATTCTCATCTAGGATAAGAGTTTACAAAACAATGTTTCACCATTTTTTATTTTGTGCGTATCATTTGCCCTCCCTCTACTGGCCAGATTAGTCACTGCCACATACACTCACTGAACCTGTGCATCATTTTCTGCCAGTTTTGCTTTCTGAACAGCTGGGTTGTGTTAACCTCGGTGCCTGCTTCATTATTGTCATGTTGAAGTGCCTGGACAGTATTTGTTTTGTACGTGTGTTTAGTCTTTGAATTAATTCCTTCACCTAAATTTCACTGCCTCAGTATTCCGACATTTGAAAATGAGCCAATCAGTGCTCCTTTAACGGAAATGACTGTTTCTATTTGTACTTGTTGCGTTTTAGATAGATAGATAGATCGATCGTTCCCAAGAGGTTTCATCTAATTGCAGTTCTCACAAATTTAACTAGTGAATCTGTGTATATCTGTTAGTCATTTATCATCTTGTGTATACAAAATTCACAGCACCTATTAGCTAATTTAAATGCTCCTTTCTCTGTTCTCATTTTCCCTACTGAACACAAAGACATCGGTCTCTTCCGTAATTGTCTGTTAAATGTCATGCTGACTGAAAATGAGTACAATTGTTTTTGTGTGAGCAGATTAATAATCATTTTTAAAGAAGTCTGAATGCACACAGGTTCTGACATGGAGTACATCACATGACCCCAATTCCCCCCACTGATAGGGGATTCAAAAGGGATGCTCCATTCTGGCCTGGGAACAACCACATATGACCCCATTGCAAGGTCCCTATTGGAGGCGTGACAGCTGTCTTGCCTATTCCACCTACTGCTGTGTCCATGTTTTCCTTTTCAAGGAAGAGAAGACATTTTGAATCATCTACATCCTGTCCCTAACGTTGGCTAGTCTGGGCTCTAACCTCTTGTTCATATCCTCTTTCGACTGACATGAGCATCTGGCATTTTCCTACAGGAGAAAAGAGAGTGGGAGACCAATCAGCTGGGGTTTGAAAAAACACCTCAGAATACATTAACATTTAGCTGTAGTAGCTGCCGAAAGGCATGGTCTGGAAGGTGTAGTGATCGCACGAGGAGGGAACCTCTGGGCGCGTTCCACAGTGAGGGTGACCTTTCAGTAGCTGTCCGATGTGGCACCACACTGTAAACATAAACAGCATATCATTGCATGTAATGCGCGTGTTTTGATCTAAGGACTTCTGATTGTTTTGCTGTTTTACGAACATGATGTCATGTTGAGGCAAGCATATTCACACCGATAATACAGGCATATGTGTCTCCTGCTGGTTCTGTGGTAGAGTTTTATTTCAAATATCAAGGACAAAGTCTGGGCTGGAATGAAGCTAGGGGAGGGCCAGCAAAGCAGACTTTTTAATGTTCATGAAGGTCTAGGTTCATGTGTTGACAGTTACGTTTTCACCAGGAGTCTCATATATGCAGTGTAAAGCTTTGCTAATTTGTATGTATAGTTTAAAGTTATTTATACCATACCACCAAATTCTTGAGTCTGAAGGATGTTGACTGATTTTCTGTCACTGCACATGTAGTGCTGGCCAGGAGAATCACAGAAGTAAATCAATGCATCATTATAATCTCTAGTCTATAATCTTTCATTCTGACTAGCCTTACTTAACAGAATCTTTAACTGCTTCAGGCTGAGGGCCAGCACATGTGGTCAGTGATTAAATAGCAAAATGATTTACTGGTGCAATGCACTTGTAGCCCAGTCATACATTACAGTCCTGTTTAGCCTGCCTAACCGAGAAAGATTATACAAGTCTGGTTTTAAGGATTGGTAAATGGTAATTAAACAGGGTTTAACCAAGAGTTATATAAAGTTAAATTAATAAAACAATGGCTTAATATACAGTACTGGTCAAAATTTTTGACACACTTGCCCATAGAAAGGTTTATTTTACTTCCATCCATTTCCTGGAACTGCTTGTCCTAGTCAGTGTCACGGGGGTCTGGAGCCAATGGGCACATGGCAGGGACCAACCCAGGATGGGTGCCAACCCAGTGCAGGGCACACTTACATGCCCCTATGGGCAATTTTGGTAACTCCAATTAGCCTTAGCATGTTTTTGGACTGGGTGGGGGGACCAGAGTACCCAAAGGAAACTCCACAGGGAGACCATGCAAACTCCACACGCACAGAACCCTAGTCCCAGAGGCTTGAGTGCTAAGCACTGCACCATCATGCCACCCCAGGTTTAGTTTGCATTTTATATTAATTATAAAGACATCAAAATTATAATATAACATATATGAAATTATGCACTGACCAAAACAGTATTAAACAAAAAAACAGTAATTAGTTAGGGGGTGGGGCAGCTGTCTGGGTTGCCGGTTCAAATTCCTGAGCTGGCAAAGTGATACAACCACTGGGCCCTTGAGTGAGGCCCTTGAGTGAGGCCCTTAACCCCAGTTGCTCCAGGGACTGGCTGACCCTGCTTCCTCTTCTATGCCAGTTTCATGAGGTGGCCTCCTGTGGTGCCTTTCCAGCTGTCCTGACGGAGGTCCCACATTTACGCTGAGCACTCATTGGCCACTTTTCCTTCACTCTCTGGTCAAACTGCTCCCAAACCGTCTCTGTTGGGTTTAGGTCAGGTGGCCAGGCCTTGTGATGGGACTGTATCACTCTCCTTTGTAGGCCGCTTGCCATGTCCAAACTTCAGACTGGTACTGTATATATGTATATTTATAATTATTTGCTTCCACAGTCGTGTGATTAAAAATGTAAAATGCAACTTGTCGTGCATTAAGCCTTATTTACGCCTCAGGGGTAGAGTACTGCAGAATGAATTTTAGTCAAGGTTACAAAAAGAGAATAAATCGAACAATTATGTGTCTTAGCCAATTGTGGGGGTTTCTTAGCCTGTCAGCCTAACATTAATACAATTAAAAAATTAAAAGTTAAGGGCAGCTAGCCTCACACCACAGGGACGTGGGTCTGAATCCTGGCTCCGCCCTTGTTTCTGTGGAGTCGGCCTGTGCTTCCTGAGTTTGCAGGTTTCCTCCACATGCCCTGGTTTCCTTTCACAGTCCAAAGGCATGCATTTGTGTGAATTAGTGACTCCAAATTTTGTTAATCTATCAAAAGTTTTCCAAGCCTGTGTATCTTTTACACACTACCATGCGCTTGATTGGAATGCGTATCACAGTGCCTTTGGGTCATGATCTGTTATAGGTTCTATAAATGTATTTTGGCACAAATTAAACGAATTTCTGATAATTATTCTCACTAAATTGAATGTTTATTGTCCCCGTTTCGTACACTTTTTCATATCTCTTCTAAAATATCTCCAGGCACAATAATTATGCCTTGAGCATTCCGGCCAAGTTGTCATAATAAGTTTGAGCAAAGAAATGTGGACCAAATACCTTGGGGTGGGAGTGAGAGTGGGGCTGCAGGGCCCTCGCTCTTTCTCAGTAATCATGTCGATGTGCTCTGCCTGTTCTTCATTATCCATCTGTCTATGGACTTGGGAGCTTTTTTTGGATCGAATCCTCCCTTATGTTCATGGAGAAGACCGGAACAGCAAAGCAAAGTTGCTGCATGGGCAGCAGTTGCTGGCAATATGTCTGCTCTTCCTCCCCACCACAACTGCAGTTTTACGTGTTTTTAAACCATAGATCTTTTGTTGCCCCCCCCCACCCCTTCCCACCACAGATATGGGAGCCCCAGCAATAAAAGTCTTGTTCTGTATATTAATCCACTTATTATATGCTTCTTTTCTCCAAGCTGTCCAGACCTTCCCATCCTCAGATATATTACTGTAGCAACTCACATAAAATATCTTGAATAAGGTCCTATGGTAGGCCCCTTCTGGGACTGGAGCAAGCAGATTTCAGTTTACCATTCCAAGCTCTTTACCACAACATTGCTAGGTCCTGCTCAAGTTGTTATTGTTCGTGTGCACTGCATAATCAGAGCAAAAAATGATGAACAGCATGTCTATCAGCAAGATATTTTAATAACTATTGTTTCAATTTTAATTACGAAAGGCTATATTCTGCATCTTGTATTAAAGGTTCTTAGGCAACTTCAGGTTGGCTTCTCTGAATCGGTTAGCCAACCCTTTTGTTTGAAGGATCTTGCATAGTTGATTAGTTGATTAAAAGAGCTCTTAAATAGCATGACACCAGCTGTCCTTTAAGAGGTAGGTACACCTCCATCCATTTTTCAAATCCATCCGTCTTCTAACTGCTTATCCTAGTCAGGGTCACGTGAGGGCCTGGAACACATCCCAGATAGGATAGGGCACACAGCTAGGGCACACCCTGGTCAGAGTACTGGTGAGGTAGTCATAATCTGGACTAAATCTAAATAAACTATGTGAGTGTGAGTTGTCATATATAGGTTACATTGTGGGAATATGCGGTCGCTACAATGTGATAAAAACGTGCTGTTTTGATGTTGTGGGGACCTGTGACTGCAATCAAAAAACTAAAAATGTCAAAAGTCTTGTAGTTTGTTTCGTTATTCATGGCTAAGGTTAGGGCTGGGTAGGGGTTAAGGTTGTCATTGTTGGGATTAGGGTTTTTCCCATAGAAATGACTGGAGCATCGTCACAATGATATGTGTGTGTGTGTGTGTGTGTGTGTGTGTGTGTGTGTGTGTGTGTGTGTGTGTGAGAGAGAGAGAGGGAGAGTAAGTTGTAATTCGCTCATATGTGTCTTTTTGTTATGTTTGCGCTCATTTTACCCAGATTCTGCATAATTTCATCACACTATAGATCATAGAAAGACCACCAAGAAATAACTCTTGGTACTCTTGTTTTGAGTAACATTTTGTTACTAATATTTACTTGATCTCATCACAGGATTGACTTTATACAGTAAGCAAAACAGACAGGATGCTTGGGTATGTCTGAATCTGAGAGTGCAAGAAGAGGTTATACAAAGCAATCCATCGCATCGCCTGCACCACTGTGCTGCCCATGCTATTCAATGTTGCTGAAACCTGACCCTGTGCGTTGGAGTGATTTCCAACTCAATAAGAGATATTCCTGGTGTTAAAGGTTTCTATACAAAGGCGAACCAGAAGCACTACATACTTGTAGCTTTAAGGGTATGATTGTGATCCCAAAGTACTATATCCTGAGGTATCAGTGTTTAAGGCCAGATTATTTGCCCGTTTGCCCTGATTGAAGAACATAACATCCAAAATGGGTCCTTAGGGACCAGTACAGGTAAGAACAAAGAGCAGAAAAATTTTGTTGGAGGCTTGTATGATTTTGATCAATAAGTGTTAAAGCTTGGCTGTACTTGCTGCTGTGGCTGTATTATGAAAATGACAAACCTATTGAGCCGATATCATGAAAAGGAACGTAGTGAGGTCAGTAATCAAATAAGATTGTTATGTGGGAGATGTTCATAGATAACTCACCTACACTATATGGCCAAAAGTATGTGGACAGCATCTTGTCCAACATCTCATTTCAAAACCAAGGGCATTAATATGAAGTTGGTCAGCTCATTGTTGCTTTAATAGCCTTTACTTATTCATGTTGGGTATTGATGCTGGGTGATCAGGTCCCTAAATGTGAGTTTGTGTAGCTGACCACACCTGAATTGTTTCCAGATGTTTTGTCATTCTCAATCACTTCACTTGTGTTTGACCAGAACAGCTCTAGCAGAGCAGAAAGGTGGTGAACTGACTGAAAGATGGCGTCCTATGATGGTGCCATATGGAAAGTCATTCTCCTGTACAACAACCACCCATTCTGCTGATCATGATTGTTGCAGGAGATTGCATGACTGTGTGCTTAATTATACATCTGTGTCAGCAGTGGGTGTGGATTAAATAGGAAATACCTCTGATTAATTGGGGTGTTCGTCTACTTTTGGCCATATAGTGTTTAGGCAGGAGTGCTCCTATGTGTGTGAGACTGAAAGATAAATAGGAGTTGTATATATAGTGTTGTCACTTGATTGAAATGTCAAGTTCTAGCTACACAAATGGATAATAGGGTCCAATGGTATGACATGCCCTTCAGCATGAAACATTCTATAACAAATATTTATGAAAAGACTAATCAATCCAGAAAACCATCTAGGTCTTAAAATTGAGGTAATGCTAATCTTTCCTGAAGGTATCACTTAGATGGTGAGTTAGACTGCACGTAGAGAAAAATGACACTGGTCTTCTCCGTTTTCAAGCCAAATCATGTCAGGATCAACACATTCTCACAGTACTGTCTTCAAATGGAGTTTGAGTCTTATTTGGTCATATGAATATTTGTGATTTCAGTTATTACAGATGTAATGGAAACATATTTGCTGACACTTTACTTGAGGGGGCCACAAGGAACTTAGTAACTAAGGTACTGCTCAAGTACAAATCATGAACAAATATAGTCACTGCATGAAATACATGAATCATTATGACTGATTAATGATGAACGAATATGGGATCAGTATGTAACTAACATTTAGTTTCTGTGTTATTAATAATTAAGTACCAGTATACCTACTACATTTTTTCTGCCCCCTCAAGTAAATAGTTACTGCATATTTCAGTATTACAGCACTCACCAGAGAAGAACATTGGTGCAGTTTATGAGTTGCCTGAATTTTCTCTTGTTGATAATCCAGGTTAGGGATTTTGGTCTATTGCACCTGGTTGCTTAATAGCAATAATTAACTTTAGCATATTTCAACGCGATTTCATTTTATCTTGTTAAAAGTTTTTAAACACATATAGTTGTGATGTCTGCTGGATATGTTTTGTCTCTGTCTGTGAAGGAGAAAGGGCATTTCCAAGCAAAACCTTTGTAGCCAATGAGCCCGCTCTCTTAATATGCAAATAGCACAAGTACAAAATAAAATGCTTACAAGAAGTTGCACAAACATGCCCAAACATGTTCTAGTCAAAATCCTGACAGTCACAAGATGTTAACCAAACACAAACCTAAAAGTTTTACTTACATGGATAAACAAAGTCGAGCTACAAACAAACACGCATTTGGATATTGGATGGCCAAGAGATTCATAAAAAGAGACCGTCTATAATCCCTGTGTTACGAAGTGGTTGGCTGGAAAGCCATTCTGCGTAGACCCAACAGATAGGCCTGTATGTGGGCTCATTTTGTTAAGTAGGCCAAGAGCTACGTATTGAACGCTGTGAATTGTGTGAAGGGGCAGTTTGCATGCTGAAATACAATGCAATGCAATGTTTCCACAGGTGAAAACGTTGATGTCACGGACGCCATATTTACAGTGGTAGTTTTTTTTGGTTTTTGAGCATTTTAGCTTGTTTTTAGACTAAGGGCCTATGATGGAAATCAATCTTTGGACCCTTACGGAGAAACAAATGTTGAAATCAGCATATTTTGTGTAGTAAATGTAATATAATTCATGTAAACAATCAGGAAGTGTACCGTTCCTTTAGTGGCCATATTGAAATACAAACAAATGTTATTAATATTTTTATTCAAGTGACTTTATGTCTGGATAGTATTTTTAATGGGTGGAAACTTGTGTATTAATATAAATAAGCTGTTTACGGGCGGATTTTTTTTAATGTTACAATGTTTCTTATTGACATTTTTGAAATTTAGAAACTAGCAGCCTTACAGCAGATGTTGGTTGATTTGGGATCAGCTTCTGCATTCAAAGAAAGGAGAACGGTCTTTGTACATTAAATCCTTAAATCCCAGAAAAATTCATCATCGTACTTCCTCGCAGTGGGATGGTGTTCTGACTGACCTTTGACTTCATAGTGTGCAATCATCCACACTGAAATAATGTTTCCAGGCAATACATATGTCTAGGATATTAGCCATTAGTGATAGCATGAGACACACTCAAAAAGGTCAGATGGGTTACTGACAGAAACAATACATTTCTGCCCGTTACTTTTGCAGTATTATTATTCCACAGCCGTGTGCCTGTGAACACGTAGAATGTTTTTAAAATATCATCATATCACCAAAAGGCGGCTAACCTGAAAACTGAATATATAGAGGAACATAAAGGGCCGATTAGCATAAAAAATGGAAATATATTTTGGGTAAAAAGTGCTAATTAGTTAAAATGTATGATTTGAAGATGATACAAGCATTACAAGCCACTTCTAGAATTCCAGAGCATAGCAAATAGAATATAGATATTTTAATGGCCACAATGGGGAGACCCACAGACAGGGGAGAGAAAGCTTGGAAGTCACAACAAAGGGTCAGCCCCCCAAAATGATTGGGGTTAAGGGCCTTGCTCAAGGGCCCAATGGTGCTATCAGTCTGCTGGCCATGTGATTCGAGGGAGTGACTTGACAATCACAGGTCCTAGCCTGCTGATCCATACACCGCCCCCTAAGTTTTAAACTGAATGTAATTGATTCAAGTGCCAGGATAGCCTCTGTTGACAGTATCCTTACAATAAGGTACTTAACCTGTACTGTACTTTACTGAACTGAACTGTGTCCCTTTAGGTAAAAACAGAACTCAAGTGTATGCAGTAGGCACTATTTATACTTTAGGAGATGCAGAGATTGACAATCATTGTCACGTCACACAGGGATTTAACGGATTAACTTTTGTTCTCTTTTCAATGACAGATGGAAACAGGGTGGAGACGAGACAACAAGGGCTTTCAAAGGGAAGAAAAAGACTTGCCATTGGGACAGGAAGAGGGATAAACGCCACACACACATGGGGTAGCCACACAGGCTAACAAATTCCCAGTCTGGGTTGCTGGAGGCAAAGCAAAACAGGACAGACCAATGTATACACAACAGAGGCAAAATAAGAAAAATGAATAATTTTGGTTACCTGACACTCTTGCCATAATAGCTATGCTCATTTCTCACTTCTAGGAATATTTCAGTTTAAACAGCATATTGCAAATAAACATGTCTTACATTTAACGTTTTGGGATAGTTTGTTCTATGAATATCTTCCTTTTAAACCTTGTACATTGGGTTTATTTCTATTACACATCTAGCATGTGAATTCAGACACACCGTCAACCAAATACTTCTGCTGTTGTATGGTCACACCCTCACGACTGATGATGAGAGTCCTTGTCCGGCACTTGACTCCACCGTCTCTCCGTTTCTGTTATGGAAAAATGCGCTGTGGCTCCAATAAATGACAATTTGTTTGTCCCTGCAACAAGCACCCTTTTGGTAACTTATTAGGTGATGCTGATCATGGTGTTTCTCCATTGCTTAAGTCAAGGTGGATCGTGGGAAGTGTACAGAGACCGGCTATCCTCATTGAATTCCAGGTCATTCCAGGTTAGCAGTGTGTATTATCTACAGTTCCTCTTTCCAGTGCCCTATATTTTTTTGTTACGCTGTGCTCCTATTTGGCTTCAATCAATGGTTTCCAATCCTTTGGCTTCATCAAATGACAAACAAACCAGTGGAGATCTGGAGCAAAGTATCACACCAGTAGAGAAAACCATAGTAGTGAAACTATATCTATGAGTAAATTTTGTACACGAATATATGTCTCCTAAATAATAAAAAATCAATTACACTATGTAACAAATTTTTATTTCTATTTTGTTCCTGGGTACAAAGTGTGTTTTCCTAACCCGTTATGCCTAAAACAAACAGAAAATAGCTATTGTTCCAC
>JAAGVU020000040.1:7943184-8001206 GCA_011763525.2 Mormyrus iriodes | reverse complement strand
TAAAAATACCACACATACAAACAAACCAACTTTTCTTCAATTCAAAATTTTTTTTTCAAAAAAAAAAAAGGTTTTCAACCTTACCATTCCCCCCCCCCCCCCAAACTGCACAGTTACAGTATCTACTCTCACTTAAACAAGTCTCAAAATAAAGTACCCTGTGACTGGAAAGAGGGACAAATAACAATTAACTGAAAATGAGTTGCTGTACGCCCAACTTTATCTGACATTATTTTACTTTACCAAACAAGAGTAGGTGCAACAGATTTAAATAACAAAAGTCACTTATATCATTTTCTAGTATGTTTAAATTCACCAGATAGCACAACATTGACCTTTTTCTCTTTTTTTTTTTTTTTTACTCGTCTTAAAAAAAAGTCTATAGTTACCTCCAAATAAAACTGAAGGGTACTATTCTCTTCCAGATAATAGGTGCAGGGTAAATATTATTAATACCAACATCGCAGGTTATGCACATACATACTCTTACATCGCTAGTAAGCTAGATTAAGATCAGACTTTTTCATACCTTAATACTGTACGGACATTATAATGCAGGGGGTTAAATTTTCACTAAAACATTTTCACTCTGTCATAGGAAAAAACCTTAGCTAGCTTTGCAATTTTAATTATTAATCATTTCAAGATTATCTAGTATATGTTTAATAAATAGTTTATAATTTACCTCTGATGTTTCACCACATTTTCGTGGTGGTTCCCTCATGGTTTACTTTGGCTTTACATGTATTACAAATTGCAAACTTTGTGTCCTCTTCACTGACAGTGAACAACTTAACTTGTTAGTGTGTGGTTATGAGTGTGTACACTATTGCCTGCGCCGCTGTACGTATGATGTATTGTGCATGCGTAAAACAGACCGGTTTGGTATCGGAAATATATGAGACTTATCGACCGGTCGCCGGTCCGGGCCGAGCACGCTGAAAATCAGCCGATTCCGGTCCCTGGCAGATTTGATCGGTGCATCTCTAAAGCTTAGATCTTCTGATTGGCCGCTAACTAAAAGATATGCATGTTGCTAGGTGATTCCGGCTTTCCAACTTGGCCTTCTCCTCTCTGGGTTCTATGCGGCATATAAACAAGTTTTTAAACCATGTTTAGAGAATTTATGGGAACTGTAAACAAATGGCTCAGTTTTTTTAAATACCGTAAGATTTGGGCTTTCATGTGAACACCACTAATCTGGTGAAAGTTTTTCTTTAACAGTCCTTTTGTCACACCCATTTGAATACATTTTGTACACCGTTGTACAGTTGTATCATAGTTTGTTTTGTTTTTTTAGCCCCCACCAGTCTTCTCCAGACTAACCCTACCTGTGGAGTTTGTTTTATTTCGAACATGTGGCACTTTCATGTTAACGTTTTGAAGTTTAACCTTCAATTTTCTGTTAACACCATGTGCTGTACTCTGAGTGCCCTTTCTGCTTGCTTATTCATTAATGAATTCATTTAGAACCATCAAAATTATTCAAATGAATTATCACAGCATGGGGACAAAGGGTTCTGTTGTTGTTGTTGTGGTTGTTGGTGCTGCTGTTATTGTTTTGAGAATGAAAATTAGGACATATTTATGCCTATATGTTACTGGTCTGTCTTTTTGAGCAATTTGTTTGCAAGATGTTTCCAAACTGAGAGAAACTGGATCTGGAAATGGGAAATGCTTTTAATGACACAATTCTTTGATCGCTTTCTCAATAATTCATGCGGATGTTGTGTTTTTTTTTTTTACAGAAAGCCATTTTGTTTGTTTGCTTCTTGGTTCTCCCCTTTTATGTATATGAAGCCTGGAAAAAAAGTGCTGTTACTTTTAAATCTTATGAGTATTTTTCCAACCTTTTGTATATTTTCTTTCCAGGAAATGGCAAGCTGCGTTTACCTTGTCATGGAGGTATGTCTCTAAAACGACTGGGTTACTCACAGGGCGTGCCGAAAAGCACTGCGACTGCATGATCACCATAAAAAAATGAAAATAAAAACAAAAAAACAGTGACATAAAACTGGGGCTGAATGCTTGGATCACTGGGGCTTTATCTACAGTTCAGTGTTCATGGGAGTTCGTATTGATTTATGCTTAAATGACCTTCTGTAGGTACTGGAATAGGATTTCAAGTGTAAGAAGTCAGTGATGTCATTAAAGAAGCTATCTTTGTGGGTGACATCTGTAAGGATGGTGCCGTTAAAGTGACCATTTTGTTCCCCTCCCCCTTCTTCCTTAGTACTGCAATGGGGGAGACCTGGCAGACTATCTCCACTGTAAGTATGTCCTTTTGTTTGGTTAAGACTTCTGACTAGGTGTGTTCCCCCCCGTTCTCAGGAATTGTCATAATCTAACCGACTTGAAAGTGTTGGTACATTATCAGCACTACATTGAAATACAGGGGCCTGTGTGTATGCAGGTGTGATGTGTTGAAATCGTCAGACATGCCATGGTGTGTATTGGACTCTCTGAAGCATCTGTGAAGCTACCTGTCAATTTATTGGGGTGTTGACTGGTAATACTAGGAGGGTTGATGTTGCATTGCTGGGTCACTGTTGTAATATGGCACCCATCTGTAACATTGTCCTTACTGATGCCTGGGAGTGGGGTGTTGGAGGCTATTAGCCTGCCATTACACAGGTGCCATGGCGACTCCTGGAATTGTGGTTTCCACGACAGCAGCCCCGCTGTTTACTCCACCACTTTATGTTCGGAACAGCAGGCAGCAAATTTATTAATCTTGGAAATTTAATCCAGTAATTAAGGGGGGGGAGTAGTGGCTGAGGGGCTGCATTGACCCAAAAAATAGGTGCATTGTCTGGAATAGCACCTGCAGGATGGCATTCATGTACAGAGATGCTGCACTTGATCTTAGATGACCTGAAAATAGCTTTGGTTTGTTGGGAGCTGTGTGACTGTTTAGTGGTAGTGGAGGGAGGGGCAGCAAGGGCCTGTGCTGGCTAAATTTATGTGGATTGAGTTGATGGGTTTATTTAAAGCCCTGGTGGGGCGTCAGTGGTGATGTAAATGGGCAGTGGTCCCCCCACCTCGTGCTTATTTATCTTGGAGATCTCTGCCCTGGCCACCTCACCACTGTCACTCTAACTGCCCGGTGGCTCTGATATCATCCCCTCATCTATCTATTCATCATCTGTCCCAGTACTGCTTCATCTCTCTCTTGGGCTCTGGTATTGTGGAAAAACACAGCTTCTAAAAATATACATGAATTAGTAAAGCCCCTCCCACCACATCCGATGTAGCAGTGTTAAAGGGCTATCATAAAATTCCAGATCTGTAGTGTCACGAGCAGTCACTTTCTAAAAATGTTTGCCGTGCATTCTTTGGTGCCTGCCATAATCTCATTTGAACAGGCTTATGAAATGTCACCTGAGTTAGTCACTGAGCCGAGTATTAATGAATAGACTATAACTAGGTTTGACACCATTATTGACGCTGTAATGCATCAATCTGCAGGCCTGTGACGTGGTAGCACTGGAGATAGTCATCAGTGGCTCTAATTAGTTCTCAAACAATGGTTTGATCCCATTGACACTTTTTTCATACAGGCTGAATTCATGTAATATTTGTGAAAAGAGGTTTCAGCATGCAGCATGTGAAATTTGGTGTGTTGGGCTGAGTCATACGTAGGACCATGGCGTGAAACCTTTGGAGAGGTACAGTGCAAATAAATAGTTTGTACACGCCAAGCTGCCAACAATGGAGAGTGATGGTGTCTTATCACTTGTCCTGGCCGAAACACAGTAGAAGTTTGACCAGAGAGTCAAGAAAAACCAGCCAATGAGATCCAGCATTTATGGGACCTCCTTCAGGGCAGGAGGCTACCTCATGAAACTGGCGTAGAGGAGAACGTAGGGTCAGCCAGTCCGTGGAGCAATTGGGGTTCTGAGTCAGAACAATAGTACAAATAAACCTTTCTACAGTGGATGTGTCCAAACTTTTGACTGGCACTGTATATAGCCTCATTTGTCCTCAGAAATTTGCACCCCTGCTGAGCAGTTCAATAAATTGATGCCAAGCAAATAAACAGAGAGATGTAACATAAAAAACACTGAATTTCTAGCAGCTCTCTTCTAAGTAGCTTAGTAGATGTTTTTTCTAGATGTGCTGGTCAAGTTGGTTTCTCAGTGGATCTGCCCCAGACCCAGGACATGAACCTGTGACTTAGTCCATTTTTAATTCATCAGGCCCTTTGTATTTGTGTGTGTGGGTGTAAGGTTTGTTTTTGGTGTTCTGCTCACTTCATGAAAATAGCTGTGGTCCTCCTTGGCTTTCTTTTCTGAAAATAGAGCAGGTTTAAGTGCTATAATTGGAACCAGCATAGGTGGCGCCTCCAGGTGCCTAACAGAAAATGTTCAGCCTTGGCATGTTTGCTGAAAAGGTGACAGTTTCCACGTAAACAAACAGGATGTGGCCGCTGAAGGACACGGGGGTATAGGCACATAGGGAGTTACCGGAAACCTGGTTTCAGGACTGGGTGAAGCTCTCGCTTTCTCCGGTGCCCCCAGCAGGGTGAAACAAGACTCAGACCGCTGAGGAGCCTGTGAGTGATGCTTATCACCCCCCACATACAAGCCCCAGGGTCAGTGAGCCCTTAGGTGGCCTGTAATCACCTCGTTCATCCTCACACCCCCACCTCTGCTTTTTGTCATTTATTGCTTCATATCTGAACTTTCAGAACTTGTATTTGTTGAACAGTGAGCACAAACAAATCAAGCCTTTGTGTGTTCGCCTGGAAAGCTATGATAAGACAGTGAGTTTTTGTGTAATGATGAGGAAAATGCACATTTGCTCTGACCCTCAATATTTTGTCTTTTTTTATCGGGTTTTGTCCTTTAGAGCCATACAGAGTGGGTCAAGGCAATTATATCATCTGTTAAAATATCACAAATGGAATCATCTGAAATATCCCTCTAATTTAACACAATGCTATAATACAGGCATCAGTAAATGACTAGAGCTATTGCCCTCAGGGGGAGTCTTTGTTTTAAACCTATAAATCATACTGGGCTTTGGAATGTCATTCATGAATATTTAATCTTTATATTTGTCTAACGGGATACCGGCCATATAAAGCCAATAGTCTGTTGAAAATGTTTTGCACATCAAATATTAAGATTCCCATGTCTCCCTCATCCTCATTAACTAGATTTCAATCAAGAATTTTCGTCAGTAATGATTATCAGATATTTATTATAATCTACAAATCACCTCTAAATTTAATGAGGGCTCAGTGAAGTCTATATTGGCTCAGTTCATGTGAAGTGGCTGGAAAATGTAAATTGAGATACAACCTTTTCTTTATGTTTATATTTTTCATTTGTTTACTGTAGTAGGTCATGTTACTGGTAAAGCAAGTATATTTTTCAGTTGAATGGTCTGTGGTGGAAACTAACATGACTCCCCCCCCCCCCCCCCAATCCACCAATCCAACAGCTAAGGGCACCCTGAGTGAGGACACCATCCGGGTCTTCCTCCAGCAGATTGCTGGTGCTATGCGGGTCCTACAGGCCAAGGGCATCATCCACCGGGACCTGAAGCCCCAGAACATCCTGCTCTCCTACTCAGGCGGGCGCCGGTCAAACCCCAACAACACCCGCATCAAGATCGGTGAGTGTGCCCCCGCCCTGGACCACTGGCACATACAGTGCAGAAACCATCATTTTTCACTGTTGTGTAGTTTTTTTTCTGTTATCTACTTAAGCACAGCAATCTGTTTTTAATGAGTTAAAACCTAAAGTTTCCTTTAAAATAAATTGTATATATTTAAAATGAATTTTGTGTTTATATATAGAAATAATTTGACTCTTCTAGGGCCTGAATACTCATTTGCCCTGCAAGGTCTCTAAAGTATGTAAGACTAGTTGGCTTTGGACTATAAGTTTGGGATTCCTTCTGGGTAGTGCCTCTTTCCCAGATGGGGAGTCTGGATGTGAGAAGGGCAGGGGTGGAAGGCTTAGGCCAGGGAATGAGACAGCGTTCCCACCCCCCTGTCTTCAGTCAGTGTTATGTAATGGCCGCGTAGCGCCATGGGAAGTGGTTGCTTCAGTGTGCCAGTGTTGTTTCAGCTGATTTTGTGGGATGGGGGAGGGGTCTGTTTGTTTGCTAGTCTATTTTTATAATTTGCGGTGCACTGTTGGTCTCCGAAGGGTGTGGGTAAAATCTCACCCCACCTGCCATCCACCTCAGTCAGCTAGCAGTTCTCTGTATTTCCACAATGAGCATGACGTATGTCATGGCTAGGCTGGCCTTTTGTCCCCCAATTGGCTGTTCCCTGTGTTGGCTCTAGAGAATTTAACCTGAACTAAGGATGCTTTGGCACTTGCCACACTTCGATAAGCACGTAGCTATTAAATATTAATATCGGAAATTCGAGTATCGAGTCCATGTTCGGTTTTGTGACCTTTGACCTTGTGCTTCATTTTCTCTCTCCGTAGCCGACTTTGGATTTGCACGGTACCTCCAGAACAATATGATGGCGGCCACACTGTGTGGATCACCCATGTATATGGTCAGTTTACTACTGTTTGTAGTGTTGTTATTGTTGATATCGTGGGTGTGGTATATGCACTCTTTGTAATAAGCAATTGGCTAATATTACTTCAGCAAGCATGAGCAGCAATGGTATCCAGTTATAAACCAATCTGGGATCTCCCTTTTTCACCCCAAAGAGGTGGAGGGAAAATATGGAGCAGGTGTGATTATTTAATCTGTATTCCTCCTGTCAGGCCCCTGAAGTGATCATGTCCCAGAACTACGATGCCAAAGCAGACCTTTGGAGCATAGGAACCATAGTGTACCAGTGTCTGACCGGGAAGGCTCCCTTTCAGGTGTGTTCATGCATGCTTTTGAGATACGAGTAAATATTGCATGGAGGGGTGGGGGTTGGGCAGCCACCTGGGCCTGGACCTCCAGAGGCCCTCAATGCTGTGGCTGTCAGTTTGCACCCCCCCCCCCCCAGTCTACATTTACATTTACTTATTCAGCAGATGCTTCTGTCCAAAGTGACATGCAAGTGAGGCAGATATGTTAATGTATAATGTTGAGATGTATTTGTGATGCTGTAATGTTGGTGTTTTATAGTACTAGATATATTTTTTTCTTGAATTTAAAATGCATGTATTTTTTTCTCTCTGACTGCTCAGATCATTTTGGAGTAGAAACGCTTAGTAATTATAATGTGGTGAAACGTGGAGGCTTTCCCTATTTACAGTAGTATTCGTTGTAGTACTGCTCCTCAAATGCTCGTCTCAAGTATGTAATTATTGCTCATATGTGAATGGGGTAGTAGAGGATGAGACATGCGTTATCATTGTGGATCTCATACAGTTGTCAGACCTGTTACAGAGTTAATTTCTACCCTCGACAGAGCAGTGAGTCAGGCAACTTGTCATATTCCTCTATAGGATATCTGAAAACCTGGAATATCTAGCCATCAAAGACATAAAATTTGCACATATGAGCCACCTTATGCTTTTATTCATTCAGCCATAAGCTCTTTTTTTTCTGCAGAATAGGCACACCCATAAATCTGATTGGAATCAGTCAGGTCAGACCGCTGTTGTGCGATGACAGACTTACCTTACACCCACTAAATATTTATAATCTCGGACTTGTTTGTAGAAATGGCTATTTAGCCATTCTAAGTGGCTTTCGCAAGGGTCCAGATGCTGTATCTCATCTAGCTCCAGACCTCTGAGCCACCTTCTGCACCATGCCCTAGCTTCAAAGCACTTGTGCTTGTGTAATTTCCATGATATAATTAGGATTTGGAAGACTAATTCTTTTGCGTAACATATTTTCCGACAGACCCTGAGTTTCGTTTCTGTAACTGTAAGTTGTTTTGGTCAGTCACCACTTTTGTTGGGGGAGGGGATGATGTTTTTAGTTTGCCATCTATGAGGATGGTTTAAATAAACAGAATGAGTCAGTGGGCTCCTTATTGTGAAACCCTATCATAATAAGCTGTTAGTGGACATTGGACATTTTCCACCTCTAGCCACCAGAAATAGGTTTAGAGCCTGTGATTTGGTCATAGTTTTCTTATTGTTGTAGGGGGGGAGTGCTTGCTGTGTCCATTTGCCGTGAAGTTCTGCCTGTTTTTTATTTTTAAATGTCCTTGCTTGAGGAAGTAACTAGCCCTTGGGTGTTCTCGATGACCGTAAATAGTGTTTGGCGATACGTTCTCATTATCTGGCAGACAGCTCTGTTGAAAATAGTGTTAAATCCAGCTGCTATCAGTGTCAGTGTCTCCTCTCATGATGCCTTTCACCTTTCATCTCTTTCATTTATTACAAATATTTTTATGGACATCTTGTGTGTCTAGGTAAAAAATTTGAAGAGGCGATTTTAAATAGCCTTGTTTCTGCTCTTCCGGTTTAAATGGGATTGGAAGGATAGTCACAGTGGCAACAGTGCCATAGTTTTCTATGTTTGGGACTGATGTATGAAATCTGGATTTTATCATTTCATTGATGGCTGATTGTAGGTGTTTAAGCTCTCCGCAACTGAGTCGCCACAAATGCAGGTTACTTTGGCCCACTCCGTGTTATTGGCCAAATAAACCAAGTAAGTTGTCTCCGCATGTAGTCTTCTGGAATTGAGCGATTTTGAGTAAATTTCTGAGTTTCCTGGACAGTGAAAGTGGATTTACAGTTTTCAGCCTTTGAAATCAAATTGGGGACATGGGTGATGCAAAGAACTGTTATTCAAACTTAAATTTTCTTGCTCACAGTGATGTCTGAATAGTAATCGGTGCAGTCCCATGACCACCTCACATGGTAATTTAATCCAGGCCTGGAAACAACAAGGTCAGTCAGGTCGAGTGCTGTCAGTTCAGGGACGTAGAGTACCTGTCAAAAGTCTGGACACACCTCATTTTCATGTATTTGTCTCTATTTTATGTTATTTACCCTGCAAAACCAAGAGAAGAGTTCAACATTTTAAAATTTTCTGCTGGTTCTGGGCTCTTGCTCTTTGATCCAACTAGTCCCAAACCAGCACTGTAGGGTTTAGGTCAGGGGATTATGGGGGCCAGGTCTCTCCAGAATCGGCACACCCACAACTCTGACTGGAATCAGTCGTCAGGTCGGACTGCTGTTGTGCAATAACGAAATAAGGAGATAATATGGTGCTTACGTAACCTTGAGGTGGGCTTAGGGTCATTATCTTGTTAAAATGCGAATTTACAGAAGACCGGGAAGTGTGTCCAGAATTTTTACTGGTGCTGTAGGAACTAGGGGGTCGTACTCCCCCAATATGTAATTAGAATTCACTCATCCCCCCCAATAAACAGACCTTTCGGTTGAAGTTAAGTACCCCCCTACCCCAATATTAAACTCTCCCCAGTGCCATTGTTTCAGTTAGGTCACCGGGTTCATTACATGCTGAGACTCTGTAATGGATCCTGATGTAAGGTTTTATCAGGATTGTGTTAATTGTGAGAAGATTGACTGGGCATGAGCACATTGGGCAGGCTGTCAGGAGCTGTGCTCAGGGGTAACTTCTGTGGGTGCATCTGACCTCGTTAATTTGACGCCATGTCCGTGTCATCTTCTCCCAGGCAAGCAGTCCACAGGATCTCCGGCTCTTTTATGAGAAGAACAAGAACCTCAGTCCCAAGTAAGTTCCGCGCTGCGTTGCCGGCCTTTAGGTAAATTTCCCAAAAGGTTAGTTGCTAATAACGTTAGCAGCTTTCATTGTTGGACCCATTCAACTGAATCAGAATCAGAAAAACTTTATTTATCCCCGCAGGGAAATTATTTTGCTACAGTTGCTCAACAACAGTTCAGGGAGAAGAAGAGAAAGCAAGTTACAGAAATACAGAAAACACAGAGTGTAGTAAGTTACCAATGTGTGACAGTGTAGCTAAAAAATAAATTGAAAATGTACAGGTATTTTATACACAGTGAGGTATTATACTCTATACCAGGTTTGACAAACCCCAGTCCTGGAGGGCCAGAGCCCTGCATAGTTTAATTCTTTCCCTGTTCCACCAAAAATGATTCGGCTCAAGACCTGAGTAGTAATTAGCACAAGGAGTTGCCAGGAGTTGAATCGGGTGTGTTAAATAAGGGGAATACCAAAAATGTGCAGGGCTCTGGCCCTCCAGGACTGGCGTTTGACACCCCTGCTGTATACTATACACAGTAGAGAGCATTCTCAGATGTGTAAGTGTAGAATTATGTACAGGTTGTGCAAAGAAAACTAGGACTGTACAATATATCTTATATTATTATATTATACAATGTGTAAGTGGTATGGATATATATGATAGGAAACAGAAACTGTACATGATATGTTCCAATAATCAGCAGAGAAGAGAGGAGTTGTATAGCTCGAAGGCCACTGGGAGGAAGGATCTCTGGTGGCGTTCAGTAGTACACTTAACTGTTCTGAGCCTTTGGCTGAAGGTGCTCCTGTGTTCATCCACCACGCCATACAGAGGGTGGGAGATGTTGTCCATGATGGAGAGGAATTTGGACCTCTCTGCCACCATGTGGAAAGAGTCCGTCTACGCTCCTAGGACAGCTCCAGCCTTTTGTTAATCAGTTTGAGTCTGTTGGCATCAGCCGCCTTTAGGCTCTTTCCCCAGCAAACCACTGCGTGGTACTGGATACCACAGATTTATAAAAAATCTTCAGCATAGTGCCACAGATGTTGAAGGACCGAAGGTTCCATAGGAAAAAGTCTACTCTGGACCTTCTTGTAAATGGCAGAGGAGTTTTTAGTCCAGTCCAGTTTATTGACCAGGTGGACTCCCAGGTATTTGTATTCCTGCACTGTTTCTACCCTCATTCCTTGAGTGGAACGGGGAGTTCAGGAGTACCAGATCTCCGAAAGTCCACCACCAGCTCCTTTGTTTTGCTGATGTTGAGCTGTAAGTGGTTCAGCTCACTCCAGCATACAAAACTGTCCTTCACCTCCTGAAATTCTGAGATGATGTCCTCCTTAATACAACCCATCATAACAGTGTCGTCTGACACCCAGGTCGTGGTTCCAGCTGTGTAAGTTGTTAACAAGAGCTTTTGGGAAACGTACCTCTTATTTGTCCACATCCTGCTGGGCAGGTATTGCTGTAGTTACCTTGCCTGGCCTGATGCAAGCGCCATCCGTTCTCACCCACCCCTTGGCACTCGTTCTTGGCTGCACGCTGGGCTAAACCCTGTCGTGACTCAGGCCATTTGACAGCCATCGTAAAAGCCGTGAGTCAGATTGGAATACCTGTGGGGCAAAGCAGTGAGAAATATATCCTGTGCATTGCATCAGACAAGCAGGGCATGACCAGTCATGGAGATTGCATTGAGCTGAGAAATGGTGATCTCTTAGCATTTCTAGGGTTCAGGGATGTGCAGTGGCTTTAAAAGCCAAGCAACGTCAGCCTGAGCCCTGCCAGGCTTCTTT
This sequence comes from Mormyrus iriodes, assembly GCA_011763525.2. NCBI lineage: Eukaryota > Metazoa > Chordata > Actinopteri > Osteoglossiformes > Mormyridae > Mormyrus > Mormyrus iriodes. Next base: position 7,989,791 of record JAAGVU020000040.1, on the reverse strand, counting down.
CGCACAAATTGGCCGGTGTTTGCATACGTTGGGCCTTTGTCTGCACACTCTCCTTTATTAATCCCACCCCACGCATGCACTGTCAGAGGCCTAACCTGTCACTGACAGTCAGCCCACATAACTCAGTCTGGTGCATTCATACTACAGTAAGAGTGTTTCACTCCCCAGTCAAAACCAAGTACCTACCTTTTTGTTTATCTGTTCTTATTTGAAATTTAAAAGCCTCAAGTGCCATTCTCTCACTGAACACCTTCGTTTTCTGTTCGTCTGTTTGTAGGATTTTGTCTTTTATTATGGATTTAAGTGTATTTTAAAGTATATATTTTCAGGCTTAGACTTAGTTGCATAAATGAAAGATGTAAAATGGTGAAATATGTCCCATAATTTGGATTTGCTGCCTTGTGGGTTTTAAACGGTGAGTGCATGTGTTAAAAAAAAAAATAATAATACTTTTTTTTTTCTTCCCAGCATCCCCCGGGAGACATCTGCTTATCTGAGGCACCTGCTCCAGGGACTGCTACAGCGCAACCACAAGGACCGTATGGACTTTGGTCCGTGACCTTTACATCCTTTCATGGTTGTTCACATGGGCATGGGGATTAAGAGCTTTTTGACCAAAGGGTTCTTGGTTCAGGTCACAGCTGTGACCTGTGTAAAGTACTTCATCTGGTGTTTGGGTGAAATGTTCAGAAGCACAGATAGTATATGAATGAGGTGTGTCCCTTTGGATGAAAACTGGCAGTGTGTTTTGTACAAGCACAGTTTTTTGGGGCAGTGTATGGCTCAGCGGGCTAAGCCTCTGTGCCTGTGATCAGAAGGTCGCTGGTTCGAGCCCCTAAATGATGGACTAAAACCCATGATTATGAGGTTGCGATTTGTTTAAGCCAGAGAAAGGACAGAATGTGCCTGAAAACTCAGCATTTAGAACAACCAGCAGCTCTTCCTCACAGGCACTTTACACATTTCACCCCTTTTTCTGTACAGATGAGTTCTTCAGACACCCTTTTCTGGAAGCAAGTTCATCCATGAAGAAATGTGAGTGACTTTGGGAATGACTTCAGGACGTGTCATTCAAGATGGATTTTATCTGAGATTCCTGATTGTAATATAGTTTAAGTGATGAGGCCTATGGCTAGTGTTCTATGTTGTTTATAAACAATTATGTAGATTAGGCTCTAATATGAACTGTGGTGTTCTGTAAATTCAAGTGCCTGGTGTTCACAACAATGATGGTGACTATGGCTGTGTCTTTCACAGCTGCCCCCGTGCCCATGCCGTCGTACCCCAGCTCCGGCTCGGCCAGCTCCTGCAGCAGCTCCTCCACCTCCCACCTGGCTTCCCCTCCCGTAAGACACCGTCTGAACCCCATCTGCCTGTGGCACTTAAACAATGCCACTTTCATTAAATCCCACTGTAAAAAGGGGTCAGCTTTGGTGCGTTAATTGAGAGGCTTTGAAGGCCAGAATATTTTTCTTGAACTTATGGTTGTGTGCAGCCAGAGCTTGTGGGTTTTCCAGCTTGGAATCCTTAAGAAATGCCTAAAAACATGCAGAGAGTGGTTACATCTAACGCACCATTAACTGACTCATAACTCAACGCAACTAAAGTACTGCACAGGGGTCATAGGTCAAATACAATCAGCTTGCTCTCATTTGTTTTAACGAGGCTGGTAAAAAGGGGTTTACTTTGTGTGTTACAGAATTCCAGTAGCTCTGAGCGGTAAAAATGATACCTGTGAATATAGGGGTTATTGAAACGGACATTAAGGCTTTGGTGGTCTTGCATCCCTCCCCGCATGTTGGCAGCAGTCTGTGGCTGAGATGCAGCAGTTGCAGCACAAGGCCCTGGCATCACCTACCCAAGATGCACCGGGTTTCCTGCTTAAGGACTCTGGCGGCAACAGCAGCAGCAAGAATTCCTCTTGTGACATGGATGACTTCGTTATGGTGCCAGCCCAGCTGCCCAGTAAGCCTTTTCCACCTTTAAAGACGACAAGACAGTGGCAGATAACACACATCAGTGGTGGAAATTTACTGAGGAACAAAAGGCAAAATTGGGAGAAGGCACAGAATCTGGATTAGCTTGCCAAATCTTCACAGACGCCCTTTTTAAATTTGAAGTATTATGTGCATATAAAGTAGAAAACTAGCAGCCAAGATTAATGGGGGAATGTCAGTTTCCAGTGTCTGAAATTAAATGCCTTTTTTTTTTTAAAAACTTGATTTTGAGTGGGTTAATTTCCCTCTCCTCTGCAGGTGAGATGACCTGTGAAGGGGCAGGGGGCAAAACTGTGCAAGACAGCCTGATGTACAGTGGGTGAGTGATCAGGGAGCCGCCCCAGTTGCACTGGTGATCAAGACATTTAGGAGACTGCAGGAGCCTCCAACAGCTCATCAGAGTTCAGCATATGTGTGTTAGCAGTTGAGGGAATTTATGCATGTATACATATATATTCATGCCGTTCAGAGGGCAGGGTTTTGATTGCATCAGACTGAGCATTGTAGACCATTGACTATGTCAGGCTGACTCTTCGCTGTTTTGTCCATGTGAACAGGAGCTCACTGCTGTCCTCTACTGGTGGTCGTGTTGCACAGGTCAGGACGCTGTCACCGTCGCCTTCCTTCAGCGGGTCTCCCGGCGTTCTTAGGTGAGAACGGGCAGGGTGGGGGTGGAGGGGGCAGCGTTATCTTCTGTCATTTCAAATAAAATATCTGGTCTGTTAACCTCTTGACTCTTTGGCCTGGTGTTGCTGTGCTTGCTTAATATAAAAATGTCTGCTTACAGCAGTCAACGTCTTTAGCAACACAGATGTAATTATGAATGGCTTGAGCTTGTATTTTGAAGGAAGCAATTTAAAGTTAGGTTTATAGACCACTCTAAGCCAGTCCTCTGAATAGTTGCTTTTTATAGGAGAGGTTAAGTGTTACTGCCAAGGATTTAGTATCTCTTGTAACTCAACAAATAAAGCATGGAGCTACCAACACAGAGGTCATAGGTTCAAGTCCCAGGGAGCACACAAATTCTAACGCTTTCCTCTCTTGTAAGTTGCTTTAGATAAAAGCCAATGGCTAAATATAGTTAGGAAATAAAATCCAAGTTTGTGTTATATGGTTATATGGAATGCTAGAGTTGGGGAAGAAATTAATGTACGAGTTTAGCAATATTGATATTTTTCATGACTCGGTGTAATTGAAAATATGAGATGTTTAACAGAGGAATGGAAAAAGTTGAATTTAAGCAGTCTTAAGTTGTGCATTGACACAATAATTAACATGTTTTTGTGGTATAAAGCAACACAAAAAACAGAGCCCGAGAATTGCCTTCAGTCAATATAAATAACATGAAATAAGGTTCTTGTGAGAAGTCACAGATTCAGGCTGTAAACCAGAGTTCCCCAATTCCTGCAGGGCCGGTCTGCAACACAGTTGCAGTTTGCAGATTTCCCTGCTCAAACACGCCGACTAAACCTGGCAATTAGCTGGTGAGCTGAATAGGGTGTGTCTGAGGAGGGAAACCTGTGAGGGAGACTGCGTAGCAGACTGGCCCTCCAGGACCAGAATTGGGGAACTCTGCTGTAAACTCTTCAAATGGACCTGCTTCTATGTGTGATTCCTTTTCTGATGTTAACCTAGGTGAATTTTAGGCCTGATGTTTTTTGGGAGGATTTCAGATTCTGTATACATTTTATGTACACATTCCTAAGTTGATAGGCAGAACTTTGTGACAATTGCTGTGTCTCATCACATATCAAGCGTAACATGCAGACAGTGATGCTGGACAGGCATTTCTGCATGCATGTCTCAGATTGTGTGAACATCAAATGCCACCAAGGACCCTGTGGGGAAAGCTGGATCCATCTTTTCAATCCAAAGTACTTTCCTTTGGACTAGACCACACCAATTCCCTATTCTTCTCCAACACACTCATGACAGCAGCATCAGTACATACTCTAAAGCTGCCTCTGTTCCAGTTATACTTTAGTCCTCTTCACCAAAGCAATGAATGAATTTATTTTGTGTAAAGGTATAACTTCTCTTCTACTTTCTACCTGTTTCTTCCCACTTCCATCCATCTGTCGCCTGACCTGCAGCAGACAAGTGGAATTTTCCAGCACCTATGGTCAGTCAGTGCCCATTCCAGTACCCACCCAGGTGCATAACTACCAGCGCTTGGAACAGAACCTTCTGGAACCCAGCCATCAGGGCTCTCCCAGGTCAGTAACTCCCTGGTTTACTCCACCTCTTCACTCCACTCTTGGGTCCTTGGCTTTTTACTGCAATTTATGCTACACATTGTCTGGTCCCTTTCATTTAGAGGGGAGTGAGTGCAGTGGTGTTTATCACTACGGACTATTCTTGTATTGCTCTTTTAACCATCTACAATGGTGTTTCCCAGTCCAGTCCTTGGCGACCCCCAAACAGTCCACAGTTTTACTGCCTCCCAGCTCCTGCTAGACAGTCCACATTTGTGCTGCCTACCGAGAGCTGGCAGGGAGCAAAAACGTGGACTGTCTGGGGGGTCCACAAAGGCCGGGCTGGGAAGTACTGATCTACAAAAATGTACAACTTTTTTCATCAGTTAATATATTAAAGAGGTGCGACTGCTGAGAAGTTTCAAAGTAATTCATAGTGCTTTAGTTTATACGTATGGTTATATGTGGTTATACTTGCAACAGTTTTTCGTTGCACAAGCAATGATGTATAACATAATGTTACATCAGTGGCTCGACGAAGACTGTCCCCATGCATAAGTCTCACACAGCCTCCGTTGAGCAGGGCTGCAGCTCCGCCTCCTCGCCGGTGCTCCAGTGGCGGCTGCCTGGGTTTCGGGAAGATCGGAACATCTCCCCCATACCCCGGAGACCCAGGGCCTGTCTTCAACTCCCGCAGGCTGTCCTGGGGTGGTTCCAGACCTTACCAGCCTTCCCCCCAAGGTATCTGCCATTTAATATACTGTTTCCCTTGTTCGGGGTGAGAGAGCAGGCAGAGCTAGGAAACGGGAATAGAAGGGAGGAACGGGGACTTAATTTAGGGATGCTGTTGGGGACTGGATTATGGAAAGAAGGGCTACAGTTGGGTTTGGGTTTTAGATTCTGCATGTTTATGAGAAATCAATGGTGACATGGATACCTTCATAATGCATTATAATGTTTGGTATAAGAATCAATAAAACATTACAGCTTCTTCTATTGACCGTTATAAAGCATTATAGCGTTGATTATAATACTTTATAAGCTCCAATGAAGCCCCCATCTATAGTTCATTATAGATACCTTCATAATGTGGGGCGGGGCTCAGCGAGCAAAGTCTCTGTGCTTGTGATAAGAAGATTGTGGGTTTGAGCCCTGGCCTCGGCAGAACAGTCACATGTCCATGGACCCTTTAGCAAGGCCCTTAACCCCCAGCTCCAGGGGCGCTGCACGTTGGCTGACTCTGCACTGTGACCCCCAAGCTATGGAAAACAAGAGAGGGTCGGCAAAGAGAAGCATTGCGATGTACTTGTGCAAATGGCAAATAAAGCATGTTTGCTTAGGAAAAAAAAAGCATTATAATGCTCAGTATAAGAATTGTGGATGCTTTGTACTGCATTATGAAAATATCTATTGTGCATTATAGATAAGAGCTTCATAAAGCATTCATAATGTACAATACACTTGGCCATAATGTGTTATGCTAATATTTATAGTCATATTTGTAATGCCCTATAAATGCATTATAATGCGTTATGAATGTGTTCATGGATTCTTGTAGACATGGCATTCATCGAAAGTGTTACCAAAACAAGTCAGTTTTGTTACTTACTCCTAATAACTAAACAGGTGAAGTGAATGAGTGGTCCTGTCACCTGATGCTCCCAGGATGTGTAACCCTAGCGATGGCTGATTCCTTGATGGTCACCTGGCAGGTTTACTGACACTTTGCTCCGCTTCTTAGTGGGCACCATCCCAGAGATGCCGGGGCAGACCCTTCATATGGGGGCAGAGCTGGGCCGTACCTTGCACGGGACAGGTGAGCCACATACGAACGTGTTGGGTGTCCTCTGGTTTTTGGGATGGAACTCTGCCGTTTTAGATTTTGTCCTGCTGCAAAGTGAGGCCATTCTGAGTAGTAAAGGTATTATTCTGTTCTGTTCTCATTTTTTTTCTCCTTGTATTCCCACTGGGGTCAACATTATGATCCTTTAATTCATGTTTTTTGCTTTCAAACTCTCACTGATGCTTTTGTAGCTGTTACTACTACTAAACTGTAGAATTAATGATAAATTAATGTTAGGTTCTTTTGTTACAGTATGATCTCAAACGGATCCTTTTTTTAATCTGTTTAAATGTGCTTTAGCTGCACTGGGCCACGAATTCTGCCCTCAGCAACAAGGGCTTGGCTCCCGGCTCCACAGCGCCCCCTGCTTGCTGGAGGCTGCTGATGGCAGCAGGCAGAAGATCCGCAAGCAGCACTCAGACCCACTGGTTCCCAGATCATGCAGCCTGCTTCAGCATGCCTCACCCAAGCTGAGTGAGCTCATCCAGCGGAGCCCCCTGCCCACCATTTTGGGCTCCCCCACCAGGGTGAGTTGGCACTCAGGCCAGCCCCTACCTTAGGGGGTGCTCTTTTATTTTTCCAACTGCAGTGTATTCACTTTCCCTGTCCTTCCACATCTAGACCATGCCTCCCTTTGAGTTCCCCAAGCCACCCAGCTCACAGAACCTGGTTACCTTGCTGGGGCAGCAGGCACTGGTTCTGACGCCGACCCGGAACCGGACGGTTCCAGACCTGAAGGACATGGGCCTGGGGCCTGGTGTCCAGCCTGGCCTTGCCCCCCAAGCACCAGAGGGGGCTCCTGGTTCATTTGGAAGGTAAGAGAGGCACATCCTGACAGGGAGAACCAAAGCCCGTTGGTTTCCAGTACAAAAATAAAGGGGTTGAATGAGTCATCACCCATTCTCCAGCAGCATGGAATAACAGGCGTGATTCTGATCATCGATGTATATGTTCTACGGGTCGGCTTCATTTAACTAGATAATTGGGATAATAATTTTCAGCACTTCAATGTTAGCTTTATTGTGGTCAGTGCTGATATGAATGCTTAAAGAATGGATAAAACTTCGTAAAAACTTGCCTAAAGTTTAATTTGGAAGTTTGGAATCCAGAATAGTTTTTCAGCTACTTTGTAAACGTGTTCAATGTTTGTGTTGCAAACAAAAAGACAACCAATAATGATTTTAGCTAATTTCTCAAGGGCTACAAAACAAACACAATAATGAACACAAACATTTACAAATAGGTAATCTTTTTGTTTACGTTACGGTTTCCAGCAGTGATTTGGCTTGTCAAAATTTAAAGTGTTCTGCTAACAGATTGTAAGTGGGTTTTTTAAAAGCGATTCTAAGAAATTCCACCAGAAACATGGCTGAGATATTCTTCCTGAAGCTGTAGGTTGACCTTGCTTGGTCTGTGATGGAGATTCAAGGTCTGTCCTTCCAACCAGATGGAAAGAGCTTTGCCTGAGCTTTTGTGCTGAGGGTTGGCATGTCTCTGATGGTCCCTTCCCACAGTCTCCCTGTGCTCCACCCTTTGCAGGTCTCTGAGCACTGGACGACTGTCCGACATGCTTCTAAAGGCCGCCTTTGGCACGCTGCTGGACGGAGGGAGCAGCGAGAGCCTAAGTGGAGAGAAGCCCATGGAGACAGCCGGTATGGGGCAGAGTCAACGCCCAGCCTCTCAAAACATGTTTACCTTGTTTGCGGTTTCTTTTTGATAAATCATGATAGCAGTAAACAGAGAGGTTGACATCCATCCATCATTTAACACTGCAAGTAGTGTAGACTCATAATTAGAGTAAAGTGTCGGGCTTGAGACCATTTGGTCACATGGGTTTCTTTTTTTTTAAATGAGCATGTTTAAGATTTTACCCCAAGCGACTTCTGTGGTTTATAAATACACACTGTTTGTGTATGTAGCTGGATGTCTTCCTGGACTGATTATTAAGAAGTTTGTTTCTATTTAATGTTAGTGGTATTGTATCCCCTCAGCAATCTGCTTGACCTAAATAACATCACTAAATAATCAGTTTAATCAATGGGTGGAATGCCAACTTAAGATGAACAAGTAAATTGCCATTAAAGCTTTATGTAGTCAAAAGATTTTTTGTCTCTTGGTATCATGTAGCTTGTAGTGAATTGGTGTAGTTATAAAAACTAAGGTGAAGTCAGTTTCTGCCGATTTTGTTGATCAGATCTACATCAATCCAACCTTCTCAGGAAGTGTATCTGTTCCCCTAGCTCCCCCTGGAGGTGGAGGTGGTACTGCAGCTGTCTCGGGGAGCCCAGGGCCAGTGGTGTTCATGGTGGGGTCCCCGCCCAGCGGAAGCACTCCTCCACAGCCTCAGCGCACCAGGATGTTCTCAGGTAGGACACAAGCATGCATAAATCATAAGCCATTCAGTTTGTCTGCTTTGTGTGCTCAGCCTCTGCTGAGGAATGTGCTGAAATATCACTCACCCCCACCCCCGTCTTCCTGAAGTGGGCTCATCCAGCTCCATCAGTTCTGCTGGGTCCTTCAGCAGCCGGCAGGCCCCCACGGGCACATTCGTGGAAGGCTGCGAGGGTCCGTCCAGCCCCCGCTTTGGCTTCACTGACCCCGTGTCAGCCAACCTGGAGGGTGCCGTCACCTTCGAGGCCCCCGAGCTGCCTGAGGAGACGCTGATGGAGGTGAGCTCGCCCTCGCTCGTCCCGGAAGGGGGGTGGGCTCGTTCACATTGCTTTTGTGTACCTCTCCATCTATATCAGTTTTCTTCCTCATCGTTCTTCTACTTTCTCACTTATTCTTTCTTTCTCCTTATTCTTCTCTGCCTTCTAATTCTTTTCCTCCTTTCTTTATCTGTGTTGTCTTCCTCCCTTCCTTGTCCTCCTCCGTTCTCCTACACCTTCCTCTTTCTTATCTTGCTTTCTCCATTCACTTCCTCCCTGTTCCTCCTCCTCCTTCCTCTTACACAGTATTCTCCTCCTTATTTTTATCCTCCTCCCTTGTTTGTTTGGTGTTCTTTCCTAACGATACCTTCTCTCCATGCTGCAGCAGGAGCACACGGAGACGCTACGCGGGTTGCGCTTCACTCTGGCGTTTGCCCACTACGTCATGGAGATCGCTAGCACCAAGGGCAGCAGCCTGGAAACCACTGAGGGCCTAGACGCCTCCTTCCTGCAGCAGCAGAGCCTGGTGGCTGACCAAATCAGCCTGCTGAGCCGCGAGTGGAGGTAGGCCTGCAGGCAGAACTGACTGACGGATGTTTGTTCAGCTCCCAGGTCTCTCAGCGTTTTTCAGAATTCTTTGAGAAGCTAACAAAGCGTAAAATTTACAGTTATTTTCTGGAAGTATATTGCTGTATTTCAAGGATGCAAGTATAAGTATATGTACACACACACCATTCGGGTCTCAAATAATATCTCCAGCCTCCAGCTGACCTCCTCCGGCTTTTCTGTATTACGTTGCATTTGCCGTTTCATTTATTTATTTTTTTACTGTTCTGGAGAGTCCAGTCCAAAGCTGTGCTGCATACCTAGACAGTGCCATTGTTGCAGCACTGCAGTGTGCTGAACAGGTGTCTGTCTGCCCATCTGTGTGTGTCTGTGTGTGTGTGCGTACCCGTACGCATGCTTGCGTGTTCCAGCTATGCAGAGCAGCTGGTGCTGTACATGAAGTCTGCGGAGCTGCTGTCGTCAGGGCTGCATGCTGCCATGGAAGGAGTCCGGCTCAACAAGCTCTTCCCCTCATCTGCCGTCAAACAAGGTGAGAGTCTGTGGGGGGCTCATGGGGGCCGTGTTCTTCCACTTCCCCATAGCACTGGCCACGCTTGTCCCCCATATTGAACACAGCATAACACGTATGATCTGTTTTCATGCCTCTGTTGGACACAGTGTCACTTTGTGCCTGTTTTACTCCTTTTTGTTCACCACAGCTTAACACTTCTCTCTTGCTTTAACACGCCTTTTAAAAAACAATAAAGTCTTTTGTTCATTCATTCATCTATTCATCAGTCAATCCCATTTGGATATACATATATTTTAGATTGTCAGTGCTTATTTGCATTGAGTTGTTAAGTTTGTAGTAACTGCGGCGCCCCCCTGCTGTTTTGCTCTAACCCCCACAGTGGTGAAAAAGCTGAATGAGCTGTACAAGTCCAGCGTGTCGTCCTGCCGCTGCCTTAGCATGCGCCTGCAGCCGTTCTTCGTGCACAAGCAGCGGCTGATGGATCGCATCAACAGCATCGCAGCGGAGAAGCTCATCTACAGCCATGCCGTGCATATGGTAAGATTGTAACAGGTCTGGATACTGTTCAACCATATAGTTACTTCAATATTAGTTTAAATACAAGAACTCGTGGCCATAGGTGGAAATTAGCAGGAGAACATTTTAAACTGGATTTGAGAAAGCACTTCTTTACACAGCGTGTAGTTAAAGTTTGGAATAGTCTTCCGGTTAGTGTAGTATAAGCTAAAACTTTTGGTTCCTTTAAATTAGAGCTAGATAAGATTTTAACAACTTCAACAACATCCCCAAGCGAGCTTGATGGGCCAAATGGCCTCCTCTCGTTTGTAAACTTCTTATGTTCTTACGCCAAACCTGCACAAATGGGTAGATGTTAAAGAAGTGTCTTTGGTTAAAGCAGCTAAGCTACCAAACGATAACTAGGGAAGTAACAGCTGACGGATGAGTAGCTCTGCATACGTAGGGCACCCTGCAGTACGACAGCAGTGCCGCTTGACCACCCCTCTTGTGCTCTGCCAGGTGCAGTCAGCTGCGCTGGATGAGATGTTCCACCACGGAGCGTCCTCTATGGGGCGGTACCACAAAGCCCTGCTTCTCATGGAGGGCCTGTCCCGCATGGTGACTGAACAGGAGGATGTGCGCAACCTCAGCAAGTGTAAGTATGCGTACGTGTGTGCAAGTGTACACACGTGTGCGGGCTCTGTACTGCAACTTCTCGACTACCGTAGCCTGTCAAAAAGCTTACTCTCCTTATAAGAGTTCCCAATGTTTTGTCAGGTCAGGCTGAATGAATTCGCTAAATATTAATCGTGATAAGTGGTACACTTAAAGGTACTTGAGCCACATTTCTCTAGAAGCCGAGGAAATCGCTAAAGATAATCAGAGTGCAGAATTGTCTGCTTAAAAATGAGTAGTGGTGTCATGGGTGATACTGAAATCAATACATCATAACAGTTTGGCTTGTTTGCGCTGTGAGAGCGTGTGTGTGCACTGTTTCCTAGTGTAAAAAAAAACAAACTTTTTCATCATATTCACAGGTAAGCTGTGCATTGAGCGTCGGCTGTCAGCTCTGCAGTCCGGATTGTGCTCATGAGGGTCCCCGCTTCTTCTTCCTCCCATCTGTGGCCCCCCCACCCCCCTCCCCCAAGCATCTTGCTCCCAAACCATCACCAAAGGCTAAAGGCAGAAGAGGGACTTCTGGGCCTGTTATGGCGGCCTGGAGGCTCCCAAAAACAGCCACCCCTCCCTCCATCCTTTCGCAGCTTGGACCCCCATCTGCCATTCGTCCATACACTCATTCAGTATCACTGGTTTCAGCAGAGGTGTGTGGACCGGACCACCACAGGAAAATGCATCTGCCCTGAGTGTGACCCTGGGGAGGTGGATGGCTGACATCTGTGCCTGATAACAGGTCCCCTTACCAGAGATGATTGTCATCACTCGGCTGAATCAAACTAAATGGCTTTCAGTGACTTTTTATGGGATTGCGCCTTCATTCTTACTTTTTTCAGTTTCAGTGAATTGAAGCTGTATTCCTTAAAGTAAGAGAGGGCACCTCTCTTTGCACTACATCACGTAAGTCAGATTTCACCTGCATAACGCCCGGCATAAATCATTGGTAGAGCCCATGTAGGAAGTACTGGGGGTTGGGGGGGGGGTGTGTTCTTAGACCAAAGTATTATAGCGCCGATGTCATGATGCTGGAAAGACAGCTGCAGTTTTCAGCATGGAAGGAGGGAGGTGTGTATTTGTGTCTGCTTATTTTTCTTACTGTGTTTTAGCAGCTGACCCACTCGTTAAGCATGAAGCACGTCACGATACAACACGCCGGAATTTAACCGGTCGCTCGTTCACAAAGTCACAAGTCACTTTGCCAGTTCACTTTGTTTGCTAGATAAAGTGGGGGCATCTCCAGTTTGTCACGGTGCGGTTGAGTGTCACTTCCTTAAGATGCTATGACCCATGACAACAGTTTAGGAACCCCTTTGCACTGTTTGAACCAAGTCTTAGACTCAGCTGTTAATGCTGGTGTGTTTTAAGCGTTTTATAGCGTCCCCCGGCTTGAATGTACGTACCATTACAGAAATGTAGCATAGTGATCTGAGGTGAATCCCACCCCCACCCCCCCCCCCATCCCGTGAAAGCTGAGAACTAGAGGCCTTTTAGTTACTGTCTTTTTTGTTTTTTCTTACTCCAAATGTAGAAAAATGGAACAGAGGAGCACTTTAATTCTGTATGTCAAGGTTAAAAAATGGTGTCTGTGTGTGTATGTGGACCAGTGTATGTACATGCATGTGTATACTAAAGTTCAGAATATATTTAACCCTCTTTCTTTGGCACATTTTAAAAACCTTTTTCTACTCTTCTAAAGCGATGTGGCCACTGGCCATGCTAAATGTGTAGAGACGTTTCATTTTCACCGTTTCATAAGGTGAGACTGTGGTAACTATGCTGGTTTGCCAGCCTGCTCATGTGCGGCATAGAGCAGACTGGATACATGGTCAAGATTCAAACACGGCTGGGGGTCGCGGCCTGTGGACAATCCTATGCAGCCTACAATCGTGAAATGTAATGTTTTTCCCCCAAAAAAAAATGTATTTATTGTAGGAAAATGTTTGGAGCCTGAAATCAAGGAGCAATTCACAGTACTGGCTAGGTGTGGCTGTGTGTGTGTAGGGGGGGGCAGGTTTTGGGGTTGGTTAATTTGGACAAGGGGTGATATTGTCCTACTCTGATTCATGCTAACTCAGGAAGCGTCCGCTGGAGATAGCAGTGGGAGCTACAGCCACTCATCCTCCACGTTCATGAGACGTCCTGTCCTGGAATCGTAACCATGTTGACACTACATTAAAAAAATGAAAAATAATGATTAAAAGAGGCGGACTCTGAAACCACCTGAAGCCATGTGGACACAGTGTGGGGCTGGGCCTGATCGGGACTGTGCCAGCCAACCCATGAAATACCTGGACTCGAGGCTCTGATTAATAACAGCATGCGCACCTTGTTTCAGATACTGCAAAACAACTAGGTAATGGATGAATGAACCAAGTACTGTATATGGATGACTTCAAGTAACCAGTATGCTAAGACACAGGGAAGTCCCATGTGCCATTCTCCTTTTATGTGTAGTTAAATAGCAATTTTAGCTTTTTTTTTATTATTTGTTTGAATTTTTTTTCTCTTTTTGGAAGGTGTATTTGTGCTTTGGTTGGATGCTGTTTATTCTGTAAGTAGTGGTTTGCATTGATCTGTTTTTGTCTGTGGGAGGAAATTTATAAGCTACGAGAAAAGAAGAAAAATGAAACTAGCAGGAGCACCTTTTGAAAGTCCTCAAAGTTAATTTGTACACTGTTAAAAAGCTAGGTTTTATAAAATGTATTTTTACTTTGAGTGTGTTTGTCCTTTTTCTCCCCCTGCACTGGAGAATTCAGCAGGGGGTGGGTGGTTGTGTAAAACTAAGAATTTTTGTATGATGAGTGATTCAAATAAAATTGACAGTGCATTTTTTTAATTGTAATTACAAACTTGAGCGTGTAGCTCAGGCCTTTGCATGATAGTTGGATATGTGGTGCAACAACGTCCAGACAGGATCAGAAAACAAGGGGTCAGAACTCAAAAGTATCGCAAGGAGGACCTGCACTTTTTTTTTCTGTGACGTTTGGAAGAGAGAGGCAGGTGTGCCTGAGGATCTCCAGGAAGAGCCTTTAGACCTGGCCACTGTTCTTTGGCTGCATTCACTGGGGCTGCCAATGGACAAAACCGCTGTATGACTTTTGGATGTCCGGGGAATGGTATCACTCTTACCACCTCGCCCTGGATTTATGTAAATGAATGTAAACAGTGGACACCCACATGCATACCCTTCTCTGCGAATGATTTACACATCACCAAAACCAGTGTCTAAATAATTTCATGATACTTGAACAATTTGCTAATGATCGCTTACAAATATAAATCTTATTTTGTCGTTGTTTGTTCAATGTATATTTTTATCATAATCCTTCAGTACAACTTGTAAATACGGTCTGTATATTTAGTATTTATTGGTTTATAGTATTTTAAGTATTTAGATTGCTTTAGGCAGATTATCCTCCACCCCAACACACTTTCCTAGATGTTTGGCGAGCTATACTTTTGTTATTGCTGGATTGTAGCATATACCTGAAAATCTATATAAAAAAATATATATATTATTTGAATAACTGTGTGATGTAACTCTGGTTTGAACATGCCACAGAAATAAAGGGTTGTTTGAAGTGTACTGTTGTGTTCTACTAAAATAATAGTATTTGTAATTATAAGCATTTATTCTCATTCTCTAGTATGTGTACTTAGTTATTTTCCCCCCGAGAGTTTTGTGTGAGGGACATGGATGGTAGTGGCCCTCCAACTAATGCAATGCTAATAGGTTATCTGTAATATATCTGTGGCATTACTTATTTAAAGTATCGGAGTACACAGATTTCCAAACTACAAAGTGAGGGGGTGCTCTGCACTTCGTCAGCTTCTCTAAGATGCTTCTGGTCTAGTCCAGCATCCAGACATCCAGGTGTAAGAGGCATTGGCCCAGATTTCATGTTTCTTTACTGTCAATCCCTCTATAGGTGCTGCACCAATACAGTGGCACAGCAATAGATAAAAAAAGAACTAAGCGTTTTTCTACGCACACTGTCAGCTTTTCAGAGTACAAAACAAAACTATTGTTCATGTATTTTTATTCAGTTGTGTACCACTTTACAACAGTGAAACGTGAAAATGCAGTTGACAACATCAAGATATTTGTTTATACATGTTTGTAGAGGGAACACATTTTTGTCTTTGTAATGCAAGTACGGTTAAGCATTCAGAAATAATGCTGCAATGAAATATTTTCAGATATTATACTAGGAACTTAGGTTTTTCCATATACGTATACACATATGCATACTGTGAACACTTTATTTGGTGCAGCTAGCTAATTCTGGGTAGGTCCCAGTGTTGCTTCCCGGACTATTTTGCAGGCAGAGATGTTGTGTGTTCAGAGAAACCTTTTGCACTTGTCGCCTTTTCCATTGGCTTTAACAAGTCTTTCTGACTTCACTATTAAAGGGTTTTCAGGCACAGCCATTGACTTGATGTTTTGTGGTCACGTGAAAATCATGCGGGTGGCTGTTTTTGCTGGGACCACCACATCTGACACAAATCATCACAGCCACCTTCATAGGCACCTGTATCGCAAGTCTTAGTAGTTCTAAAGTTTAGTTAAACAGTAAGTGAACTAGGGCTGTCACGAAATCAGAATTTCACCACACAGTTGTGGCCAAACGAATTCACGATAGCGAAATTATCGCGATATCTATAGAAAATTTGAACGACATATAATATTTGTTAGCAGTCAAATTCATCTTTAAATGTATTGTCCGTTTTGTCTCTTTTTTGGCAAATGAATTACACTAAAAATATAAACGTACCTGTAGTGAGGTGGAGTGTCTGTAACCATAACTGTACAAAAGCATCCATCCATCCATCCATTCATTCATCCATTTTCTGTATCCGCTTGTCCCGTTCACGGTCGCGGGGGGTCTGGAGCCTATTGCAGAGGCTACAGGCGCAAGGCAGGGAAGAACCCAGGATGGGGCGCCAAGCCATCGCAGGGCGCTATGATCAGCATCCTAAAAGAACAATCATACTACTTAATGGATGGTGAAAAGACAACCATGGCTAAAGACCCCTTTTGCGCTTCCCTGTTGATCGGCACTTCCTACAGACGGGTGTCTTAACACCCCGACTTTTTTACCAAATTCTATACTGACACCATAATATTTCTTTTAACATCAGGTACATTTGAAATGTTGTTTAGTCTTTCTAGTTTTTATCTCATCCCACTGATTTGTAGTCATATACATGTGACTGTAACAAACGGAAAATATGCCAAACTTCAGTTCAGAGTGAACCAAAGCTATAAGTACACTAAAATAGCATGTTGCTGGATAGCAGCAATTTTAACTGAAGGAAATATAAACTAATATTTAAGATACGGGATATTTAGGTAATGGTGTTGATCCAGAAACTGGAACTTTTTCAGTCAATTGTACCTAAACAATAAAGCGATCCCTGCATTTTGCTGAAAATGCAAGCGATTTGGCTTACCCTTAAAATGGCAGGATATTTTATAGGATGTTTTGCTTATCTGACTTTTGATTTCAAAAGGGAAAAACCGCACCACCCTTGCCCAGAAGCACATAGTTACTGGCGCCCGATTATTTTCAATATTATCATACATGTATTATTAACACGATATCGACATTTCATTTTTTAAATATCACGGCGGCAAATCTATATTATTCCAGTATAACCCTAAAATTAATTGCATGAAATGCGCTGGGGTAGTCTGCAAACCCTACAGACTATTTACAAGGTAATAAAACTGTTACATACATGTAAATGCATGTGCGGACTTAACTGTCTCGAACTGACAATCTCACGCTAGCCAGCTTACGAAAGTTGGCAACCTTGGCATGGACAATATATTGAGATGTACCCCAAAAACAGATGGCAAATGATAATCAGCGCGAAACGGACCAACAAACCTACAGAGCCGTTGCATTTAATGCTTAGCAGCTCTTGAGTACCTGTATGTCTTGTTGTACAAATGATGTTTCTGTGCTGTCCGCCAGAAGGGGGGAAAGTGTATGTGCAGGGTGCTAGAATGATGGATAGGGTTACCGACCTTTCTAGAGCAGAGTGTGAGGGATGTGTCCTGAACTGAAGGCAGATTTGTCCTGGTGATAGCTTGACCAGTCTTCACCACCCCCTACAATACTATGCGTTGTAAGCGGAACCGTTGAAATATAATACAATTAGGAATCATGCATCTGTAGAAGGAGGTTGTGTAGCCTATGTGCTACAGGTATCACTTTCTAAGACTTCTTCATTGTTCCGTTCTGTGTGTCTGTGACTGTGAAATTAAGGGAAATTTAAGCTGTTGAAACATAATCATTAAACATTTTAAAATAGAAACATATGTAGTAATTTAAAATTTGTCCATTTCGAAAAGGACACCTCGGCAATGTGAGTGCTATGTTCTTTAAATATCACGCTTATTTTGTTTATTTTTTATGACATGTATTTTTGACTCTTCAAGTTGCATGGCCATTCCATCTTTGCTCCAGTTCGGGCTTTCGAAAGCGCCCCTTGTCGTGTTTGCGCGAATTCTCGCGATAACTCCGAAATCACGGATCAGAGGTCAGTGAGATGCTTTCCACGTGGGTGCGGAGAGTAGCAGGAAGAGCGGTACAGAGGATTATTTCCGAAGTGGTAAATGTAATGGCCCTTTGATGCTTTCAAGCTCTAAAGTGGTTATATAAAGGCTTTAACGCACTTTTTAAACCATGGCTACAACGATTCTGGGTATAATAAACGTATTTAATCAGGGATGCTCTTTTATCCTCATGTGCTATTAAACTTTCCCGTTAATGTTGACCGTTTAATCTGGTTTGCCGGTGTACAGGTAGAACGGAATAAGCACACGAACAGTATATTAGGAAGAGCAGTATGAGTGATTTGTAGAAATCAGGACTGACGTTAAATTTATACTTAATTTGACCATTTTTTGCGCAAGATAGGTAGGCGTAAAAGGTACATTACCTATCCAAATACATGCCTATTTTCAAATATTTCAGCTTTAACAAGTCTTACATACACTGGGTATGCTTTTATTTTCTTTACACCCTAGCGGTGTTAATGTCTTTATTTGCTGTAATATTTGGCTGGTAGTTAGCGTGAACGACACGGTCATTTGTTTAGCATGCGAAGCAAAGGGAGATCGCAAAATCCAGCAAGGTCACCAGGTTCGGTCCACCAGCTGTGGGAGTATGGCTAATAGCTCTTGCCTGGTTTAGCTTGATTGAGTTGTATTTTTCGACTGCTACATGTTTTTAACCCCGTTAGATTCAAGCCTTGAAGCATGTGTATCTTATAATAAAATACTTATCAGATACCAGGGCTAGTTAAAACTCTCTTAAGTGCTAGAATCAAGGATTTATTTTTTAAGTCTTCAGCGATCTTTCCACATATGCAAGCATGTGTCTGTCGAGATGATGTTGGGGAAAAAAGGCGTGTCTGCTAGAGACCTGCAAACAGCTACTGTGAAGTGCTGTGTCCATATCCACCATACTCTCTGCCTTATAAAATGCTCACCTTTTCTCACTTTTGCCTGCACAACCATGGCCTGTATTTTGAATACAGAGCTTGCCCCAGTAGTAATATTTAAAATCATAAATGATAGACTTTTTTATATAATCTAATAGTCTTGGCATAGTGCAGGTCTTTAGTGAACACTGCAACCTTTTATATGTTTGTTTTCTTGACCCTTGCAGCATTTTCTACGTAGCCCTCACATTTATTTTCTTGTCCTCCTCATGTTTTTATTTTAGGCTGAGCCAAAAGGCGTAGGGAGGAGACTTTGTGGCTTTCAGCTGCCTGAAGAGATGAGTGCAGAGGAGTTCTCGAAGGAGCGCCAGGGGGAACAGGAGGAGTCCCTGAAGCGACCTGCTGAGGGGAACGGTGACTTGGGTGAAGATGGACACCTTGACAAACGGCTGAAACAAAGTCCGTCCAAAGAGTGCCTCGCTGACGTGAAGAAATTCCCAAAGAGGAAAGTGGTTCTGCTGATGGCATACTCAGGCAAAGGCTATCACGGGATGCAGGTGTCCACTAGCTCCTTCTCACAGCAAACCGCTTGTTTGGCCATTCCCTCTCTCTCAACATCATTCGATCTTAATTTCTTGTTATGGTTCATCTTGTTCTACTCTAGAGAAACATTGGATCCTCCCAGTTTAAGACGATTGAAGATGAGCTGGTCACAGCATTGGTCAAGTCAGGGTGCATCCCAGAAAACCATGGAGCAGACATGAAGAAAATGTCATTTCAGAGATGTGCGAGGACTGACAAGGTTACCTCTTGCCCACACAGATCACATTATGTAATGTTTCCTTATTTTCTTAAGTAAATTAAAGGTGCAGTTCACTACAAAACTGAAAATTGTTATGCTTAAGAGGGGCTTTCGTGCTATCTATCCATCTAGGTTGTTCTGCTGGGAGTTGCCCAGCTTTGGAGATATCGGCTGTAGAAATGTCGGGCTTCCTTCAAATATAATGAGAGTGAATGACATTCATTCTGTGGTGATTAAAGCGCCAGAAACTGCTTTTGAAAAATTCAACAGCAGTGTCTCTTAGCAGAGATCATGAGCCGGTTATTGAAGATAATCCACTGATTTCGTAGTAAGCAGTTTAATGTGGGAACTATTTTCTTCTACTGAACTCCACATACCAATCGTATCACTGCACAGAAGATACGAGCATGAGCAACCCAGCGAAATCTGCTGCACAGTGATGTGATTGGTGTGTGGAGTTCGGTAAAAGAAAATAGTTCCTACATTAAACTGCTTTATACAAAGTCTGTGGATTCTCTTGGTCATGATTTCTGGTAAGAGACATTGCTGTTGAATTTTTCAGATGTATTTTTCTGGTGCTTTAATCATCACAGAAAGAATGCCATTCAGTCCCATTATATTTCTGAGAAGCCTGACAGTTCTATGGCCGATATCTCCAAAGCTAGGCAACTCCCAGCAGAACAACCTAGATGAATAGATGGCACTAAAGCCCATCTAAACATATCTTTTTTTCAGTTTTGGGGTGAACTGCCCCTTTAAGTAACTTGAATCTTTTGATAAAATGTTCATTTTGCAAATTGTCTGGTCAGGGTGTTTCTGCTGCAGGGCAGATCGTGTCTCTGAAGCTCTGGCTGATAGATGACATCCTGGAGAAGATAAACAATCACCTGCCATCTCAGATTAAAGTTTTGGGTGAGCGACATCTTAAAAGCATTATTTCTGTAAATGTGATGTCCACTGCTGTGAAATCTGCAGATGTTAAACATTAATGTTAGGAAAAATTAAGTTTTAGCAGTGTTTTATGCAGGAGTGCAGATGTATGATATGGTTCAGGGAACCCATATGCATTTTTAACAGGAAAAATATGAAATTTTATGCACATTTTTAATATGCATGTGTGTTTGTTTTTGTGTCCATTAATTATGTTTATGAATCTGTCAACTTTATGTAACCGTCTTTTTGCTTTTTCATTTGAAGGCTTGAAGCGTGTAACTGGAGGGTTTAATTCCAAGAACAAGTGTGATGCCAGAACATACTCCTACATGCTGCCAACCATAGCCTTTGCCCCCAAGGAGCTTGATGTTGAGGATAACAGCTTCCGTATGGATGAAGAGACCCTGCAGATGGTGAACCGTCTACTCTTCCGCTTCAAGGGCACACACAACTTCCACAACTATACCTCTCAGAAGGGACCACGGGATCCCAGTGCCCGCCGCTACATCATGGAGATGGAGTGCGGGAAGTCCTTTGTGCGTCAGGGTCTAGAATTTGCTATCATCCAGGTGAAAGGTCAAAGCTTCATGATGCACCAGATTCGCAAGATGATTGGGCTGGTGATCGCTGTAGTCAAGGGCTACGCCACCATCAGCATGCAGGACAGGAGCTGGGGTGAGGACAAGGTCGACATCCCCAAGGCCCCCGGGCTTGGCCTGGTGCTGGAGAAGGTGCATTTTGAGAAATATGATAAGCGTTTTGGGGGCGATGGTGTCCATGAGCCCCTGAACTGGACTCAGGAGGAAGATAAGATTGCTGCTTTCAAAGAAGAGCATATTTACCCCACCATTGTGCAAACTGAATTGGAGGAGAAGTCCATGGTGAACTGGATGAAAACGCTACCCATCCATGACTTTGAGGCAACTGCTACAGGGTCACAGGAGCACAAAGGCAGGACTGCGGTAGGTGATGCTTTAACGATTAGGCAGAAAGATTAATAAATGGATAACTATGCCTGTTTTTTTTTCTTTTTAAAGTGTAACTAAAATGTGTAAATTATATTGCTTAGATTAGATAACTGAAATCTTCATAACTGATTGTCTTGTACTTTATTTTTCAAGGAGGAGGATGATGATGACGATGGGCATGGATCTGATTAATTCTTCGTTGAAATCGAGGGCACCGTCTCTTAAGAAACTTTGTCTCTGGAAGCACCGAGTGCCAGTATTCTTACCCTCTTTTAAAAAAAAATAAAAATCTGTGCCTTTTTGCATTTAAGTAAAACATGGCTCTACTGCTGAAGTCCTTTGACCATTCAATATGTTACATATCACTGAAGACTAACAATGAATACCACTATGCGATATTTTATGAAGATGTATAATTTCTTTATACCTTGCTGATACATTTTTAAATGTTGGACTCATAATAAAAATGTGTATTTGTTATTTGTGTGTGTGTGTATGTGTGTATGTGTGTATATACACACACACATACATACATGCCTCAAAGTCATGGATGGGCAGTGTTTTCATCCATATATAACACACACACACCTGTATTTATACACATGCATATCATTTAAAAAAGCCCAGGGTTTTTGGTTACTGTTTTTTGTTTAAGATGTATTTGTGTCATAGGTAGTTAGTCTTTTTTCCCCATACAGAATTTTTTTAAGCAGTTTGGTTTGTTTTTGTAAAGTATATTTGCACCGCTTCGCTTTCAGTTTAAATGAACAGATTCTTGAACTTTTAGTTTTTATGGTGCATGTGTTGGTTTTATTGTATATTGATTTTTTTTACTGTAATATGTACAGTGGGCAGACATGGTGGGTATGGGGGATTCAGACCTCAGGATGCTATAGGTATAAAATTTGTAAGGAAACCAAATGCCCATTACATTTTTTTTTGTTATGTATCGGGGTTCGTTTACCCTATTAAATGTACATGCCATTATTCCATAAACATGGTGTATGGAGTTTGGTTTTCCTTGGCAGTATATACGTATAAATGTTAATAAGCCCAACATTTTAATGCTGAGTAAACAGAATAGGCTGCATGTGTACGTTTCTTTTCTCAGTCCTTCGGCACCAAATGTGTACCAAACTGTATATGATTTAAGGCTTGCTGGGTGACTACGCGTAATAGAAATGCAACCCACCAACATTTTTTCTTTTTATTATTGCAAGCGTATTTGTTTCATTATTACAATGTTTTACATCCAATGAACCGATTTACTGATCTTGTTAAGTGCTGTCAGACCGCATTGCATTTGGATGTGGCTAGCTGTGCACAAGGAGCAAATATTCTGAATACTGTAAAAGACAACGGTATATTGTACATTAGTATTGTTTTAACCTATTAAATATCGCTTTTTACATTTTACGTTATTCGTTGTCCTGTATATCAGGGGTTAAAGTAGGCACGCAATTAGGTATTCTATACCAGTTACCTGCGTACAAACTGGGGGACCAAACTCCAAGAAAGGTATTTCGCTCGCATGATTCACTGCCATTGGAAGAACTTACAGGATTCTGTAATATGATTGGTCGGCATTTAAGTCTGTTCCGTCGTCAGGAACGCAGGGGAAATTACTTCCGGTTTTCAAAGCGCAGCGGACAAAAAAAAGCGTAGGCGCCGCCATGTTTTCAAATGGAGTGCCTCGCGTGCATTGTCTGTAGATAACGAATTACCACGTTTCTTGTCGTTATAATTGTGTCACAGCTTATTAAAATTTGTTACTGGAGGTTTAGAGAAGCCTTGTTGGTGCATGCAACTGTGGCCGCAGCTTCATTTGTTGTAGGTAAGCGTAAACCCGATGCTACGCGCTTTCGGCATCGGTAATGATGGATGCAGCATCGTGCTCACTGGTTTTGTGGTTTATTTTTCTGTCGTGTTGGAAGAACGGTCCAGACTTCATAATTGATGAGACGACGCAGATTAGTCGTACAATTTTGAAGCAGCTCTGTTTACCTATGTGGATTTAGGTGTCTTTTGAGAGCTGTGGTGGGTGTGTTACGGTAGGCGAGGCCTACCCCGCGCTTGTTGCCACTACCGTGTCGTTAGCCGTGTTACCTGCGATAGGAGCGGTCCGAGCTGCCAGTGTCACATTTGTTGTGGTGTGGAAAGATGAAACATGATGACACACGCGTTTATAATATTCATGGTCGGTTGGTAACATGTGTAGCACTCTTTGTCAACTAGCAATTCTATTCTTTAGGAAGTTGGTGAATGAAAAGCTGTCGGGTTTTCTTAAAAAGAAAATGTCTTGGATACTGAGTGATTCGCAACAGCCCGTCAAGAATGCTTAAAGCGTATAAATGGTATTTTCTCTAAATTAACTCAGTGACATGCCAGCTTTAAGGGAGCAATATCGGACCGGATAACTGCTGTTATGTTTTTGCAGACGATGCGCGTCTTTCCATGCCGGTTTGTTTTTGTTGTGCCTGATTTTTCTTGGTGATGCCGGAGTTTCAGCCCTCTAATGAATTTGCAGTTGGAATCATTAAACAAGCTTAACCGTAACGAATATTGGCTTATATTCTCATTCGGCTATTTATTTGCCTCGATTGCGATGTTTAATGAATTGCCGCGATCACATTAAACCTGACACTTGATCACCAACTTCACATTATGCTTAAATATGTTAAAAAGACTGTTAGAATAATTATAATAGATACTTATAAAGAGATGCGGTTTCACGGCACGTGGTCTATTAATATTACTTTTCCGTTAGTTTCCTGATGGTTAGATGTAATTTAAAACGCATTTGCCGTAGTAATTCTCATTATTTTACATTTTGGGAATCTGTCTACATTGCTCCTGTGGAAAATTGTACTTATGTCGTGAAGGTTGTACGTTTGAGTCTCAAAAAGGGGAGTATTTAACCTGAATAGCTGCGGTAAAATGTCTTATAGTTTAGAAATGTAATTTACCTTAAGTGAAGCAGCCAGGGCAGTGAAAAGTAATAATATAAACAAGAAGATTAATTGGACTCCTGAAATGCTCTTTATTCTCAATGATACATTTAATGTAAATGTGTAGTTTTGGTGAATTATTGTCCAAAAGTTCTGACGTATGTGGCCCCTTATGGACTGACACTGCGTCCACACTATGCCCAACGTCATGCTTCCTGAAATGAGGTCTAGGCTTTCTGTGATGGATGAATGGATGGATGGATGGATGGATGATTGGGGGTTGAATGGGTAATGGGTGGGATGGTGGTTTAGTAGCTAGCATTGGATCGGCTGTTAATGAAATGACTGGACAGGAAAGAAGTATCAGTAATTCATTAATCAGTGGTTAATGAAAAGCTAATAGGTTACGGGTCTGTGTATATGTTGAAATATCATGGGTTCACATACCACAACCAGCAGAGTTATCATATTATCCATGAACAAGAGCTGTTACCGCAACTGATCCAGGGATAGTTAATGCTGGCTGGTTATGTCTGTTAACCTACAAAACATGATCTCATCTGTATATACATGTCTGCATCTATCAAGGAGGAAGGTTATATAATGGAAAACTACCCAGTTTCTCCATGGGGATAAATAAACTTCTACTTAGGCATTTTTGCATGCATCAGCAGGTGTTTTTTCTTGTCCTTGTATGGATTGTGACACCCCTTCTTCTTCCCCACAGGTGGCTGTCTGACATCCTTCTCATTCCGCAATGCACCATGGGAGTGGGGCTCAGAACGTGCAGCGGCAGCTTCAGCGTTCAAAATCATTCACGGGCTCTGAGGCAGAGGAGCAGCCTGCTCCGGTACCGGCACCTGCGCAGCCCGGCCCGGCTAACCTGCCCCAGTCGCCAGCAGCGTCATTCACTGCTGCTGCCAGCCCCTCAGCGCCTCAGTCACCCAACTACCAGATCATCATGAGTCGGAGCCCCGTGACAGGCCAGAATGTGAACATCACACTGCAGAACATGGGCCAACAGATCACCCTCACCCCACTGCCTCTGCAGAGCCCCGCCTCCCCAGGCTTCCAGCACTCGGCCGCGCAGTGGCGCCTCGAACATGGATCCTCTTCCTACATCCAGGTGGCCTCGCCGCTGCCACAGCCTGTGCAGCCACAGAGCCCCACCCAGCACAGCCCCGCGGCCCTGCAGGGTGTCCAGCGGCCTGGGGCGGCCGCCACCACAGGACTGGGTGTGCGCGGCCAGAGCCCCACGCGTTTCGTGGAGGCTGGTGTGCTGGTGCGCCAGATCGGTTTGAGCAGCCCCTCTGGTGGCGCCGCCGGGCACTTCGTGTATCAGGATAGCAGCGGATTGGCCCAGCTTGCCCCTGCTACGGCTAGCCAGGTGGCCATGGCTTCACCTAGTGCCGCTGGCACGGTGCGTGAGCGCCGGCTCTCCCAGCCGCACTCCCAGACCGGGGGCACCATCCACCATCTGGGTCCACAAAGCCCAGTGGCCAGTGGAGCCACCCTGCCTACCTTGGGCAGCCCTGGCCACATCACCACCTCCAATCTGCCGCCTCATATCAGCAGCATTATTCAGGGCCAGCTGGCACGTCCTGTGGTGTTTGAGAAGCCCGCCCAGGGTATGATGGCTGGTGTGGGGCCAGTCACGGCAGGGGCAGCGGTGACATCCACCTTCGGTCTAACATCCACCGTGCCTCCCTCCAGCCCATCCCGCTCCAATCCTCCTGAGGGGGTCCCGAACGCACCCCTTGCTCCTGCTGGGGCGACTGTAGGCTCGGTCAAGAAGCAGCCCCGGAAACTGGAGGAGATCGCGCCTGCCACCCCAGAGGTGGCTCAGCTGAGGAGGCAGTGCATAGAACACCATAGCAAGAAGATGGACACCTTACGGGAGGTTTTCAAGGAATACTTGATAGAGCTCTTCTTCCTGCAACACCTTCAGGGAAACATGATGGACTATCTGTCCTTTAAGAAGAAACCCTGTGTGCCGCTCTTCACCTACCTGCGGCAAAACGACCTGGACCTGGAGGATGAGGAGGAGGAAGAGGAGCAGTCTGAGGTTATCAATGATGAGGTAGCTGGGTTTTAAGTCGTCTTTTCTGTTGGCAGCTTCAAGTTGGGTTTTCTTGCAGTTTGCTCCCTGTGCGATTGTGTTAAACGTGATTGGATCACTTTCTCACCGACCCCCAGGTGAAGGTGGTAACGGGAAAAGATGGCCAGACGGGCACTCCGGTTGCCATAGCGACACAGCTCCCTCCCAATGTGTCTGCAGCATTCTCGGCTCAGCAACAGTTCCAGGTGAGGACGCCGAGTTGTCCCAGCCCTAGACACTACCTTCATGGTAGAGATCTTTAACACCATGTGCAGATCAATCAGCATTTGCCTGCTGTAGACTGTGGCTATCATGGCCAGATAGCTATGGCTTGCAGGTACCAGGACTGAGAGCAGGTGTCACAGGGTGACTCTGCGTGTGGCTCATGCTTTCAGGTGCATCAGGGAGCGACGGCCGCTGGTATTGCAAACCAAGTTGACATTGAAGCATTCAAAAGACAACAGGCTTTGGCCCATGCAGGTAGGGCAATACAGGAGTGTTTGGCATCTTTTAATGTGTTTTATGTTGGTTTTTTTTATGTTTTTTTTCTGGCTTCCTTGTCTTTTTTTCCCCTTTTTCTTTTTTTGTCTTCCTCTGAACCGCTTCTGCTTATAAAAACCCAGCACTGTCTTCTCGCGCTTTGTCTCGACGTCGCCGGAAGGGAGCTCCGCATAGACTCCGAGTCATTGCTGCGTGCCCACTGCTTTGCGTTATGAGGGTATTGTGTGTTTTAAATCCCAGACCAGGCTAAGAGGCCCCGGATTGACGTTGGTCGCCATGGGATCATATTCCAGCACCATGGCGTAACTCCTTTAGGATCACCCGGGGTTCCGCTACAACAGCTAATGCCGACAGCCCAAGGTAGGAGTGCTGCTAAGAGCCAGGTCTGTGTTCAGTTCAGTGCAGCTGGAAGTAGCTCAACCCTCCAAACAAATCGGGCATACAGAATGCTGTTTTTTTTTTCCCTTCGCCAACCCATGGCGATATGGCGGATCTCACCACCCCATCCAGGGGGCAGCACTAACATCGCCCTCTCTGCTACTCGGAGGAAGTGCAGAGCTTCAGACCCCATGACCTCTGACATAGTGCTAGTCTACCTCTATTCTGGCAAGAGCAAAATAATAAAAAAAAAGAAGACAATCAAGTCAGAAGACAAGGGATAGCACCCCCTCTCCCCTTCCACAAGTGAAGATGTCATGTTCTGTCTCCCTTTGTGTTTTACCGACCATCCACTCCATTGGCTCTTCATTTTGTGTTTTATTTTACATGGTTACTCATGTTCCTCTTGTTTGGATGGACTTCCTGCGAATTCAGAGTGGAGTGGGAAGAGTTGGCCAGCAAATATATATCTTTGAAATGAGGCGCATTTGGCCACTTTGTGGGTTTGTTATGTATGTCCTCATTTTTCTGCCTGCATCTTGACCCCACAGCTGCCCCTCCCTTTCCACTTGTCCCCATCCAACTCATCATGTCGTCCGGGATTCTTGGCACGTCCGAGTCCTTTGTCACCTAGCGGCTCGTGTCGTTCCCCTGTGCCATGTTCATCTTTCAGTTGGTTGTCACCATCCTCGTGTTCCCATCGCCTTTCGTTCTGACTTGGTTTCTCCTTCCTCGGCCATGTTGTGGGCGGGGGGGTAGGGCGGTTCGGTCTGTCGGCATTGCTCACACGCTCTTTGTACTGTTCAGGCCTGGAGGAAAGCTTGCATATTGGCGGACAAAGCGTCCAATCAGTGTGCTAAGGGGGCGGGGCTTCTGAGTCTCCACAGCTCTGCACAGGCCTGTCCAATAGAACCCATGTCTGCTCGTCCATCATTTGCTTTGCAAAAATCTGTTTTTGTGTTCCCACAAAGCGACAGATTTAAATGCAGTTTTCCTGCCTTAATGGTAGTGCTTCATGCATGCTAAACATTTTTTCCTGTGCTTACTGTCCTCTTTCCCTTTTCTCTTTTTCTGTAAGATTTATGTTCTGTCCAGCTGATTTAAATTACTTGTGCATGATTATTTAGCTTTAACTGCCTATTAACTTAAAAAAATTTTTGTTCTTGATTTCTAAAATTTTTTTTTTTAATGATTATGCTTTAATTTAGCCGGCTTAGATTGTAGTTTATTGTAGTTCATTCATGTCATTCCTTATATAACAGTCATTTCCTTCAAGACAATGTCCATGAAGCTTCGCCTTGTGCAGCAATCAGTGTTATTTTAATGGGAAGGCACAGCACTTAGTGTGAGCTAACTCACTTGTCTATACATAATATTTATTTACAATTTACATTTTCTTCAACAGTTCTGTTCCAGATACAGTAGCTGATTGGTTAAATAGTGTTGTTGCCTATGGTAACATAGTGAGAGCCAATAAGAACACAGAAAATGTTCCGATGGGGGACATATCTCTTTATTAGAAGGATGGCATCGACTAACAGTGTCTTAGCATAGAAGCACCAGACCCCCAACCCCTGGTGCTGTCTCTGCTTCTCTCTTCCCCATGTTAATGTCTGATTTACTGGGTAAGAGGCACAGGCATGGTATACACCAACCCTTTTTTTAAACAGGCTCTGGCTCCAGAAGAGGAACCGCACATCTCCACTGAATGGGGAAAACAAGTTGTCTGCAGTATGATTTCATTGTCTTCTTCTCCCCCACTTCTGTCGTTCCCGGTTCCCTCTTTCCTAGGTGGCATGCCCCCGACTCCGCAGGCGGTCCAGATGGCTGGGCAGAACCAGAGTCAGCAGCAGTATGACCCATCTAAGGGCCCGCCCGTGCAGAATGCGGCCAGCCTCCACACGCCGCCACCGCAGCTGCCTGGCCGTCTGCCGCCCAGCACCCTGCCCATGGCGAGCCTCCCGCTGGCGCTGGGTCAGCCCCCGCTGGCCGAGCCGCAGGCCCAGCCCACCGCGGGGCTCCAGCCCCCTGTGAAGGCGGCCGCCGGTGGCCCACTCCTGGCCCAGGGCAACCCACACACACAGCTGCAGACTCAGCTCCAGCAGCAAATGCAGCCGGGGCTCCACATCCAGATCCAGGCCCAGCCAATGCAGCAGCTGCAGCAGCCGCCCCAGCCTCTGCTGCAGCCCAGCCAGGCGGTGAGTCTGCATTAAACTGCACTGCCGAACTGAACACGCTGAGATGAGCGCTAGGCAGTTTTAAATGTGGCCCATGGACACAGACATTCCTGTACAGGATGCCTGTAAAAGCCTCCGTCATTAGAAATGCTAAGTATACCTAAATTTCCTTTAGCGGTTTTAAAGCTGAGCCCCTTAAAAAAAAACCCTTTCTTTGCAGTGTTCAGTATGCCACAGTACATTGTATTTATTTAGGTGCCTTCATCCAAGGCAGTGTATTTATTAACCTGAATAGCTGCAGTGTAGGGTCACACTGTTCCTGGAGCAGTTGTGGGTTAAGGGCCTTGCTCAGAGGCCCAACGGTGAAATGACTCTGCCAACTCTGGGATTTGAACCGGTGACCACCTGGTTGCAGACACAGCAGCCACACACGGTCCCCAGTGTACACTGTGATTGGTTTAGATTAGTTAGTGTTTTGGTTTATTTTCTTGAGGCAAGCACTCGAAGGATTTATGTCTGACTAAATTTCAGTCCAGTTTAAAAAATTTCTTCTCTGGCTGAAGCAGAATGTCTAGGTGAATATTGACCAATGGGTTTAAGCACTCATTCAGTACTTCTTAAATGTATGTCGGTTTAGAAAAAAAAAGTCACTGTTATTGCTGACATTTAAATTTGTAAACATCACAGGAACCCTAGATAACATGAAACATTCTTTGACTTTTTATTCGCTCTTTAGAAGTATTTGATATGTTCTTTCATAGTGTTCTTGTGAAGAACCTTGCTAACATTGGCTTTTCTGATGATTCAGTGGCTAGTTTGTCAGTTCCTATAAATGGATTTCAGGCCAGCCTGTCAGAAGGGCTTTTATCTGTAGTGTTATCAGTTTGTAAGGGTTCAGGTGGTTCAGTGACACTGTGAGATTGCATTTCATCTACACTTAATGAGGTTTTTCAGTATCTAAATGCTTTTAATAGAGAGCCTGCTCAGCTTTGTCGTCTGATGCCTGTTCTTAATGCAGAATTTTTCAAACTTATGCTTTCTGTTAGGAGAAATTTTATCAAAGATTTCTTGGCCAAAAAAGTTAAGGGTTGTGACCTTAAATTTTGGTTTTATTGTACTTTTAGCTTTTTTTTGTCTATTATAGTGCAGAACACATCATTAGTAGATGTGTTCTGTTGTGTCCGAAACCAATTTTTAATCGCTACCTATCATGGCCCGGTCTATTTGTAAAACAGATTTTAAATCCCAATGGGACCAACTTGGTTAAGTATATTAAACCTTTTTTCCTCTCTTATGTTTTCCTGATGCCAGACTGTAGCTTTGGTACGTCCTGGAACCGAACCCTCCCAGCCTTGCCAGAGGCTGCTGGCCAACTCCATCCCGGCCTCAACCGCAGCCCCCACCCCGCTGAGCATCCCGGCTTCACATACATCCCCCCTCACCGCTGGCCCAGGCCGCCCTGCTGCCTCCGCCCCCGCTGCCCAATCCAAGATGGCCGGCCTGAGCCCCATTTCTGCACTCCAGGCATCTGTTCCTGGACAATCCTCAAGTGGACAACCAACTCAGGAGAGTTCCCAGGACAGGCAGGCTGAGCAGGCTAAACTGGTGAGATGTGTCTATGTGCGTGTGTATGAAAGAGTCGGTGAAAGAAAGGCAGAAAAACGAGGTGCATTGTCAGAGTGGTAAGTCTTGGCCCTTCCAGGAGAGCCAAGTGCACCAGCGCATCTCCGAGTTGCGTAAGGAGGGCCAGTGGACGGCCAGCCGGTTGCCCAAGCTGCTGGAGACTCCACGTCCCAAGGCCCACTGGGACTACTTGCTGCAGGAGATGCAGTGGATGGCGGCCGACTTTGCCCAGGAGAGGCGCTGGAAAATGGCAGCTGCCAAAAAGGTACAGCTGGGATTCCTTGGCCCAGGGGATTTCCAGAATTATTTATTTTCTGGCCATAGCTTCAAAAAACCCACCTGTGCCCCCAACCTCAGATTTATTTCTCATTGCTGATAAACCTTGGCTGTACTGTCACTGGTGAGCAGAAAGGGGGTTTGCCACTCATACAACTACTGTGGTCACATGTAAACGAATAACGTTTAAACCCCCCCCCAGCTGGTGCGAACCTGTGCCCGTTACCATGACCAGCAGAAACAAGACCAGGAGCAGGCCAAGAGGGAGGAGGAGATGCACCTGCGGCAGATCGCTGGGACCATCGCCCGCGAGGTGGAGTTTTTCTGGTCCAACATTGAGCAGGTGAGCCCCTCCCCCAAAGGCCCCTTCAGCCGAATTTGCGACTGGTGGCAGAGGCGCACGCAGGATTCTCGTTCATGGTACACAGACCAGTGACGTATGGGCGGATGGGTCCGTGGTTCGGAGTCAAGAACAAAAACACGTTAATGATATTCAGGTAATTTGCGGCCGGGTCAGTTAAAATGAAGTCTAAGTCATATAGAGCAGGTTGGGCATCATTTTGTCTTTATTAATATTTCTGTTAAGTCCAGTTGAATTATAAACATGCTGTCTTTCTGTTTTTTGCTCTGTGATGGTGTTTTAGGGCGATAATAGAAATAAAATAGATTGTGTTTTTAGAAAAGCCATGATATTTTGATTATAGCCTAATGTAGGAATAGAGATTTAAACGCGAAACAATTCGACAAGGTCGAAAGGGGACAGCAGACAGAAAATGTGGGCATTTTAGCTTTTGAGTGACTTTTAAAAATTCTTGCAACTTTTGATAAGTAGCTAAAGTTGCTGCTTGTTGCTTTTTGAAAAAAAGTTGCCAGGGTAGTGTGAAACGTTGCTAAATCTAGTAACAAAATTGCTATTTTGGCAACATTGCCCCCAAAGTCAAAGCAGACTTGGCAGCTCCACCTGTTTCGTGCCACTGCTAGGGTGTGCAGTATGCGTAGTTGGTGTACAGGTGCGGGCACCACTGGACAGCAGTATTGGATACGCCGAACTGCTAAGATGCTTTGAAATTAGAAATGCATTGAAGTTACCAACAAATGCTTCACCTCCTTCAGGTCGTTGAGATTAAGTTGCGGTGTGAGGTCTATGAGAAGAGACGCAAAGCACTTTGCCTGCAGAGGACGTCCAGTAAAGGCAAGGCCTTCTCCTCTTCATTCCATGGGAGTTTGTGCAAGATATTTAGCTGTATGGAGACTCATCCTGAGCTGTGTGTTACTCTTCTGAGTGGGCTGGGTAGGTGAGGAATTGTTTTTAAAAAAGTAATGTGCTGCTTATTGGATTTTATAGGTCAGAGTATGAAAAGAACCCCACCAGCTGCAGAGGAAAGCGGGCCTGTAAGAATCTCCCGTCCTGCTCTGTCATCTGAAATCTTCCGCATTTGAATTAAATATTTCTTGCAGTGTAGAACCATGTCATTCTTTTTCTTTTTTTTCCTTTCTTTCTTAATTCCACCCAGGAGTTGTCGTGTTCCAGTAGAAAGCGGAAGGCCAACGTATCTGGGCTTGATGAAGGTGTGCGTTTTTGGGTCACACACACACACGCGCGCACACACACACACACACACACACACACACACACACACACACACACACACACACACGACCTGACTACTGGTTATACTGTGCTAATCTATTCCCATCATAACTACTCTAATATTCCCATTATAGCCACCTGAAGTTGCATCATCTGAATAAAATTGTTTCAACTGGAAAATTATAAATGACATGTTTTGGAAAAAACATCACTTCCCGTCCTTTTTGTATAAGTGCTGTTGGTCTGCAGTTGGGAAAGTTGTTGTGTGGTTGTGGTGCCCCCTAGTGTATGCCTTCTAAGCCTGCAACAAACTTGGCCGCCCTGTGTGTTTTAATAGAAGATGAGGAGAGCACCATAGAAGAGCAAGAGACCGCAGAAGCGACTGTGGATCACCAAGCTGAGTTGGCTGACCTTGCCAAAGAGGGTATGTGATACGTAGCAGTAGAGTGCATGTGGGGATGTGCAGCTGATATTTTATTCATCCTGAAGTCTACTCAGAATCACTGTGTGGGGTCACGAAATTGACGTGCACTTTTGTTCCCACTTGGTCTTAGCAGATGCGTTCACTTGCCTTTAGCATCCCTCTGACATGATTGCTGTGGCAGTAACTGTCATTCACACTGTACCGCGCCGTCCCTCTCCTCTTCCCACACCAGCCGATATGCCCCTGGACATACTCGTGAAGCAGTATGCGGGGGCTTATTCTGAGGATTTTGACTGGCCCCAGCCCAGACCTCGGGATTTACCCGGTGCTGGTCCTGAGCCGGATCCCCACAGTGAGGATGAGGAAGAGGATGAAAGTGAAGGTTAGAGGCCGGGTTTGTTTATTTGCACCTTCAGAGCACATGATATGAATGCCTGTTATACCAAACTTGATAACTTAGGAATTACTGTCCTATGCTTCCTTTCATATTCTGATGGAAAATTGCAGCTAAAAGATACATACATTGAATAAACTGAGACAATGTACAAAAATGCCATTGTGTATCTTGTGACCATGTATGGGAATGACATGACTGTACTAGTCACGTGATGTGGTGGTGTGCCGATACTGGTGTGACCTTGTGGTTGTGGGTGATCCTCACAGAGATGGAGGCTGCTCCACCGGACGACCCTCCCGAGGCCGTGCTCATAGACACTCTGCTCAGCATGGAGCAGTGCCGGGGCTCGGAGAAGCCGGTGTCTCCAGGGGCCAATGGGCAGCCTCAGCGCGACATCGCGGAGGTGGCGACTGCCGCGGAGCACCTGCTCCCCAAAGGCATCTCGCGCACCATCTCTCCAGTGAGTCATGCCCTCCTTCTCCAGCCCTTAGCTGTGTTCCTGGTGATTACCGAGTATAGGGAGCTCCCTGTTCTCTTTGGCAAACGTCATTTAACCAGTTAAAGCTCCTTTTTATGGCACAATGATTGTATTACAACACTTTAAAATTTGAAGGAGGTTGAAAATAAGATTTTGGAAAGAAAATTGTCAAATTTATCATAAATTGGGGGCAGATTTTTTTGTAACAATTATGTAATATGGGAGTGATGATTTTTTATTTTTTTTTCCCCCAGGTGCGCGGCACTGCCCCCTTCCTGCTGCACGGCACTCTGCGGGAATATCAGCAAATCGGCGTGGACTGGCTGGCCAGCCTTCACAGGCGACACCTGAATGGCATC
The DNA here is from genome assembly GCA_011763525.2 of Mormyrus iriodes. Taxonomy (NCBI): domain Eukaryota; kingdom Metazoa; phylum Chordata; class Actinopteri; order Osteoglossiformes; family Mormyridae; genus Mormyrus; species Mormyrus iriodes. The sequence continues at coordinate 7,955,449 of JAAGVU020000040.1, read as the reverse complement.
CTGGCAGATGAGACGGGCCTGGGCAAGACTGTGCAGACAGTGGCCTTCCTTGCCCACCTTGCTTGTTATGAGGGTCAGCAGCCTTTTGTCATTCCTCTGCTGTTTCCCCTCCCTATTATATTTCATTATTCAGGTGCTCAGCTGTTTTCTGAAGCAATTTTTATTTTCAAATTCATTTTTATAGCTGAGTGGTTTATCGTTAAGAGTTCGGGTTAAGGCGGGGGTGGGCAATCTTATCCAGAAAGGGCAGTTGGGTATGTGGGTTTTTGTTACAACTCCCTAATTATATTACTAATTAGAGGACTGATTGGCTGAAGAGTCCTCACACCTGGGTTTGAACAGCTGACCTAAGGGTTATCCCAAAAACCTGCATACACACTGGCCCTTTGCGGATAAGATTGCCCACCCCTGCGTTAAGGGGTTACATGACAACTTTCAGGTCACTTGCCATTTTTTTAATTGTCGTCTCATTGACGGACAATGTGATATGGAAGTCCAAATAAGAAGGAAAGCTCACTTCTGTTGAATATTCCATTTGCCAGCAGTAATGCCACAAACTTCCTGGAATCAGATGGTGTCTTTTAAAGGATTTCTTCATGTATGCTTGAGTTCATGTGAAGTCTTCTGCCCCTCACAGGAATCTGGGGTCCCCACCTTGTGGTCGTGCGCACATGTAAGCTTTTGAGCTGGGAGATGGAGCTTAAACGATGGTGCCCAGGTCTGAAAGTCCTACTGTACCTTGGGGGAAAGAGGGAGCGCAGGCTGAAAAGATTGGTTAGTATTTTCAGAGACTTTCCCCTCCTGTAATTTGTGGCTTTCTGTTACTCCCTGTGTCGTCCTCTGTATATCTGACCTGGTCCTGGTCACTTCCCTTAGTGGTGGTCGAAGCCCAACAGCTTCCATGTGTGTATGACGTCCTACAAGCTGTTACTGAAGGACCACGGGCACTTCCTGAGGAAGCGCTGGAGCCACCTGGTGTTGGATGAAGTGCAGCTAATCAAGAACATGACAGAGAAGCAGTGGGACACCATCTTCTCCCTGAAGAGGTTGGCCGCTGTGATGGTGGTGTTCGTTTCACCACCTTGACCCTGAAAGCATCGGATTGTGTTGGATGTATAAGCCTACATGTAGTGATGAAGCCTTAGGCACTGTATTATCAGGCTGCTTGGAATTCAGGGGGTCTTATTTACCCCATTCTGTGTTTCCTTCTCCAGCCAGCAGAGGCTCCTGCTTATTAACACCCCTCTGCAGAACACATTGAAGGAGCTGTGGACCATGATCCACTTTCTTCTGCCAGGAATCACACGCCCCTACCTGGACTTTCCTGTCAAGCCTGGCACCGACCAGAACCAGGATTACTGCCACAAGCTGGTCATCCGTCTGCACAGGGTGGGATTAGCTGTGCCAGCTTCCTCAAAGCTTTCGCTTTAAATCCTCCAAGCAGTGTTGAACACATTTACAGCAGCATTCCATCTGTTTGTAATCTGGCTGTTTTATTTCATTTAATTAAAGAATGCATTTAAATAGTTAGACTTTCTTCTCTGGTGATTCTGATGCTGTAACTTGTTGAAGGATACAAAAGAGCACCTGTTGGCACTTTAACCGGCAGTGTGTTTGGGCTCAGGGCCTGGTTGCTCATGCCTTAATTTCGGATAGACACGTATCCAGAGGCAGTCACCTTGCTGAAGGTGCTCCACTTCGCTCCCGTGCAGATGATCCAGCCGTTCATCCTGCGGCGGTCCAAGAGGGACGTGGAGAAGCAGCTGCCCAAGAAATACGAGCACATCCTGAAATGCCGATTGTCGCGGCGACAGAAGAGCCTGTACGAAGATGTCATGACACAGCCTGGGTGAGTGCCCAGCCCCCGTATGTGCTGGGGTACCTCCCCATCACAGTTTATATGCCATCCTAGTATGTTGAGCATTGCTGGTGGCCATTTCCCCTTTGGAGATATGCTCTTTTGAAGTCAGTGAGAACTCCTTTGAATAAGGGCAGCCTCCCCTGTCTAAGTTTTAAGCTTCTTTTGACATGATACACCTCACAGACTCCTAGCCTCTCTTTGGCTGGTAGTGCCCCACTCCCCAGGCAGTATCATACATTCTGAGCTTAAACAGCGGGAAAAGCATCCTAGTGGTGCATCGCTGCTTATGGGTGTCTAGCAGTTTAGCTGGGCCACTTAGCAGGCCATTCACTCCCGAGTGCCTTTTTTGTCATGATGTCATGGGCATAGCCCTTACAGTGTCTCTTTTTCTTAGGGCTTAAGTACAGCAGCAGAAGCTTGTTCTGAGACTTGTGTTGTTCCCCTACTCCAGAGCTCAGGAAGCCCTGAAGACGGGCCACTTTGTCAGCGTGCTCCGGGTCCTGATGCAGCTGCAGCACATCTGTAACCACCCAGACCTGGTACAGCCCAGGGAGACCGCTGCGGCCTACGTTTCCCCGGCACTGGAGTACAGAGCCCCCTCCATGGTGCTGGGGGTATTGGCACCGGACCCACGGAAGGTAGAGTTATGCTTTGGATTTTCATGTGTGTGGGGCTGGACAAAGTAACAGAAAAACCACATGAAAGAATTTTAAGGTAGCTAAATTATAATTAAATTCTAATCAAACATCTAACTCAGGGGTCTCAAACTCCGGTCCCGGCGGGCCGGAGCCTTGCGTAGTTTAGCTCTTACTTTGTTTCAGCACAAACGATTCAGCCCAAGAGCTGTGTGGCACAAGGAGTTGAATCAGGTGTGGTAAATGAGGGGAAACCCAAAAATGTGCAGGGCTCTGGCCCTCCAGGACCGGAGTTTGAGACCCCTGATCTAACTAGAAAGCTGAGTCATTAGATTGTGTGCCGGTTAGCAGTATGTATCAGCTATGAAAGAACTCTGATTTGTGGTGAGAACTAAAATGTCAAGGGAAATGGTTTCAAAAACCGTAACTTACAAATGGAAACGCCGCAAGTCACTAACGGGCACATCTTAGCATGATGGTTGCTAAGCACTGCAAAAGCACATCATCAAAAATGACCACAGAATTGAATCGGCACCTCTGTGGCCCAGTCCTAAAGACCCTTTTGGGTGCTTCACAAACTTTGAAATTATAGCAGGGTTGCTGTTCAGGAGCTTCCTGTGTCTAAGGCGAATGCGCTATGACGCATGGCCTTGGTTTGCAAGCACAAAACCTGGGACTGCATTTAGCACAGTCGCATATGAAATGTGTATATGTAACTTCTTTTTTTTAATGAAAAATCCTGGACAACAACTTGATGCAAAATATGTATCTTTATATGACGCACATGCATAATTTTGGACAAATCAAGAAATGGTGACACTTGTAATATGTGTGATTAAATAGTTAGAAAATAAACTTCTGCATATATTCTTGTTGTGATAAATGTTGTTAGACCTCCAAATATAACATTTTCTCATGCCTCTACCTTGCAGTGATTAAAATTCCTATTTATTTACGGCTGCTATCGTCGGTCTTTGCAGCGAGAGAGGCTTGACTTGCATATTCTATGAGCATGAAGTTCGTTTACATTGACCATTTATGGTTGTTGGTGAGTGGCAGCTGTGCAGGATTGTGCGCGTATGCACATTTACAAGATGGTTCCAGTTTTATTAAGGGATACGTGCGCACGCCAGGTTTGATAAATCAGTTTTTTTGCGTGTATGCTTTTTTCTCTCCTTGTACGTATGCTTTTTTTTCTCTTTTTGTACGTATGCTTTTTTTTCCACTATAAAATTGTAACTAAGTTTGATAAATGAGGCCCCTGGATTGCTGAGCAATGGAGGAAAAATAGTCTATCTTTCACTCTCTTACCAGTATTCTTGCTGTGCAAATACTGTCCCCTCATGATTTTCTCATATCTCAGAGTGATAATGTTAAAAAAAATTCAAAGGTGGCTATTGCACCAGGATGAAGTCAAGTGCCTTTCATAGCTTCCCCAGTCAGCAGATCAAAACATCAGCCTTCATGGGAAATTCTTGCCTACAGTGTACAAAGTAGATTTTATCCATCAAAGAACTGGAGGCTTTTCTTCTTGAAGAAAGGTTCAGTATCCCACTATGAACAGTCCATGACTTGCCTAACAGAATTGCAAGATCAAAGGTATTATTAAAGTGGTCCTACTCATTATTAAGCCTTTGATACTGGTATATTGTTAGGTGTTTTTTGTTTGTCCAACTCTGTATATGTGTGTGCATTGTCATTTATAGTTTGATGGTAATGCAGCATAGATTTTTAGGGTGACATTGCTTTTTACGTGACTCTCTAAAAGTAACTTGGAGGCAGTTGAAAAGAGCATGTAAGAATCTGAGTAATTTTCCAATTTTAGCAATTTTATATCTTCTCCCCTCTACCAAACTGCTAGACTGTGGATCTGTCCATTTTCGACCTGGTGAGTAATGAGTGTCGCCTGACGCGCTACGAGACTGAGGAGGCGCTGCCCAGGCTGAAGGTCTCCAGGCAGCTCATTGAAGAGATCCATGCCGCTCCTGCCCCCCTGGCCCGACCCAAGCCCTGCAAGATCAAACCCATGAGGTCTGTTGGCAGAGCTTGGCCTTTTTATTCTTGTCGAGAGAGGCACTCGATGAATGGGCTAAAATTACATCTTTTATCCATTAAAAAGATAAAATGGTCCTCATTATTACATTTGTGTACAGCTTATATATTCAGTGATTCTAAGACTGGTAGTCTTATAATGACCATTCATGTTGGTTAGCTGTCGCGCTAGTCCCAGATGAACAGTGTGTTTGTTTACTTTGTGACGCACATTTGGACGGCATGGTTATTCTTCGGCAGGTTGTTCCAGCCTGTGCAATATGGCACCAAACCGGAGGGCCGAACAGTTCCTCTGGCAAGCAGTGGGGCTCAGCGACCGCCAGCCAGCATTGTGGCCCCCCCTACCCCAACCAGCATATCCCAGCCGGCCCTGGCTAAGGGCAAGACCCCCATCACCCCAACGAGCACCACTGCTAACGCCACGGTCACTGCTGCTCAGGGTGAGAGTGCCTCTTCCCACTGACAGATTTGACTGGGCTCTGTTTACTGGTGTACATCACTGTGATGGATTTTGCAGATGAATACTCTGCTCCACCACGAAGCAGTAAATATCGCTGAAGAGGCACACAGGGCATTACTCAAGCTTACTGAAGCCGTTTCAATAATCTGCTGCAGTCGCCATGAATTTTAACATGGTTCTGGCACATCTGTTCATGTTTCAGCGTTGCATTAAGGAGATTATGAGATTTCAGTCGGGGAGGCTGCGATGGGAGCCTCAAGGGGACATCTTGCTTATTTTCATAGGCGTATAGTTTATTCCCATTGTAAAAGCTTAGTGCTGGATTATGGTGGAGGATGTTGGGTGTTGCGATCAGTTTCGAGGCTTGTGATGCTGAGAGAGAACTACTAGATCTGTGAAATATCCATGAAAATGTTCATTTTTAGAGAGAAAGTTGACATTGCACAGAAGTTTCTGATCTTAAACGATGGAAACTAAAATGTTTTCATATATCCTCCTTTGAGCAGAGCTAACATAAGGGCGACGTCCACCTTGATGTGGATGTTCAGCTACATTTTCAGGTAGTATGTTGTGTTGTGTTGAGGTGAGGAGTAGGAGAGAATTCCACACAATGAAACTGTATTACTTGCACATATTAAAAATGTTTAGTTTTTTTTTTTTTTTAACTTCTGAATTGCTTAAATCTTAAGTGCATCACTCGTGCGCCGTAAAGGTTGGATACACCTTGTATGGCTTTATATACGTGCGTGTTTTCTCTGTATGATGTATGTTGGATACAGCAGAGTGGTTGTGCCTCTGAATTAGAGCGCGCGTGTGTGTGTGTGTGTGTGTGTGTGTGTGTGTGTGTGTGTGTGTGTGTGTGTGTGTGTGTGTGTGTGTGTGTGTGGGGAGATGAATAAGTATTTTTTTTACGTCTGTAATGGAGAAGGGTTTGGGTCGCCTGCCCTCCTTTCAGACGTCTTATGGATGAATGTGAACTAATATTAATCCAGCCCATGATTCGTACTTTCACCTTGAGTCTCGCCACTACTGTTAGGCAACGCTTAAACGAGACCTGAAAAGTTCCCAGTAAACAGGAGCAGAAGCCGTGACAGAAACACACCTAACCGCAAGCCTACACCAACCAATATCCTCCGCAGTCACCGGGACGGCCTTGTCGACAAGCCTGGCTGCCGCCACCGACACTGCTTCCTCCTCTGCGGCTGTCCCGGCCCACAGTGTCCCTGGACAGATATTGAGCCTGCCTACAGGGGGTGCTGTGCCCCAGCTGGCCCAGCCCTCTCTGGCCAGGCCATTGACTAAGTTGCCACAGACCACCACACCGAGCCTGCCAGCCCAGAGGCTGGTACTCACCTCCCAGGCCCAGGCACGCTTGCCTAGTAAGTGGCCTACCCTCCCTCCCACTTCTCATCCCACACCTGCCACCGATGAAGCAAACCACCCAGGTTAAGGGGGGCCGGTCTGGGAGGCACTGCTGAAGGGGTTTTTTGAGAGAAGAGTCAACATCAGCAATAGCAGCCGCGCTTTTTAATGATGTAGTTTTTTTTTACTACCGAAACAGGGAAGCACAGATACTTTCTGACTGATGTCTGGAATAGCCAGAATACCAGCAGTATCCGGATTTGGTGGCACCGCATCATTTAGCTCCCTTAGGGCTTCCATCGGTGCTTAATAAATATGGAGGTATATCGATCATACAGCAAGCACACTGTTTTAAGAGTATCTCACACAGTAGTGGTCATGTTACCTCTGTGCCTTGAGCAGATTTTGAAATGACTGTATGGCAACCATGGTGTCGCATCTGATGAGTGAAATGACTTTTTTTTTTTGAGGACAGTAACGGAAGAATTTGTTGTACGACTTAATTTTAATTTCGCAAGCACATACAAAAGGTGTTAGTAGCCTCAGTTTCAAAGCATTGTACCACTGGGCTGCAGGCCAGCAGATATAGCCAGTCAGATGAAGCAGTGTTTCTCAAACCAGTCCTCAGGGACCCCCAGATGGTCCACGTTTTTGCACCCTCCCAACTCTCGGGGAATTGGCAGAGCGCAAAAACGTGGACCGTCTGGGGGTCTTCAAGGACTGGATGGAGAAACACTGAGATAAAGGACTACAGCTTCCTCTGTTACTCCACATCCCAGTAAACTTATTTGTATACTGGAAACCTTAGAAATTAAGTGCTTAACTCTGAACATAGTTTTGTAATGAGGCCATATGAGGTGATAGTTCTATATATTCGTAGAATTGTTTTTAAAAGTGGATTTCATTTATGCTTAAGTGTTGTGATAAGTGGCACTCACTTCTGCATAAATCCATGCAATTCGCAGTGTTTGCTCAAGGGACTCTTGAACTGGTAACTGTCTGTCTAGTTATGAGTCCATTTTCAGCCAATCTATATAAAACCTTTATGAAAAGAGAGAGGACATGGAACCACTAGTAAAAACGGTAATCAAGAAAATATAAAGGACGTTTGGTTATTGTTATAATAATTGTGGAATTTAAATAATTTTACCAATGTGCGCTCTTTAAGTAAAATGGTAACTTCTTTGAGCGTTTCGGTGCCATGACATGCTTTATAGCAGCCGTTACAAAAAAGCACAGATGCACTATACATTTTGGAGTGTGTAGTGAATACTCACTAGGAGCTGAAACAGGCAGCTCAGAGCCACAGGCCACTTCAGCAGGATCTCCCAGCACCCTCTGTGTCTGTTTGACCTCTTTCCCAACGCCTGCATGTCCGCATCACCAGCCTGCGGTTTTATCGTTCACCTTCATTCCTATTTTTATCCATTTACTGACACTTCTTTATCTTCTGGGGAGCATCTCTAATCCCTTGGTTCCAAGTCAGGCCAAGACTAGCGAGGTCTCGCTTCTTGTCCTTATTGCCCCGCCCCCCTTTCAAATGACGTTTTCTGTCTTATGTTTTTGTCCCGAGCATGGAGCTATGACAGCAGACACCTGACCACCTTTTTTAAAAAAAAAAAAATGTTGGAGGGAAATCTTTTGCCATAAATGCAAAGGAATTTTTGGAAACTACATGACTCAAGATGGCTGCAACTGCCAGCTGACCCTCTGAGTACTAATCTCCGGTGTCATAATTAAATTACTGATTTTAATAATGAATTCACAAGCTGCCTGCACCACTTCTGAATGTGCAATTAAAGGAAGGCACTACACTTCATCTGGAGCCTAGAGGATCTCTTGCTCATCTGAAGACTGCAAGTCCACTCTACCGAAGAGCTGGTAACGGGATAGGTGACGAATTCTGCTATTGTAGGGGTTTTCCCTGCCTCCCAGTTTAACCCACCTGCTGTTTCTGCATGTTTAGTAGCTTTTCCAGCTTTTTCCATCCTTCTCACTAACTGGAAACAGCGTCGGGTTCGTATTTCGTGTCCCGTCTCCCATTCGGGTTGGGGGAGGCACACAGACTGACCGGACCTGCACGTGTCTTTTACCGCCCCCACCCCATCTCCTCTAAAAGGCGCCGATGTGGTAAAGACCGCCCAGCTGGCCTCCATCGCTGGAGCCCAGGGCCGCATATCGCAGCCAGAGACCCCTGTCACCCTACAGTTCCAGGGAAACAAGTTCACGCTGTCTCCCAGCCAGCTGCGGCAGCTCACCACTGGGCAGCCTCTGCAGCTTCAAGGTACCCTCGGTAAAGTACGCTCGCCTGTTACCTGTCCCTGGCTCCCCCTCTCTAATGCAGTGTTTCACATTTTGGTCCTCGGGGACCCGCAGATAGTGCACATTTTTACTGTATCCCAGCTCCCAGTAGGCGGTAAAAAATTTGACTGTCTGGCAGGGAGCTTAGAGGGAGCAAAAACATGGACCGACTGTGGGTCCCATAGGACTGGATTGGGAAACACTGATGTGATGGCTTCGGAGGCCTTTGGTTGCTATGGTTTCTGTCTTAATCTATAACTGTTATAGGTTCTGGTACTGACTTCTTGACATACTCATTAAAAAATGGTGTTGGGCTGTTTTGGTTTTCATCTAAACCCAAAGGCAAGCTGGTTCCAAGCAGCTCTTTACCCTGGCCCCTTTTGTCCCCTTTCTGGTGTACGGTACAGGCAACATCCTCCAGATCGTGTCTGCTCCTGGGCAGCAGGTACTGCGCAATCAGGGCTCCGTCGGCCTGCAGGCGACGCCCCAGCCTCTCCCGGTCCCCAATGCGGCCGCCCCTCCAAGCGCTGCTGCTCCTCTGTCTGCTTCCGGCCCTCCTGCAGCCTCCGCCGCTACTCTCCATGGTAAGGGTTGCAGCTACCGCCGGGGGAGCTGTGAGCCGACAGTGCTGTCCTTATTGGCACGCCCAGCACCCGCTATTAGTGACATAGGTGATCGCCTAGGGTGCCATTTGATTAGGGGGTGCAAAAGAGAAAGTTTAAAATAATTAGGAGAAATGCCTCTGCTTGAATTCTTGACCTTAGTTATTTACACTTTTTAATATTTCACTGCTTTTCTCTTGAAACGGACACCAGCTAACTAGCTAGCAGCCTGATACCCTGTGCTACTGAAATGTTTTTAATATAAATGAATTCATAAGATTAGTGTTTTGCTCTGGGGAATGTGGCACAGAATCTTGCCTTGAGCGCCAGAGCACCCAGGGCCGGCCCTACTGGTAATGGTTGAGCTTGGTTAAGCTTCCTTAAAACACTACCTACAGTGACTTGCAAAAGTACTGAACCCCCCCTTAAAATGATCCAATATGCCGGAATTACAGATGATACAGAGAGGATGAATGTGTGTATGTATCGTTTGTAATGCAGGCACATCAGATCAATTTAAGGGCGTTTCAGTACTTTTGCAAGGCACTTCACAAATAAATCAATGAAAACAACATTGTGCAGTCGGCTTTCTGATGTCATTACAAGCATTAACTATGTTTCAGGATCTAGAATGAATAATTGTATTCACATTAACATCCATAGATTAGCTAATGACTAAAAGAATGAGACTACTGTGTACCTTGGAGGATGTAGCTAACCTGATCAGGCTACTTAGATGGAACGTTTCTCAGTAACGGAGAATAAGAACAAGTGATCAGTCTCATTCTTCTTGTGTGAGCCCCCCACTCTACCCAAGCATCTTTCCGCCTCACGGTAAACACTGAACTTCTCCTTGTCTGGTCCCAGGCGCTGCGGCCAAGACCTCATTCACAGCAGCCATTTTTGGGGACCAGATGGCTGGTGCCAAGCTTCCATCTACAGCCACTGCTGTGCCTCAGGTATGGGGGGGAATGTAGCTTTTTCGGGGGGAGGAATAGAAACTAATCTATTGATACCCAAGCCCTGTGTTACTGCCCTTGCAAAAGTCAGAGCAGCTGAAGTGACATGTCATTGTATTCATTGTATGAATTGGTAGCCCTCTTACTTTGATGGAGCAGCTTGTGGTTGGTGCTAGTGGTAATGCTGCCAGGAGCTCCCCAAGATGCCTGCGTTGTCATGTCACGGCTCTCTGCAGGAGTCGACCGAGGAGAGGAGCCGTCAGGTGAAGGATCGCCTGGGCCGGCTTTTCACCGCTAATGAGCGCCGGTGTGCGCGGGCTGTGCTGTATGGGGCCGACCTGCTGGGGGCCTGCTCCATATCGCAGAAAGACCGGCAGATCCTGCCACCCCTCTCCCCTATTTCTGCCTCGGGGCCCCGCAGATGGAGGTGGGTGGGCCAAGACAGCTGCCTAAGGGCTCAGCATTCCTGCATCTCCGCCACGACCCACCTCCAGGCGGCGCTGTTCTCCACTCAGCAACAGTGGGATGCTGGGCAGCAGTTGACTGACAGGTACCGAGCCCAGATGTTTCTGACCGGCACATTTGGACGGCTGGGAGTGCCATTGTGTTAAGAGATTTCAGGTGATCTTTCCCCTGATGGTATCTGTCCTTTCCTCTTGTTTGTCAAACTCACAGGTTTTCTTGCATGATTCCCGCGGTTGTGGCCCCGCCCCCGTGTCTGTATGCAGCCAATCCCTCGCCACAGTTTACCCTGGAGCAGAAGCGTTTCCGTCGGCAACTGCAGGAGGCCGCTGCTCCTCACAGTCTGGAGATCCGCAGGCTGGCCTCCACCCACCTCCACCAGTTCCCGGACCTGCAGCTCCTGCAAATGGACTCAGGTTGGACCTGCGTTTAGACCGAACCAGTCGCACTAATGATAGTTACTGCGTTTAAAGCGCAATGGAAAGTTTTACAAGCTTGCAACAGCTGTGTAAAGTGAAAAGTTGGCACACTGAGTTCCAAAATAAGGCAGAAATGCCAACTGGGATCCATGTAAATCAATGATGGAAGGCGATTTATGAGAAAAAGCTGCATAGTAATGCATTACACAAAAGAGCTGCATTCTGGCTGAAGTGGTGTAAATGCTTATCCCTCAGAGCCAATACTGTAGCATCAGCAATTAAATACAGAAGAAAGCCAAGTGATAAAAAGTGTGTTTATGGACCGGCAATGTGAATCTGTTCTTATACAGTGGTGTGAAAAAGTGTTTGCCCCCTTCCTGATTGTATTATTTTTTTGTATGTTTGTCACATGTAAATGTTTCAGATCATTAAACAAATTTTAAATATTAGACAAAGATGACACAAGTAAACACAAAATGCAGTTTTTAAATGAAGGCGTTCATTATTAAGGGGAAAAAAAATCCAAACCTACATGGCCCTGTGTGAAAAAAGTGATTGCCCCCCCCCGTGGTCTATCACATCTTTGGAAAGCTGAGTTCAATTTCTCTAGACACACCCAGGCCTGATTACTGCCACACCTGTCCTCAATGAAGAAATCACTTAAATAGGACCTGCCTGACAAAGTGGAGTAGACCAAAAGATCCTCTAAAGCCAGACATCATGCTGCGATCCAAGGAAATTCAGGAACAAATAAGAAACAAAGTAATTGAGATCTATCAGTCTGGAAAAGGTTACAAGGCCATTTCTAAAGCTTTGGGACTCCAGCGAACCACAGTGAGAACCATTATCCACAAATGGCGAAAACATGGAACAGTGGTGAACTTTCCCAGGAGTGGCCGGCCGACCAAAATTACCCCAAGAGCGCAGTGACGACTCATCTAAGAGGTCACAAAAGACCCCTGAACAACATCCGAAGACCTGCAGGCCTCACTTGCCTCAGTTATGGTCAGTGTTCATGACTCCACCATAAGAAAGAGACTCGGCAAAAATAGCCTGCATGGCAGAGTTCCAAGACGAAAACCACTGCTGAGCAAAAGGAACATAAAGGCTCGTCTCAGTTTTGCCAGAAAACATCTTGATGATCCCCAAGAC
>JAAGVU020000040.1:7922895-7943084 GCA_011763525.2 Mormyrus iriodes | reverse complement strand
TCCAGCGAACCACAGTGAGAGCCATTATCCACAAATGGCGAAAACATGGAACAGTGGTGAACCTTCCCAGAAGTGGCCGGCCGACCAAAATTATCCCAAGAGCGCAGCGGCGACTCATCCAAGAGGTCACAAAAGACCCCAGAACAAAATCCAAAGACCTGCAGGCCTCACTTGCCTCAGTTAAGGTCAGTGTTCATGATTCCACCATAAGAAAGAGACTCGGCAAAAATGGCCTGCGTGGTAGAGTTCCAAGACGAAAACCACTGCTGAGCAAAAGGAACATAAATACTTGTCTCAGTTTTGCCAGAAAACATCTTGATGATCCCCAAGACTTTTGGGAGAATACTCTGTAGACTGAGGAGACAAAAGTTGAACTGTTTGGAAGGTGTGTGTCCCATTACATCTGGTGTAAAAGTAACACAGCATTTCAGAAAAGGAACATCATACCAACAGTAAAATATGGTGATGGTAGTATGATGGTCTGGGGCTGTTTTGCTGCCTCTGGACCTGGAAGACTTGCTGTGGTAAATGGAACCATGAATTCTGCTGTCTACCAAAACATCTTGAAGGAGAATGTCCAGCCATCTGTTCGTGACCTCCAGCTGAAGCGCACTTGGGTTCTGCAGCAGGACAATGATCCAAAACACACCAGCAAGTCCACCTCCTCTAAATGGCTTAAGATAAACAAAATGAAGACTTTGGAGTGGCCTAGTCATAGTCCTGACCTGAATCCGATTGAGATGCTGTGGCATGACCTTAAAAAGGCGGTTCATGCTTGTAAACCCTCCAATGTGACTGAATTACAACAATTCTGCAAAGATGAGTGGGCCAAAATTCCTCCACAGCGCTATAAAAGACTCATTGCCAGTTATCGCAAACGCTTGATTGCAGTTGTTGCTGCTAAGGGTGGCCCAACCAGTTATTAGGTTTTGGGGGAAATCACTTTTTCACACAGGGCCATGTAGGTTTGGATTTTTTTCCCCCCTTAATAATAAACACATTAATTTAAAAACTGCATTTTGTCTTTACTTGTGTCATCTCCGTCTAATATTTAAATTTGTTTGATCTGAAACATTTACGTGTGACAAACATACAAAAAAATCAGAAATCAGGAAGGGGGCAAACACTTTTTCATACCACTTTAGGTCTGTAGAGACTATTTTAAAATTGATCCAAATCAACACTACACAAAAACTCATAGCTGTTATTACATTAATTTAATTAGATACTTTATTGATCCCCTGTGGGGCAATTCTCTTTTACGCCTCCCCCGACTTGTTCTCTGTAGAAGAGCCAGCTGGCTGCAAGGGGCAGCTGCCCATAGCAGCACCCAGGGAGTTGGGGGTTAAGGGCCTTGATCCAGGACCTGCAGATGGGCCGAGACCAGGCTTGAACCGGCAACCTTCCGATCACAGGCACAGAGGCTTAGCCCACTGAGCCACATGCTGCCCCCATTTCCATGCAATTAATGGCCTGAATGACCTTCTCCTTTTATCGTTTGTCTGTCTTTCAGAGTGTAGCTAATGAGTGATCAATTTGATATGTAGATTTAAGCCGTTGTTATTCGGTTTGATTTAATTTGTTTATATAGCACCTTTCACAACAGTGTCGCCCCAAGTCACTTTACATTGGTGTGTAGCGATACATTACATTGTCATTAAGACATTAAGAGTAATGCAAAAACAGGAGAAACAGAAGACAAAGAAATTAAAGAAAGCAAGCCAGATGACAACAGAGGAGAGTAACCAAAAACTCCTGCTGTTGTAGGGAGAGAAGAACCTCTAGGGGTCCAAGGTCAACTGGCTGCCCCCCCCCCCCCCCAGGCATGCTAACATTATAGAAAACAAAGAAAATGGGTCTGCCTGCTAAAAGCAAGGTGTAAACTGTGGTCAAGGTCAACGCCAAACATCGGCCTGAGTAGGGTGGCAGATTGAAGGCTGCACCCACGTGTTACAGTTCATAAGTCGCATCCACAAATTTCACCGCTCTATGGGACTGAACCAGGATTCCACCCTGGGCACCATCCAGACATGTGGGAAGGAAGGCAGAGAGCATGGAAGTCAGAACATGCATAGATACATTAATGGACAAACAGTATTTAAAAATGGCATCTACAGCAGTACCAGCAGCCATAGTTGCGGTTTGTTATGTGTTGAGTTACGGGTAAGCTAAACTGAAATAGGTCTTCAGTCAACATCGTTAACTTATTGGCATTGCGAGCGAAGACACTACATAATATCTGAAGCTGGGAGGATGTGGATGGACTCGGGATGTGGTCTGCCCAGCAAGCCTTAGCCCTGCCTCTTACCGTCTGCCCCCCTCCTCTCCCTCCACCCCAGGCAAGCTGGAAGCCCTGGCTGTCCTCCTTCACAAGCTTCACTCAGAGAATCGCCGCGTCCTCATCTTCACCCAGATGGTGCGCATGCTGGACATCCTGGAGGCCTTCCTCAACTACCGCCGTCTCACCTATGTGCGGCTAGACGAGAGCCTGCCAATGGAGGAGCGCCAGGTAGAGGCTGGGGTGTCAGTTCCCGTGCCGAGTGGGTTTTCCCTGTCTAACACCAGGACCCGCAGTACCCCTGCGGGCTTCTGGCCTTCTGATGGGATACAGCAGTGGCCTCGCTTCCCCCCCGCTGGATTAGTTCCTCCTGGGGCCTAAAGAGAAGCCGACACACAAGCGTTCATGCTTTAAGCGTCGCATGGTTTGATCTTTGATCTTAATTTGTGTTTATTGCACAAGTGAATGGTAACTTAATAGTCTTGCTCAGGTGTTGTCTGCAGGTACTAATGCTCATTATCACAAGAACATAGAAACCCTGCCAGTTACTCCAGTGCAAGGAAGACTGAGCTCTCCCTCAGCGTCTGACGGCGCGTTGTCCTGCCCTGACCTCCCCAGGAACAGATGAAGAGCTTCAATAGGACCAGGCAGGTATTCTGTGCCATTCTCACCAACCGCTGCGGTTCCACCGTGGGCCACATCTTTGACGCGGACACCATCGTCTTCTATGACACGGACCTCAACCCCAGCATGGACTCCCGCACCCAGGAGTGGTGCGATCGAATCGGCCGCTTCAAGGACATTCACATCTACAGGTGTGTCAGTGTCTAGAAGTACCAGAGCATCTAAGAACACTTGCATAGACTTGCTCGCTACGGCATCCGATTGTTTAGATCTTCTGATAAGACCCTGATTCTGAGTCTTGTGCCGTTCCTGTTTTAAGGTCACATTGGGCAGCTTAATAGAATATAGAGCTCTGGATTATAAGAGGTTTATGATTATTTATGGATTGCATTTGCTAGGCTTGTTATCCCACTGTTTGCAGTACTCTGATATGGCACTTGAGGAGTAATTGACGATGATCTGTCTTCCCCCCATTACTCAGGCTAGAGAGCGGGAACTCCATAGAGGAAAAGCTACTGAAGAATGGGACTAAGGACCTTATACGCGAGGTGGCGGCCCAGGGCACAGACTATACCCTGGCCTTTCTGACACAGGTACGTCCACATGAACTGACAATGCTCGATTTGACAAGTCTGGCTCCGAGTGTATGTAGTGGATTTACGAGGGAGCTGGAACACGTTGCGTTTGTGATTTTGTAAGGATCTCCAGTGTGCTTGTGCGCATAGGGATTTTCAAGACACTGGCCTGTGCATCCAGTTCCCCTTCCTTACTCCAGGACGTGAGCCCAGTGCCTTGTCCTGGCATTGACTGGGGATACAGCAATGGCTTTTTCCTCCTCTCCCTTCAGCTGTACAGCTGAGAGTGGGGCTTAAGGGGTGGCCAACATCATTCAAGGCCTGTAGCAATGCCCTCCACTTTGGGCAGATCCGTACTTAACCTGTAAATCCCTCTGGCTCAACAGAAGGAAAATGTAGGTCCTGCAGAGACTAGTGGTCTTGTCTTCTTGCTTGCCTTACTCCTTTTTTTAGTTGGTTATCTCACATTTTGTACAGAGAAATTAAAAATTTTTTCTTTATCTGCAGTGTTATTGATGGCTTTATAGTAGTGTTTCCCAGTCCAATCTATGGGGACCCACAGACAGTCCAAGTTTTTGCTCCCTCCCAGCTCCTGGTAGGCAGCAAAAATGTGGCCTGTCTGACTGGGAGCGTAAAGGGAGCAAAAACATGGGCCGACTGTGGGTTTTCAAGGACCAGATTGGAAAATACTGCTGTATATTAATGTCAGTACCTGGCTTGAAGCATTGTCTTTCTGGTTGAGTGTCAACATGCCAGAACACTTCACTCATCTCTTGCCTCTTCGTATAAACTCTTGTCGCTTTTATAGCGGACAATCCAGGACCTGTTTGAGGTGGAGTCGGGCACCGGGGAAAAGGTCGAGGAGTTTGTGGTGCTGCACCAAGATCCATCTCCCTCGGAGGCCATCTCGCCCCGTGTGGCACGGCCCTACATCCAGGCCCTCAACAGCATCGGCCAGGATGTGTCGGCGGAGCCGCCCACAGAGAGCGATGATGAGCCGGGAGAGGAGCTCAAAGTCCAGGAGGAACCATCGCAGATTGAGGAGCTGGAGGCAGTCCTGGAACAGGTAATTGGTACTAAACCAATCAAGTAGCTGGGCGTGTGTCCTGACCTGCTAAGTAGTGACTGGGGGAAAATAACATTAACAACAAGAGAAATATGGCCACAAAATAAAAAGCTGGACAAGCAGAGTGGGTTTCGCTGATCTTAAGAATCGGGCTGCGACATCACTGGTCTCAGCAGTAGCTGTGAAAAGTCGCTGCTCTGTTTTTACTGCCCTTTGTCTCCTGCTCCAACAGCTGACGCCAATTGAAAAATATGCTCTGCAGTACCTGGAGTGCCTGCACATGGGCGAGGATGAGGAGCGAGCCGTCATGGTAAGAATGGAGGAAGGTCAGCAGCCCTCTGAGGGCTGACACCTCGTACCTCACTAACTCTGAATGTGTTGCCCTTCACCCCAGTTTGACACACATCATTATACTGTAATGGCGATATCCACAAAAGCAGGTTCGCATATTTAACATTTGAACTTCTTGCATTAAAGGTAACATAATTGTCACTATCAAGGGCAGATGTTAATGTATGTCCCCCGCCATGTGGCTGGCCTGATTTTTTATTTTTTTTTTATTCTATTTTTTTTAATGTTTTTGTGATTGCAGGTGAATTCAGCCAAGAAAGGCTGGGAGATTCAGCATTTGCAGAAGCTTAAGGTAGAGGAAGAAGAGCTGATGGTCCTTGAGGAAGAGGAGGATCTCTTCACTTACACGAGAGAAGATGCCTACAACATGGTATGCATTCTTTGGGTTTTGTTGACCATATGGCTGCATTTATTTAACATTTTGATGGGGAGCCTTGCGTGAGCTGTATGTTAATGGCGCTGTCCGTGCTGTCCTTCCTAGGAGTATGTTTTTGACGGTGAAGACGGCCAGACAGAAATCATGCCGGTGAGCTGCTGCCCTTTGTCTCCGCGGCCCGTTGTTTTGTGCGTCGCGCTTTGCCGGTGCACCTCCAGGTGTATTGCACTGACTATCTCTTTGCTCCCTTCCCATGATGCAGCTGTGGACGCCCCCTACACCCCCGCAAGATGATAATGACATCTACATCGACTCTGTGATCTGCCTGATGTACGACCCGGTGCCCGTGCCCGAGTCCAAGCTTCCGCCCGTCTACATCCGTAAGGAGCACAAGAGGCTGAAGATGGATGCCTCTGGTGCGTCATATTCAGCTCTGCTGACTTGTCTGTCCTTTGCCTTCTGGACACGCGTGGCCTGCCTCTTCCTGTCTCAGGGATTTTCACTGGACAAACGGCGCAAATCTGGCTGAAGTTTTACCTAATTACCTTTAATAGTAGAGTAACAGCTGGTTAAAAGATTACCTATCTAGATGAATTTTTCTGCATCTTGGATTTATTGAAAGATTATATGGGCTTTACTTTGGGTTTTGTTATGGTTTTATAATTTTTATAAATTTTAATTATAAATTATAAATTTTTATTTTATTTTATTAATCGTATGAGTGATTCAGTGAAAACGTTCAGGTCATTAGGCAGGTTTTCCGCTCACATGCATGTCAATTTCTAAACGCCTTCATGTCTTCATGCGTGTGCAGCGGTTGGCCGCAAGAAGAAGAAAGGCCACGGGGAGACGGTGATCCCGCCCCGCTCTCTGTTTGACAAGCCCAGCATGCTCAAGGTGCGCCGCGAGGGCAAGGAGCAGAAGAAGAACTTCTCCCTGAAGCAGCAGGCACCCTTCGCCAAGCCGCTGCCCACGCTGAGCAAACCTGCTGTGGAGGCCGGCCAGGATAACCCCGAGTGGCTGATTAGCGAGGACTGGGCCCTGTTACAGGCACGTGCGTCCGGCTTCACAGACGCACACACAGACCCACGCGCACACTGTATACATGGATGGTGAAAATTCTCTGGCCCTATTTATGCATTTCCATGTGTTTTCCCTTCTGCCAACAAGCCTTATGACCATGACTATTATTAATCTGGCAGCAGTTTAAGAACCATTGTGCTGATATTCTGTCCATGAAAATTCCTGTGGGCTTTATGTGGTCACCTAGATAAAATTGTCCAAATGCTTTAATACTTTTACTACTGTTAATAATAACAATACGGATGCCTAAATATTGATGTCACAGTGGACTGAGTGGAGAACCATAACTGAGGTCAGCAGGAATTCCATGAGTTTAGGGTATTGTGGGAATCTGAGCGTGAGCGCTGTTGGCCCCTCCAGGCTGTGAAGCAGCTGCTGGAGCTCCCTCTGAACCTTACCATCATGTCCCCGGCCCACACTCCCAACTGGGACCTGGTCAGCGACGTGGTCAACTCATGCAGCCGCATCTACCGCTCGCCCAAGCAGTGCCGCAACCGCTATGAGAACGTCATAATCCCCCGGGAGGAGGGCAAGGTGAGCGCGGCCTGGCCGCAAAATGCGTTTCCATTCATCCGTGTGCTGATGGGCATCTCTACAGAGCCCCTGAAAATTTTTCGTCTGTCTTGCATTTCTTTAGATTGAAAGTAGCAAACCTACTGGGGACTGAGCCCCCCCCCCCCCCCAGAAAGAAATCCTAGAATCACCCCAGTGGATTTATATTTAATTCATATGCTACTATACGGTCAATATTGGTTGGCGGTTGTGGTGGACATACCTTTTTTTAAATTTTTTTTTTAACCATGTGTGACCTTTGTAGTTGGTGTATGAAGCAAATCCCAAGAAGAAAACCAAGAGCATTTACAAGGTAGGTGCTGTTGATCATTTTGTGGGACGTCGTGTTTGTTTTTACGCATGGCTGACCTGACAGTCTCCTCGCCCCACAGTCCAAGAATAGCCGGCCGCTCCGCACGTGTCAGATCTACACGCAAGACGACAACGCCACCCACGTCCAGCTGTACAACAGCCGCTTTGAGCTGATGAAGCTCATCGCCAGCCGGAGAAGCCCTCCCATTAAACCCCTGTGAGTCCCCCCACCCTGTTGGCTCCTCAGCACTCGCATACTGCGCTCGTGTTTTTGGTCAGCCAACTGGCCCAAAGCCATTTTGATGTGGGGGCATTGCACACGGACCAATCCACTGCTGCCGTCAGCGGCTCAGATGGATACTTTAACTGGTACTTTTCTGCATCATCTGGCAGGTTGGGTATGAACCCCTTCCAGAAGAACCCAAAGCATGCTTCAGTGCTGGCTGAGAGGTGAGTCCTTCCCCCCCACAAAGAGGGTATGACGCGTCTTTCTTTTCGACCATGAATGACCCGTGGGCCCAGTTCTAACTCCCCTCTCTTTTTGTCTCTCCCACAGTGGGATCAGCTACGACAAGCCCCTCCCCCCCATCCAGGTGGCTTCCCAGCGTGCCGAGAGAATAGCCAAAGAGAAGAAGGTGGGTCTCTGTGTGCTAGCATATAGACACGTCCATCACTAAGCCGGCGTTCCCTCGATGAGGCTGCTGCTCATGCTAATGGCTAACGTGAGACCCCTGCTGTTTGGGTGTCTCACAGGCCCAGGCAGAGCAGCACAGAGCTCAGCAGCTGGCCCAGCAGCAGCAACAACAGCAACAACCGCAGCAGCAACAGCCTCCGCAGCAGCCCGGCGCTCCCCAGGCACAGCCCGCAGTGGCCCAGCCCCAGACCCCTACCGCCAGTCAGCCAGCCCCCCAGGGTGCGCCCCAGGCCCAGGCTGTAGCCGGAACCGCCGCTGTTCCCAACACTGCGGTCTTGGTGAGGCCTTATGTTTTGGGGACCAGATGTCCCCTCAATGAAAAAAAAAACTTGTCATTTTGACATTGTGGGGTCCATTTTGACATTGTGGGGAAATTCAATTTTATAAAAATCTGTTACTACAGTCAAAAAACTAAAAATGCCAAAAGTTTTGTATTTTGTTTGGTTACTTATGGTTAAGGTTAGGGCTGGGTAGGGGTTAAGGTTTTCATAGTTGGGATTAGGGTTTTGCCACAATAAATGAATGGAGAATCCCCATAAAGGTATGAGTACAGGTCTGCGTGTGTGCGTGCGTGTGTTTAATCCTTAGCAAGCTTGTTGCAGTGATATACCATTATCTTTAATACTACGGTATTTCTCCAAAAGCAGTTAGGTACTCTGCTTTAGTAAAGGTACAGCAAAGCCACATGAGAGGCACTGAGCTGTTTTTCTGACAGTGTCAGGAGAGAATCTCTCTGCCCCTCTTGTCAGAGGAACCACTTGACCCAGAATGCCATGTTAATATAGCTCAGAAGATACCAGTGAAAGCTAGAACACGTCTGACATGTTTTCATTCCTTTCTCTCCTTTAAGACGGGTGCCATAAAGACCGCGGCGACTGGAACGACCATACAGACAGGTAGGTCGAGCCCCCCCCTGGCAGCCCCCCTCGCTGCCTGCTTTCTGGAAGACCACTCATATGGTATTTGTTTTTGTCTCCTGTAGCCACCATGGGTGGGAATGTGATTGTGAACACCATGCCTGGCTCCTATCAGACCGGCAAGCGGCTTGCCTCTCCCATCATCCCTGGCGCCATGGTGGTAAGCATAGACAGAGACATACCTGCTTGTTGCAGCGATGATTTAGGAGTTTGTTTATAATAACCTTCGGCATTTGCACTAACACAATGAATCAAATACTGAGTAAGGAGTTGGGAATGAAACTGTCAGCCCTGGGGGTGTGACACTACCGTGTTAATGACTGTGCTGCCCAGTAGTCATGCAGTTAATAGTAATGAATATAACTGGTGATTAAATATAAACAGTGCCCTATAAATCAACCTGTTTTAATGACCTGTCGGAGTGTTCTTTGGATTTGGGTTCAGTTTATTTTATGTCACTTCCAAATTCAACACACAAACCAAACTCCAACCAGTAGAACTGCAAGAAAAATGTCTGAAAACAAATAGAATGTTGTCAAACGTAAAGCCCTACTCACAAAATACATATGTTTGTGGTGTAATCCTGAGGGTTTACTTCCCCATGTCATGATGTGTAAATGTATCCCTAACAAAGGCACACGTGTCTTCCCAGCCGGCCGGGACCACGGGACCGCAGGTGGTGCACGCCCAGCCGCGGGCAGTGGCGGCCCCCGCCGCTTCCGCGGAAGTGGTCACCATCACCACCAGCTCGGGCATCCGGGCAGTCACCCCTGTCAGCGCCTCAGCCGTTGTCTCCACCAGCCTAAGCCCGGTGCCGACGCCAACCCGCTCACTGGTCACGCAGGTGGCGCAGAGTAAGGAGCGCGGTGTGGGTGCTGGCCGTCACCTCCTCCCTGCCGTTGCGGTCACTGTCATACCCGCGTGTATGTGTGTGCCGTTGCAGGTCCCGGCATGCAGCTGGCGCCGGGGAAGCAGATCACACCAGCCCACCTGCAGATGCTCCGGCAGCAGACGGCTTCCTCCCCGCAGATGAAGTCTGTGACCAAGCCCCAGCAGCAGGTAACCCCTCCCCATGGAAAATAAATGAGTGTGAGCTGTGCAGTCATGTTGGGTGCAGCCGGTCCCACTGTGCTCACAGGATCGTAACGTTTGAAAAACACTGACATGGGCGTCGGGACGTTTGGCCAGATCCTTCTGGCGTTTCCTGGTGTTTTCAAATCTATAACGTAACATTTCTGTGTGAGTCGTTATTCGATGTTAAAATATTCCAACGGGATTCAGTGTGTTATGGCCTGTCCTCATTAGGAAATCTTTCATTGTAGGTATGCAGGGTTTTATGTCTGGACATTTTGTAGTAGGTCAGTGCTGTACTTACTAGAAGCCCCCCCCCCCACTTCTGCCCAGGAGATGCTGAAACTACAGAAACACAAGCTGCAGATGGTCCAGCAGCAGCAACAGCAGCAGGTGACGGCAGCAGCCGTAGCTGCAGCCACCCAGCAGCAGAGCCAGCAGACAGGACAGACGCAGGCATCTGCACAGGCGGCGCAGCCCGGTGCGCAGCTGGCCGCCGTGGCCGCCCCCAGGACCGGGGCGGTGCTGACCGGCACTACAGTGCAGGTGACGCGCCTGGTGAGTTTCTCTCATCATCGCAGTGAGTGTTCGGGTTGGGTACGTTAACTAAACGCACCAGGTGACTAATCTCATACCTGCGTGCTCCTCTCTCTGGAGGCGCGGGTGCCCAACACGGGCCAGGCGGCCCAGACGGCCCAGGTGACCCTGACCAAGCCCTCGGTGGTGTCCGTGCCGGTGGTGTCCTCGGCCGGCGTGACTGTGGCTGGTATCAGCGTGGCCATCGGACAGGCCCAGAAGACAGGTGGGTCCCTCGCCAAGCGCAGGGCTCTCGCTTTTTGGTCTCCCCCAGCCACTGAACCCCATCCCCCTCTGCAGGTGTCACCACCCACCCCTTCCAGCCCATGCAAGTGCAGCAGCTCCTGCAGATGAAGAAGCAACAACAGCAGGCGGCGCAGCAGAAGGCCGTTCAGCCCCAGCAGGGACAGGCAGCTGCGCAGCCCAAGGTGAGCCTGCCGCCACACACCGCCCCATCCCCCCCACAACATGCCAACTGCCATCGGGGCTTCAACAGGAGTGCCGAGATGGCTGACTGGCATAAAGATGTAGAGTGTTTTACACATTTTGCACGTCAGCTATTGTCATAAATGTGCAAGGAAAACTTTAGTTTAATTTGGTAAAAAGCCTCAAGCACGCTGACGCAGACAAGTGTGTGTGCAGTCAGATGCACGTCGCATGCTAATCTACTTCGCAGTCTGTCTGCACACACATTTGCCCCCCCACGGCAGCACACATGCTAACCTCAGCTCCGCCCCCTGTGCTGCTGTCCTCCCCGAACCAGCTGGCTGCGCAGCAGGTCACCGTGCAGGCCTCGCAGCCAGCCCAGCCGGCGCAGCAGAAGGTGACCTACGCTCCTACCCAGCTGCAGCCGGGTATCAAGCAGCAGTTCTACGCCGCCCCGATGGCGCAGGCACAGAAGGCAGGCGGGCCACAGCAGATCCAGGTACGCCAACACCCCCTCTGCACATGGAAAAGGCCGGTGACACTGCTGCTTTGTTTACACTGTTGAGTATGTAGTGAAAGCTAATTTTTAATTTGTAGGTTGCTAAGCTGCCACAAATAGTGCAACAGCAGTCCACTGTGGCCAACATCCAGCAGATAGTGCCGGCCCCACAGCAGGTGAGAACTAGCTGTCCTGAAAAGGGGAATTGAAATTGACTCCAAAATCTGTTACGTTGACCTTCCTCAGCAGGCATGTTTTTCCTACTCCTCCTCACCATAGTCTCCCTCCACGTTTCCTCCTTGCTCCATCCCGGGGCAGATCCAGGCGCAGCCGCAGACTGTGTCGCTGTCCCAGGCCGCCCCTGCTCCCCAGCCCCCCATGCAGGTGCTCCCGACCACCCAGGTGGTGCAGCAGAAACTCCTGCAGCAGCAGGTGGTCACAGCTACAGCGACCGCAGCAGCTGCTTCCCCGCAGGTCCAGACACAGACCCCGCCCCCGCAGAGCCCTGCCCCTCAGCCTGCCGCCGGCCCTATCCCCACGGACCAGCCCACTCAGCAGCAAACCAAGAACCAAGCTCGGGCTGGGGCCTCTGTGCGGGTCAAGGCCCCCACCAAGCCCAGCAGCGGCACCTAGCCTGTGCAGTATTGGCCACCACCTCACAAAAGCACCCCCGAGCTGTCGGTTTTAATCGTTTAGTATGAAAGTGGAGTCCCGGGACTGATAAAAGCCGTATCTGGAATAACCAGCATGGGCAGCTGTAAGGGGTCCCCCCTGTTGCTGGGAAGATGCAGTGTAGCCACAGAGAGCCCATATTGTGTAGTTGTTACCTGCCACAGACGAAATCTACAGAGTCTCCTTTCCTAGTATCAGTTCCTAAATCTCCATTTGAAGAATCCAAAATGAAGCCCTTCAGATGTGTGTCAGAGGTAGACTATGGGAATAGGCCTAAAAGATCAGCGTGTCGATCCGCTTTCTGTATCGCCACTCTGCTCCTAAACCTCCCTCTCTCTACAACTCCATTTCATTGTCAGTGTGAATAGCTTTGTCATGGTATATTTAAAGAGGGGGAAAAAATCCATTGTCCCAAACAGTGTCAGTGGAGTTGAGGTTTAATACAAGTGCAGTACATGTCACAGCATCATCTCATGTGGTTTGTCGGGGACGCACTTGCGCAGATGTGAATGTAAAGCCCTGTTAGCGACACTTGTGGGACCTTTTCATTTCATAAACTACCCGGCTACCCTGTTAACCCCATGGAGGTTGTGCTCTGTGACTCTTCTCTCCACTTACTTATCCGGTTGCAAACAGATTACTAGTAAAACACTGAGGTCATATTCAGATTGAATCTTTTTATCGTTTTTGCAATCAGTTCACTAGTGTCCTTTTTGTTTGTAACATAAAGATGTAAAATGTTGTAAAATAACTTTTAATGTTTAGTTTTTCATCAGTTGCATTCAGTTATCCTGGGGGTGACCATGTAAATAACATGGATGTAAGATGAAACATTTGTACTTGTAAAGTAGTTGTGTTTTCATGGAGTTTTTTTTTTTTTTTCAGCCTAATTGTAATAAAAGTCTTTCTTTTTATACACCATAATGTTGTCCTCTTCCTTTGTGTACCAGTTTAAGCACAACAATACAAGAGTTCTGGGTGTTTTTCAGTTTCTTCACACTGTCCATGTGTGTGGAATGGCTCTTTGGGCCCCAGCGTGTGCCGTGGGTGGATGTTTGGGCCCCCAGTGTGTGTGTGGCGGATGGCTGTTTGTCCCCCCCCATATACACACAAACACGTTGCTGCCGGTATTTCAAGATAAATTTTGATGCCACTTTGATCTTTACAATTAATATTGTCCGACTCCTGAAAGGTGAAACTGTTATGCCGATGTGCTTTAAAGCACGGGCTTACACAGGCTGCAGCCCAGGGGCCTCCCCAAATAAGAGGTCTTAAATAACCCTGTTTAAAAAAAATGTTCGGTGTCATTAACCAGTATGTGATTCGATCACCCCCCCCCCAGAACAGGGTGAAGTATGAATAGGTGGTGGAGGGTGGGGGATGGAAGCGGACGGCATGTCGACGGTGCCAAATGGGTTTTTATCAGCACTGCTGCTACCTTCTTTGCTACACCATTGTATAAAATATTAGGGGGTACCCTCAGGTCAAATGGTTGCCCCGAGTATAATAACCATACTTTGGAATTTAAACAGGTATGTAACGAAAAACTAGAATTTAAGCAGTGTTCTACTACATCAGGGGCATTTCATCCTATCGGGAAAGACAGCCAAGTAAAAAAATATTTACTACAGCTTGGCCCTTCATGATGCAATACATTTGTAGAATTAATCTGGTATCCCACAACATACAATAAATAATCACCCATGTAATATTCATATGATAACATCATGAATTTCTTTGACAGCCCAACGCTAAAAATCAGAGATAATCCAAGCTATGCTGGCAGAGTTACAGCCTCTGCCCGGTTTGTTATATATCTCCTGGTAATGTTGCCTTTGATCATCTTGAATAATATGCTTGTGACACCATGTGAGCTGACTACATTATTTAAATGTTAAATCATCTGCTTGCTTACTGGGAAACACATATGTAAAACTAATGAGGGAGCTTCAGGGCATAATTGCAGAACCATGTTACAAGTTATAATTATACCATTACATTGTTACATGTTTTCAGTACTTCTACGCAGTGACTGCTTTTCAGGGGGACTGTAAGGATGCAGCCATTACTGGGGGGGGCACTAGCTTTTTATCTACTAAGTGCAGAAAATAAAAAGTGTTTTCCTAAATTACACAATAATTATGGTTACAATGTTTTGCTCTGCATCCAGGAAAGTCACAGTAAAATATATTGTTTCTTGAAATCCGATGTACATCTTAAAACAGATGACATTTCTGTAACATCTCTTGTTTTTTTTGTTTTAACAGCAGCTAGCTTAACACCACTGATCACCAGTTTCTGTTTTCAGTTCTCGTGTCACTTTTAAGTGCGAATGGTAATGTAAAGCCTAACTGTATGGTGAATCCTTGAAATATAGTCAGTCCTGCTACAATGTGTGATAACTCATTGCTAATCTGAACTAACGCCAGTGATATATTAGTACCCAAGTCCGACAGCACACGGAATCGCGTTTGAATTTGTGTAACAAAACGTTTTAGAAAAAGAGCACTACGTGAACTACAACGTAATATGTTACGACATTTTACATACATACCGTACATTTTTTTCCCGAACCCAATGGATCATGAGAAATGGGGCGGTACTTTCATGACATCATACATTGTCACGTTCGCTTGAAGCGATTCTGTTGAGACTCATATGATCCATAGGAGATGTTTATGATATAATTATTAATGTATTATTATTTCTTCTTTAAAGTTTTGGAATCGCGTTCCCCTAACCCTGTTTTTCCTGTTGGATTTGTGTATTTTAGTACGCGATTTTAGTGAACGTGAGGTGTTTCAGGAAGGCGTTTCTCGTGTTGTAGCAAGGCTGACTGTAAATTTCTTCTGTCAGAAGGTTCTGTGCTGGGCCTGCTTTTTTTTCCCGGTATACAGTATTCTGCCCAGAGTCATGGCCAAAGTATACATTTTATAAGAAGGTGTTTGTTCAGCAGGGTGGTATGGTGACTCAGTGGATATCACTGTTGCTCCACTTCTCTGTGTCTGAAGTTTCCTTCAGGACTGGCATCCCTTACGGGGTGTGTATGTGTATGTCAGCTTGTGTATGTCAACAGTCTAACACTGTACATGGAACATTAGGGAAATAGAAATTCCTTCCTTTTCGGACTGTGAGCTAGATGGATTACTTTACTGGAGGAATCACTATGGATTACTCACTCAGTAAACACTTTGGTGGTGTGAAAAATGCCACGAGACCTCAAGAAATCTAAATCCAGTTACTTTTCTTATGTCATTTGTGTGTAAGATTTGCATTTGGTTATAGAGAGCCTAGAGTCAAAAATTACAGTAGGGAAATCTATAATTTGATGTATTTGTGAATAAAACCCTTCAAATTAGCAACACTCATATCTGAGTGGAACTTATTAAAATTAAACCAATAACTAACAATATTTCCATTCCAATGACTGCACTATCACAGCAATTTCTTATAAAATTCTTTATTTTTTTCTAATAAACTTTGCCGTGTGTAGCTTATTTCTAAAAAAAAAAAAAAGATTTTTTTTTTTACTTAAAAAAACAAAAAGAACTGTTTTTCCCATGTAATGCCTCCAATTCGGAGGGATTTAATGCAGAAACACACACTAAGCCCTAAAAGATCATACATACATATATTCACAGATTTTTGGTGAGTCTAGGGCCTATTCCACACAGCACAGGGCACAAGGTACAGGAACAACATGGACAGGATGCCAGTCTATCCAGTGGATGCACGTAGTCACCAGAAAGTCAGAACCAAAATGCAAAATGCTCCACGCAAACAGAGCCAAGGGTAGGGCAGAGTAAATGCCATGTCCCGTTCTTTTTATTGCATTTGTGATTATGATATATATGCTATTCCACCAAAAAAAAAAGTTTCCTTTTTTGAAATGTGGGTGAAGAAATATGTTTTTCAAAATAGGTAATGCTGTTACAAGGGTCCCTGCTTAGATTGCTGCCCCCGCGACCCGACCCCGGATATGCGGCAGATAATGGATGGATGGATGGATATAAGGGTAAGGTTGTCATTTCCTGGCATTATCAAAAAAAGGTGGGGGGGGGGTGACCATAATCTCGTTTTGCATCTGTTCTCCTCATACTAATGGCGGACCTGAATGCCTTATTGTTACAGACTCATTAATGGGGAGCTGTTCTGTTCAGACTCTGTGCGGAACATTGATGGCTTCAACATTTACTAAATGAGCTGTGTGGGAAAAGTGGACGCATTGCGTCCAAATCCTCAGCCTGTGTTGTTCACCAGTCAGTTGTAGAGAGGTGCCCTGGCCTTTCATATCAAGGCCCTATAGGTATGCCAGAGACCACAGATCTGCTTACAGTGGAGAAGAAGTGTGAGTCTGTGGCCCTCACAAAACCACTCACTGTTTTTCAAATAGCATGTCATTTATAAGATAGAAGGCAAAAAACTGAAACGTGTAATGAAAACTGTAACTGGTTAAAAAATTGTAACACAGGCCCCTCCCTTGTTGACCCAGGGATGCGTCGAACTAGGGAAAATCACGACGTGTAATTTTTGAAAAGGGGAGATCATAGTCATCATTGACTTGAAGGAGAGGAAACAAGTCAGATAACACTGATGACTTCACATTGCGTTTTTGCAGTTGATGTAATAGAAATCTTTAAAGTACCATAGTGACCAAAGAGATTCCATGTTTAACCAAGAAAGCTTGAAACCTGAATTACTTCGATAAATGCACTCAGTTGTTAAATACACTCAGTTAATGGATGTAGAATTGAAGGCGCTGTGGATAGAAAGTGTTTTATAAATAATGTATTTAATGTTTTTGTTTGGAATGGACTGGCATTAGGCGGCACGGTGGTGCAGTGGTTAGCACTGTTGCCTCACACCTCTGGGATCAGAGTTCATGTCTCTGCCCAGGTTCCATGTGCGTGGAGTTTGCATGTTGTTGTCGTGGGGTTTCCTCTGGGTACTCCGGTTTCTCCTCACAGTCCAAAAACATGCTGTGGCTGATTGGCATTGCCAAAATTGCCCGTAGGTATGCATGTGAGTGTGCCTAGCAATGGGTTGGTGCCCCATCCTGGGTTGTTCCCTGCCTTGCGCCTGCAGCCTCTGGGATAGGCTCCGGACCCCCTGTGACCTCACATGGGATAAGTGGTTACAGAAAATGGATGGACTGGCATTACATTCAAGGTGTTATTTTATCTTGTACCCTATGTTGCCATAGACTTCAGGCTTCTCCCTTGAACCTGTACTAAATAAGCAGTTGGAACATTGATGGACAGAAGTTTTTTTATTAATTAAAAAAATACTTAACTTTTGCCAGTTCTCCAAAACTGCTTATACCCTAAGAGTTTGTGATATATGAAATCAACAACAGTGACCTGATCTTTTCTTTTTTTTTAACTGTATTGTTATTGCTTCTTAACGCAGGTGGCTGATACGAGGAGAAAGAGAAACTCTCTTCAAATTTCCCCTGGCACCTCAAAGCTGGTTAAAATAGCAGATGTACTGAACAGTGGAATGAAACGTGGAAAAAAACAGACTCTTAAATAGATTTTGCATTTTCCAAGATGAAAACCAGGTGTTCACAAATATCCAGAGATGTCTGGGAGTGAGGTAATGTGGGTGTATATGAAATCCATACAGGGGGACTTCCCAAAGAGCCTCAGATTGGTTCAAACATACAGATGGTTTTGCCTGAGATGATTAAAATTAAGGAAATAAACAAAGTGGGTATGTAGGAAAATAGCACGAGACAGGTGGCTAAAAGACTTCTAATCATTAGGTTTCTAATTCAGGTTCTATGGAGAAATGTATGCAAAAATACATCCTCTGGGGGATGACTTACCTCTTTACCCAACCTAAGGAAGGTGAGGTCAGTTACTGGGGGGAGCATGTTTAAGTCTGCTGCTGCCTCAGGGAGATATAAACGGTCAAGTGAAGAAATGAATAAAAAGAGAGATCAATGTGAGATAGGTCAGAAGATAGTAATTCTTGTAGCTACATTCCAGGCTTTAAATTAGGGGCTTATGTTATCGTTTATCTTAACTGAATGGAAAAGATAACAATTAAATAGTATATATTAACTCATATGGTCCAGTGCTATGAGTCTAAAGTCACCTGACCCAAAATCTACACCATGTTCTGCTGGTGGGGCACTTCATACAAGGAGGTGATACAAAACTCACTAAATCCCTGATTTCACTGAACCATGTCTGCCTCACTGAACCATCTCTCTGTTGATGCTTGCTCCGGCTTAACATCTTGGGATTTTTGGGTGACTGCTCTCTTTTTGTTGCTAGAGTTAAATACAGTCTTCATTTGTATTCCAGTTAAATAACTTTTAGGCCAAAAGTACAAAACCAACTCTTAAAGAGAAGCCCAGATGATACCTGCTGAACTAACTTTTTAATTTAAACTTCAAAACCAAGCTGCATCATCACTTTTAAATACTAGTCCCTGGCAGCCTTTAAAGGAGGATGAGGGTCACATGGTTTTAGTCCTTTAATCCGGCGTGTTTTGGGTTTATATAATATTAGCACTTCCTGTCTGTCTTCCGGTCCCCTTCAGTGAATTGTACTTTTTTTTGAGTTTTTGAGTGCGGTTGAGGATGTGTATTTGAATCACACTAATGTTACATGTACTGATTCAAAATTCCCCTGGTCCCTCAAAACTTATATATAACAAAACTTATATATTATAATCCTAAAATAGGAGATGTACGGTGAATTCACTCAGAAACAGTGCAGAATGTATAGGCTCTCCCTGCTCTATCGTGAGACATAAACAACGTGTGTAATAAGAAATTCAGTAGCACACCAGGCTAGTACATTTCTTTTTGACGGACTGATTCTGCTGGAGGTCATGCAATTCACAGCAAAAGGTCAGTAAGTTGCCATAGCACCGAATTTATTTTGACCATCGTGAATGTCTTCTGCTTTCATTTTTTTTTCTTTCTCACCCAGGTATATTTGGCTATTTTTCAAATTAGTAAAAAGCTACTCTTTTTTTTTTTTTTCTTTCCTAAATCCAATCACTAGAGATTCACAGCCTCACGGATAGGCTGGCACAGAAATGATTTTATTGACTGTCTTCCTAGACTAGCCAGAAAGAAAACTTATTTAGCTGTAAAATAAAAACATTCCACTGCAGGAAATCCGGAGCTCAGGTGCTGCATGATAAAGCCACCGTGACCAAAGTGTTTACAGTCATTCGGTGTCATTCAGTCAGGAGGATCTGAGGCATCCATTTTGGCTGCAGTGGTGGTGTGCTGGCCTCAGGGGGCACAGCTCACAGGGAGCTATGAAGCCTGCGGTCTTGCCAGCCACGCCCCTTCAGGTTGTGTGTTCCTTTCCATGTCTTATTTGCAGACTCCCCACATCACCGATTCGAGCCGAGTAGCAAGTCTGCTTGCGGCTTCCTCATCGTGCTCTGGTTCTCCTTTCAAATGTTACTGTAGTTTTAAGAAAAAAAATAAACTTTCCTCACTGAAACTTCTGTGCTGGTTCTTCGTTGAATCACTGGGTTTTCATTGTTGTTAACAACAAAAACAACAACATCATAATCATCATCATCCCCCACAATCCAGGATACCTCCAGGACAGGGGCCACTTGCTCCACTTAGTCTGAGAGGGTAGTGCGTCTCTGCTGCCTCGGAGGTGACTCCCCCCGTCCTGTCCCGATATATTAGCAATCAGAATGTGTGGTCTGGTTGCCCTTGTTGTCGGGTCAGATTTGATCTGCAAAGGAGAGGTTTGGGATACTCCTCCTGTTGCGCACTTTAGATTCAATCAGGTAATCAAACCACCTTAAGACTGGGCAGGAACAGGAGAAGGGAAAGACAACAAAAAGAAAGAGAAGAAAAGACAGAAAAAAGGAAGGGGGAAAAAAGAAAAACATACATATAAGAGATATACATATACAAAAAAAGTACACATGCAAAAAAAAATACAACAAAAGCATATGCATACAAAAGAAAATAAGACATAATACATATACAAAATACATAAATAAAAGCATATTCATATACAGAGAAAAGCATATACATACAGATACACACACACACACATATACACTCACCTAAAGGATTATTAGGAACACCTGTTCAATTTCTCATTAATGCAATTATCTAATCAACC
>JAAGVU020000040.1:7887212-7911118 GCA_011763525.2 Mormyrus iriodes | reverse complement strand
AACCCGGGTGGAGACGTGAACCCCGATCCCAGAGGTGTGAGGCAACAGTGCTAACCACTGCACCACCGTGCCACCCCCTAAGTATCTCCTAAGAATGGAAAAAGTTACAAGAGACAGTAAGAATTTTATATGCTCCAGTAATGACAGTTCCAGCAAGAAAGCTTTATACAAGATCCTGTCCTGTCATGCTCATGGCTTTTTACTGAGCGATACAGCCAGTAGTTTCATTAAAAGTTAAACAGTTTCTGCAGTCGCTATCACACATACACACTTATCCTGCACATACACTCATTTGCCATAAAAATGATCCATGTTGTATCTACTTATCCTGGTCGCAGTGGAGCCCATCCTAGGCAACACAGTGGAGAGGGCACGAGGCTGGGGTACCTCCTGGTGGAATCAGTCCATCCCAGGTCACATAAACAGCATTTAAGCAAGATGAGGGTAGTGGAAAAGAGTGTTTAACCATGCTGCCAGAATCAAAAGTTCTGCTTAAGAAAGCATTTCCGTACCCCAAATAAGTGTAGCATGACTTGTCACAGCAGATTGATCCTACATTCACAAAAACATTGACAAAATGATCCCCCTTCAAGCAACAGTTTTTGTGTTGATAAAAATATCACAGTAATAGGAATGTTAAAACTATACTGCTATAACAAAAGCCAAATATTTGTCACTTTTCCTTTATTTCCCATCAATTTGTCATGCACGGAAGCCAAAGGACTTGAGGGCAGGCATCAGGAAAACAAAAAAGGGGCTTTATTGAATAATACAAAAGCAGGGAAATAAAACAGACCCGCAAGGAGTCAAAACAGGAAGGCTTAACATAGAAAAGGGCACAGGCAACAGAAGGACAAACATTAATAATTGGACTGGGGATGACGAGACAAACAGGTACTTAAGTACAAAAGACTAACGAGGGGTTAACAAGAGGCAGCTGGGAGTGATTTCCTCATGAGGGTTAGGAACAAGTGGCAAGACAAGAGGGGCAAAGGAGTAACAGGCGTAGCTTGTTAGGGCTATGACAGGGAGGAGATGGGCAGGGATATGAAACCATATTAAACAAATGTAAAAGCATGGGCCTTATTAATACGATTACTATTTGATACTTTAATTGCAAACATTAATTTTATACTTTTCAGTTTATATATATTTTAATTAATGAATTTAGGTTATGTATGGAGCTCAAGCATGCAACAGCAGCTTGGCTAGAAGGCCACTTCCTTTCAAAACCCCTTCCTGTCCTATGTTGAGCTGAGGTAGGGCAGAGACTTATTACCAAATAACTTTGGCAGCTGGTGGAGATTTTGCCAAAATGGGAGTGAACCTGCAGAATTAATTTGCTTTCCTTTTGAGGAGAAGTGTGCCAAAGTGAAGAGCTGTAAGTTGGAGAAGACAGGATTGGCTGTAATTCTCCCGTCAATGGCCCTCATCCCCTTCCCCCCAATCTGTAAACAACAAGGAGACAAAAACACTGATGAAGGACCTCCTGCCAGAGTATGTAGGGTAGGGGGCCATGTAGGGGGCTCAATTCAATATGCAGATGCAAAGGTTGCTGTTGTGATAAAGCTTCGACTTTCACATAAAGGGTTTTGTATCATTTTCCTATTTCAGGAAACTTCTGCAAAAGAAAAATCTACTACATACTGTATGTAATAGATATTTGGAGTATTCCATGGAACATTAAACTACATATTGCTTCAGAGATATATAACTGTAAGTAGATTCATTTTATGGGAGATCTCGGATTCTTTGTTATATTATCCAGCCCAGATAATGTTAAGCATATTGCTAAGTGCTGCATTTTCTCAGCTGCTGACAGTATTTGAACCAATGTCCTATCAAAAGCTATAAGAATATTATTTGTATGTCTAACATATTCAGAACAATGTCAATGAAACAGCATGTTACGTTCAGCTTCAAAGACTTGCAGACACACCACTTTTAAGAGAGAGTATCATTAAACCCTATCTTAAATGCACAGAATTTTAGCATTATTTCATGCCTTATCACCCAACATTACTTTCCAACACATTTGACGCACTTTTAGTTGTGCAATACAAGATTCCATTACATCATTGCTCTTTGTTTAAATCTGACACCTATTCTACTCTGCAATATTAGAGCTATATTTTTCACAAAAAACACTTTTTAAAAAGAAAACAATGTAGCCTATTCTATACCAGTAGATCACATCCGGACCGAACACAATTGGATCTCGCACACACGACTGGACCCCTCCCCCAACCCTGATCAGCTCATTTCATCAGCGGTTGAGAATCCCTGCTCTATACTAATGGATGGTAATTATATGTTTAAAGTGTTAAATGATGCTATATGCTTTGGCAACCCTAACCACATATCACTCATTCATTGTATTCAGTAACATAAAAAAATATTACAGTAATATGCACTGATAGTAATATGATGGGCATATGAATTGTTACAGCTTCCAGCCGGATTGAGAGTTTTGATTTAATAGAGTTGTTTTGTGCCGGTTATCTGACTTGAATTAGTTTTTTGATTCACCCCTGAAAACTAGCACTGCCAAAACGAAGCATGACCAGTGTGTATGCAAAATGTAAACAAGTTGGGGATGAATTTGCCTCGAGGAAAGCTTGTCACACGGCTATGAAGTTTAAATACAACAAGCATAGTCCCGTTCGTACAGCAGCACTAAACTCTCACTGCACAAAATTAAAGGGCCAGTTGGTTCATTTGCTAGCCCTGTAGTATTATGCTTCCACCAGATCGTGGTTATGCATAATGGTGGGGCATAGCTTGACAAAGATGGTGCTGTTTCTGAAGGACTGGTAGATATGGTTTATGGTTAAATTGCTATGGGCTCAGTGTTCATATCCCAGTATTGCTTACAATGCGGCTGGAAAAAACAGTGTATAGAAGGCAAACAAGGGACTGGCTCAGTCTCTGCAACAAGGTTACTCTGGAACATGCCAGAGAAGCAATGGCATGTTATTTTTGGCTGAATGTTTTTATGCTAAATGCTGTGTGACAATTATATGAACCGAGACTTGATGATTCCAAAATGCATCACAAGCCTGGGGCATTCAGGGCTGAAGTCAAATGAATCCAAACAAACTCAAAATGATTTGTGTGCTCAAATGTTTTAAAAACCATGCTCACAGTTTCAGAATCCCTTACATACAACAGTCCTACTCCAGGGCTGCATTACCCAAAAGCTTCATAATACTACGATTATCGTAACTTTTTATTATGATGACCCACGGACAGAACTGGGCTCTGGGATAAGCCCCTGATGTCTTCCCCAACTTCGACCCTCCATTAATCCCAAAATCAACCTTGGATTGCTAAAGACAAGACAAAGCCACAAGTCCATCTTAAACCTCCTAGTAATGAGCAAAGATACCTCCCTCCCACGGGTATTTGTACTGAAGCACAGTGCAGACTACCCACTGATTCCAAGGAGACAGTGATCTTAGACACATGACAAAGTCTGACAAAGGTGCTCTGAACCACAACTGAACTTTGAGACAGTCACGATACAAAAAAAGACATGAATATTTAACAGTGTATATGGTGCTGTTTCCCTCTGGACTTCAGTTGTCTCCATTATTTTACACTCTTAGTGAAAACGTGGCCTCCATGGCTGTTTCAGTGAATTCATGTCTTCTGTGTGTCCTGTAATGCACAGGCATACTGATCCCCTGTATCCCTGCCTCCCCTGTGCTTTATTGCAAGGGCTTGAGGCTCACCATAAACCAACAATTATGAAACATTGAGAGGTAGGTGTGTGCATAGAAATATGATTTATTAATGAGTGTGTTTCTTTATTTATTCTTTATTCGGTATATATTGAGCCTCTGTAGACACTACTCAAGACAATACAGCAGGAGTTCTTGGCTACTTTTCTGTGCAGTCCATTTTTTAGGATCCCGGTGATACTTTGGGGTGGGGAGCAGCTTCTGGGGTGAGTCACTAAATATTTTATTGAACAGTAAGCGACATTTTCAGCAGAGCAACAAGCAGGAATCATTGTAGACATGATGAAAGCCTTTTCATTGTATATGTTGAGGATATCCTGTGCGACAGGTCGACTATTAAAGGTCCCTGCAATAATTAATTTGGGTAACAAATGAGTAGTGCGTCATTAAAGGCTGCCCCGACAATGCATTAGCATACATTTGCGGAACATACATTCCAAGCTATTTGCACTGGTTGCATATTGTTACCATAGCAACCTGGGTCTAAGTCCAGATATCCTTCTTGGTAAAAACAAAGAGATGGCGGTGCAGGGCCTCCTTAAACATGTTGCCAACCCAGAAAGAGGAATTCGGCAGTGTGATCGGTGTAGGGTCTCCCAAGGAATACATGAATGTCCTGAGCCAGTGGACATGTCAGTCACATCGGTTAATATTCGGTTTCAGCTACAACACAGCCAATTTCATCTGAGCATATTAGCCTGCTCACATGTGGCAACGGACTGACAAGTAGTGATACATGGCCTTTAATAAACGTCTACTAGATGTGTCTCTTTTGCTTTTATCCTGTGTTGCTTCACCAGAGTGTTCCGGTTTGGGTCCTGGAGTGATTAATTTTCCTTTTGAAGAACAGCAGACCTATGAGAAATGCTGCTGACTCCCTCCCCTGCCCGTGTAGCTCTGTCCAAACATATCTTGACTAATAGCTTGATCTGACACACTGTGTGAAGGAGCGCGAGGTACATGAGCTCATGGCATCCTGAGCTTGGTGTCACGCAAAATGACAGGACTCATACATCATAATGTGTGTAACTGCTCCTGAAAATGTATGAGCAGACCTGCTGGCGCATTCTGTTCTGTTAAGAGGTATCTGTGATTGTGCTGGTATGCGAAGGGGGGAGGGGTTTGATTGGGCATGTGAAACTCCTGTCCAAAAAGTCGGCTCTTGTCAACCAGTGAAACTAATAGGCCTGGACTCTGATTGGATGCTGAATTGCTGGTGAGGAGTTCTTCCTTTTTCATTTTCACCCAGGATGTGTCCTAATTCCCCCTTTCCATAACTCAGTCGATATTTTGGAAAGACCAAAGCACTTAATATATTTATTGTGGTTATGTTGAATTTTTGAAAGCATTAATACTTAGTACTTTTTGATAGCATTAATAAAAAATGGTTCAAATTTTAGGCCAGAAGCTCTGGACAGTAAACAAGCAGGTCAGTTTGTGGCTCAGTAGGTTACAATGGTGTGAATGAGGTTGGATACTGGCTAGTTCAAATCCCATAGCTGGTGCAGTGATTTTATCATTGGGCCCTTGACCAAGGCTCTTAATCACAGTTGCTCCAGGAACTGGCTGGCCCTGCTGCATTCTCAATTATATGTCACTTCAGATCAAAGTGTGTGCTAAATGTATATTTGCGTGTGGTTTGTCATAGACACTCTACTCATTGCTTTCTGAAAAAAATATGAATTATGACGCTTTCATAATGCAGATAATGACTTGAGGGCTATTTTTGCATAATATTACAGTACAAGTACAAACATACAATTGAATACGGGGGCACACAAGAAAAATATGAAAAAAAGATACAGCATAAGGCAAGCACTATAGTCCATCAACAAAACATTGGTCTTTGGATGAAATAAAATAGTTGTACACAATTTTTACAGATTAGCTTTATTAGAAAGTGACAAACAGTCCATGTAGTTATTTAAGTAACAGTAAAGTGCACAAAAAAACGTTACATTTACGTAAATGGTTTTTGGAAAATAAAATCAGCATTCCGCATTGAGCATATATTGTGCGATCATCAAGATCCCTTAACGTTCCGCAATTTACTCGCTTCCTATATTAGGAGCCAAACTCGCCAAAGTCATCTTCTCCATAAAAATGGTTAGATACTGCGTCCATCCAATACATCACATTGGTCCCCAGCCTGTTGCTTGGGTAGAAGTTTGAGGACATTCCCTGCAACTGCCCCCATGACAAGAAAAGGCTTATAACAACATACTGATGACACGTACAGCATGAATGTGTTCAATGACCTTCCTTTACCTGAAATGACCTCTGTGACAACCCTCCAGTGGCTCTGAGGATGAGCTCCCCCTGTGACATAAATATCACATATTCATTATATTAATATATAACACATTAACATATAATTTTATTCTGCACACAAGATTTAAAAATATTTTTTGGGACTTTGCAAGCTCCGTAGGAATTGTGCCCTTGCTCTCACTATTTTAGACTGACAATCACAGACTTTTCACAGACTTGAGTGTCAATATATACAGCCTAGCCAGAGTCCACAGGAGCACGCATTTATCTCAGATTATTTAATCCAATTCTCCTGTGGTTTTGAAGAACCGAAAGAGCTGGATAACTGTATCCACAATTAGACGATCCGGGATGGGTCCTCTGATCTTGGATGTCTTAATTCATTTATATACATTGCCCCCTGCATAAATACTCCTCAAAATATGCGTTATAAGAGAAACTAGTAGCATAGACTAAATCTGAAGGCCTCAGAAGGTACTTGATTCCACAACTGTTGTGAGCAATATGATCAACACATTCACCCAAAGATAGTTCACCATTTCCCCCATGACATGATCAATAATCACTCTCATGTTTGCATTATATGTACACCCTGGACTTCTATATATGCATTACATATGTAGATATATGCGTATATGCGTATATGTGTATATATGCATTATATATACACCCCAAAACCTCAGTTTTTTCTATTATGCCACCATTGTTTAGCCCAGTGATCTCCAGTCGTATCCTGCTGCATATAACTGAATCATTTTTAGCAAAACATGATCATTTCTCCCCCTTTTTGCTCCAGGCTGTCCATCCGTTTGAATCAGTTCCCCACCCGTGGCCATTCCCATCCGTGGCAGGGATCAGCTGCTGACCATATCTCCTGTATCTTGGCCTGGTATTCTTGGACTGGTCACCCCTCCTGAGTCTAGGCTTAGGTCTTGCACTGCTCCAGTTCTGACAGGCTCTTCAAAAGTGCATAGTGCTTAGGGAAAATGATGTTGATGCTGACTTTTGTGTTTTCAAGTGCATTGCAACAAAGTAGAACTGGTCTTTGCTATTGCAATGCAAACTAGTGGACAAGGCTCAGGCAGTTTTGCACTCACCCTGAAGCAAAGTTTGAGTTATGCAGTAGTAAAAACTATAGTTCTGAGGGATTATGGGCTTATGCCTGAGGCCAGACTTCAGGAAATTGTTCACTAGCAAAATGTACGCACAATCCCCTGGATAGCAGAGTGATTTTACCGTTGGTCCCTTGAACAAGGCCCTTAACCCCAAATACTCCAGGGTCACTGTGTGACACTGCTTTGTCAGGGGGTGAAAGTACCTGCTACAGTACTGCTAAATGACATGTCTTTTCCTGATAAAAGTGTTCTTTGACAAGTTGTGTGCAGCTAGTGACGTCTCAGATTTAGGAAAATATAAAGAGTTAATATTGTTTGAGGAATTTAAAAATTAGCAAAAGGTAGCTACATTGTCACATAATGCCACCCTAGCTAGTTCATTTGTTCTAATGCATAAAACTGTTTCACGCCTCTCTGCCTCATAAGGATGCAATAGTGTAAAACAGTGTAAAACTTGTTGTTTTGTCCTCTAGTTCACCAGTGAAAATCAACAATATTTTTATTGCCAAAGAAGGGTCTCATTATTGTGATCTGTCATTCTCAGAAACATAACAGTGCATGACTGCGAGCTACTATATTAGAAAGTATTTTGCCCGTTTCTGATGTATCCTATTGTGGTAGTGATGTGTTAATACAAGGAAGTGAACTAGGAGTGGATAACACAATGTTTACCTTCAAAATGATGATTTGTTTGGGATTGTTAAAGTCACTGTTCACTCCCAACTATCAAGTTACTGGTGTTACATTCATGCTTATTACTGAGTGATACTGGAGGTGCTAAAGTGTTTCCCTTCCATGAGGTTATATAGGAATCTGTGTCTAGTCCCTGATAAGGATTGTGATTTTACTTTCTTCTTCTCTCTGTGTTAAAGTATGCCTAAGCACGTAAGTTCAGGGATGTTCCTAACCTGTCAGACTCATTTATGTACAATTATGGCAGTTCTCTTCATTCTCCTGGGACAGCCACCGAAAATGTTTATGGCTGCAAGGAGCTTTGTTTCTGTGTCTTTCAACTCTGGGCAAAACTATAGCAAGAGAACACCTGGTTTAAACTCAGTATTCTGATCCGACTTTGAAGTATTGCTTTGAGCCAGCCATAGACAAGTCTGACCTTGAAAAGTAGCTTACTTTGTTAATGACAACACGTTACCGAAGTACTCAACTTCTCCTGCTGCATCTGAGTGGAATGTGGTCTTCCAGGCGATAGAAATGCATTCCAGTGTATTTTAAGCAAGTGATTCTGGGTTAACCTCAGGACCCACATTATTCCTTGGTCACGACATGGGTATGGGGGGGGTGGTGGTTCATTTCTCCAAGCCTGCTATCATTATGGACGTGACTCAATATTGTCATTTTTGTTATACCTGCCAGGGTGCTGGGGATCTCCAACCAAAGCATTCCACCACCATTTCTGTAACCAGTTCCACTAACGGAGGAACCATTTGAATGCATTTTGATAGATTTTGTTGAACAGCTGGCAAAAACTATAGCTCCAGGGCCTAGATCTGGGTATGGGCAGTTGGGAGGGACATGTCCCTACCAATTTTGTGGGAGCACCGTGTCTGCTTAGAGGGATGAGGTTTTGGGGCTGATTCAGTCCCTACCAATACTGAAACCTATTCCCAGAACAATTACAATACCACGAATCATTCAAACAACAATCGGAAATGGAAACCAGCAATTACTACAATTACAAATGGAGCTCAGATGTTTCTCCTTGCTATCAGGTTACACTTCCTCAAAAAGTATGTCTTTTGGCCCAATTAGACTTGCTTCCTCAGGTAACGTGGATTTCCTGAAACGTGATCATCAGAGGCGACATGGTGAAGACTGACATCGACACAACTAATACAACCGAAGGTTATAGCATATGTGAGCACCCGACGTGAGCCCTTCCCCACAACACATGAGATGGAGAAGCTAGCTTCAAGTTCCTCGACAGAAGGTTATGAAGGTCACTTTCACAGAAAAGTGTGTGAATGATCTGTCCTCGACTGAGTTTGTGCTTCACTGAACCTTTGTTTCCTTTGTTATTTTCACCTTGGTGACTCCTGGTGTTTGTCATTTGTCAAACTGTTTAATATATATTCTCTATATAGCTATAAACGCACTCAATCAGTCCATCACGTGCCCCCGGTAGAACTGTTTGTACTTAAATACCTAACTGTAAAACTTGCACAATAACCGTCACACTGCAGAACCTGAGCCATTTTATGAACCATTTGCACTATACGTATATGTACATTGTATTCATGTCTTCATATTGTGCATTTATACTGTTTTATTGTACTGTATTATATATATATATATATTATGAAGAATACTACACGGAGGAGTTGCACATTGAATCCCATTGTATTGTGTACAATGACAATAAAGGAGTTCAATTCAATTCAATTCAATAATACTTTACATATTCCATGTTTTTTTCTGATTTGTTTCCCATTCTAGGTAAAGGGTCAATGCCGGACTAGGTCATAATATGTTTTCACATTTTAAGTAAACTGGTTAATCTAAGCCCATATAATTGGCAAGAAAATTTTTTGAAAACATTTCAATATCACAATAACCA
Organism: Mormyrus iriodes; assembly: GCA_011763525.2. Taxonomy (NCBI): domain Eukaryota; kingdom Metazoa; phylum Chordata; class Actinopteri; order Osteoglossiformes; family Mormyridae; genus Mormyrus; species Mormyrus iriodes. Next base: position 7,901,417 of record JAAGVU020000040.1, on the reverse strand, counting down.
TCCTAATCTTGTTGTGAAATGTCGAAGTGTCGAGTGATATAACATTACAGTTGCGTAACTTTGTAACACGTGTATTACTTCCAGTAATTAACTTTTCCTCTGACAAACCCCAGCACAACGTGTCTGTTCTGTTATTTGATGCGAGTCTCTGCTTCCCAAGCACCTGAAACAAGTCGATTGCTTCACAAGGCTACAGAAATCACCAAGTCCATTTGCGTGGCTGTGCTTCTCCTTGAAGAGGAAGCTTGGTACCTTAAGAGGTAAATAAATTGTTTCTTTCTATCAGCGCACGTAATTTCTAGACTAAATCCCTTTGCAAAAACAATCACAGACCCATCTCAAGCACACACCTTAGCACCTATGACAACAAATGGTTCTAAGAGGACTGCCTGATAATTTGACAATGTAGGAAAGTCATGCACCTGTTTAATAGGCTAACGTCTCCTGCATTGGGAGGGGTAGGTGCCACCTTCTGCCTACTGAGGTAGGCGCCATGGAGAAACAAGAAAAAATAAGGCATGGGAAAGACCTCAACCCAGTGGTGCTGTCGAGAAAGGAAGAGGAAGTTACGGGGTAGAAGTCCAGGAACGCGTTTGGTCTGCTGTCATGGCCAGCATGACCTCCCTTTGGTACTGTGGAGCACATCCTTTTAAACGTGAGCTGCACACCTAGATGGCCATGGCAACTGAGGGTATTATTGCCACCCAACCCTGCAAAATTCCCAGTTATTTTCCGCACCATTCCTGGGAGGAGGCATGGAGATCTCCCTTCTGGCTGGAGCCACTCATCTCTGAGCTTATATACACATTATATATACATACATTCACTAAGCACTTTATTAGCAATACCTGAAGACCTGCTTATTCATGCGATTATGTAGCTAGCTAAAGGGGCAGCAGCACAATGTATAAAATCATGCAGATACATGTCAGGAACTCCAGTTAATATTCACATCAGACACCAAAACGGAAAAAAAAAAAGTTATATCAGTTTTTACAGTTTCTGGTTTCAATTCTGTCAGCCAAAAACAGAAATCTGAGGCTGCAGTGGGCACAGGCTTACCAAAGCTGAACAGCTGAAGACAGGAAAAATGTGGCCTGGCCTGATGAATGGACAGAATTTGGAATCAACAGCATGAATCCATGGGCCCAGCCTGCCTTGTTTCCACAGTTCAGGCTACTGCTGGTGGTGTAATGTTGTCGGGTTTTTCAGAACACTTTGGGCCTGGTAAAATTAATCGATCATTAATAGAATGCTATCGCCTATTTCAGCCTTATTGCTGACTATGTGCCTCCCATCTCTAACACCTTTGGCAGGGGTGGATAGTAACAAAGTACATTTACTTGAGTACTGTACTTAAGTACATTTTTTGAGTATCTGTTCTTTACTTGAGTATCATTTTTTTGGAAGCTTATGAGTTTTACTCCACTACATTTGAAAAACAAATATTGTACTTTTGTCTCCACTACACTTCTACGAAGGTTCTTGTTACTCACTTGAAGTCAGCAGACAAATTTTCTTTACTAAAATACAACAGGCTACATTATATTCATCACAGGAGAAAAAACAGTCACGGTAAAGGACTCCCACTCAGTCGGTCAAGTTGCTGTTGGGCAGTTTTAAAACTAGAGGTCTGTCACTCACACACACACACACACGCGCGCACACACACACACACACACAGTCATTAGGTTTTGTAAATGCATTGTCGCAACAATACAACAATGCACTAGCATAAAAAATTTTTCAAAGCAAGTACTTTAACGCAAGTAATAATTTGACTGAACGACTTTTGGTTGTATTGGAGTAATATTCGATCAGGAGTATCTACACTGACTCAAGTAATGGAGTTGTGTACTTTGTTTACCGCTGACCTTTGGGATGTTGTGGAATGAGAGATTCACAGCATGAGTGTGCAATCATGTCAGCATGGACCGGAATCTCAGTGGAATGTTTGCAACATCCTGTGGAATCCTTGTCACGAAAAGTTTAAGCTGTTCTGAGAGCAAAGGGAAACCCTGACCTAGTGTAGTGTTCCTAATAAAGTGCTCAGTAAATGTCTGTGTGAGAAAATATATATATATATATATATATATATATATATATATATATATATATATACACACACATTCACACAGAATAAAAAATTTAGTTGAAGTCTAAATGAAAATTTGATTATTACCTGGAGCGTTTTGGCAGCAAGACGATGGTAAGTGATTATTTTTTTTTGCTTCTTGTTAACATGTCAGACCAAGCGGTCCTTTTCCCTCAGCTGATTAGACCTTATTATCCAGACCAGGAACAATAAAACCCCAGTTAACTGAATCTGCCAGTTAAAATATGTCAGTAAAATACACCAGGGTGCTTACATTTCACACAACAAAAAGGTACACATGAGAAAAATAGTGGGTGAGGAGGAAGTTACGCGCATAAAGAAATGCTGCATTCTGGCGTATAAAATCAAAGGAAGATCCAAAGCAAATGGTGTTTCAGCTAAGTAAATGTTGGAGTTTAACACTTATCAAGCTTTTGGCACAACCTAGATGAATGAGGGGTCAGGGCATAGTAATCAGATTGCCAGGTTGCACAATAAAGCCATTTCTGTTTTTGGCAAGACATGCAAGTGCAAGTGGGAGTAAATGAGGTACCGACTGTACATTCAGAAGTGCTATGGAGTAGATACAGCAGGTCTGGCTCAGCTAATAATATAATGCATATAATGTATCTACTGCCAATCTTAGACTTCAGTACCAGTACTGATTAAAAGCTCATTTTTCAAAGTTAAATAGAATTAAAGTCAAAGAAACAGAATTACAAAAGAACGATTAAAATGAGCAACAGTTTTTTTACATAAGGCAATCCAACCATTTATCCAAAACAGGGTAATGGAAACAATTTAGGAATCATAATTTATTACTCAATTAGTCAAAGTAAGCATGTAGCATGTTATACAGTAAAAACATTGAGTTTTACTTAGCATTCTGAACATTTTGATGTTGGTGTCATGCATACCTTTCACAGAGAAAAAATACATTAAAAAAAATTGAAGCCAATTAAATGAAATAAGAAATATGAATATGAAAGCTGAAATACTTGCAGTTCTTCGTACGATGGGAAATGTAGAGGAGAATTTTTCTTCACAGGATTGTTCTTTGGCAAAATGACTGTATTTAATTCTGATAAAGCACCTTGAATTGCACCGAAGGGAATGAAGGACAGAACTGCGATATGCTATTTAATGTCTAAAAGTTAAATTAACAGTCCAGCAATCACAGGAGCAATGCCCAGGCCAATTACAGGGAACGACCATAGGCACTAGAGATGAAGAACTAGCAGACACGAGCGGTTTAGCTGTTTGTCAAGTGGACACACCATAAAATAAAATAATAGACCAGTGCAAAAGAGAACTGATGCTGACACCCGTTTCCTGTGCTCAGCCTCTGTGAGACGTGTAGGGATATGATAATGAAGGATTTCAACAATTCTACCTACAAGAAAATGAACTAATGGAGCTATTCTGCAGAACAGAAATTTCCCACAGTAAACATAATACATAGTTACCCTTGAAAGTTGTTATGGTACCAGAACCTAGTTATTAATGGTGATGCACAGTGTGCAATATTACAGATATATTCAGATCATAATTCTATATTAATGTGAGACTTTGTTTCCAAAGAAAACTGATTCCACATCAATGTAAAAGTAACGAAGCACGCTTTGCTCCTCATAAGTATTTGTGACACTAAACCATTTATTTTTTCCAGACCGAAAATACCCAGGAAGGTAATGAATTCCCAAAAAGGAACATGGATTCAATAAGGACGGCAACGCATTTCAATGGATAACCATTCTGTAATGGCCTAATTGGCCACTTAGGGCACAAATTGGATGATTTCTTTTCATTATTATGTCCCATTTGACCTTAAAGGTCTCAGATCACTTTTTCAGCTCTGACGTTATGAGCTAAACAAGAAATTAAGGCTCTGAATCCATACTTAAGCTATGCCCCCGAGTATCAAACCAAGGGCCCTACTGGTGCTTACGGTACACATGCTGCTGCCCTGACAGATAAATATATAATAAACTTACTGAACATGATTTAATATTAAATCTTTGAGTCTCTTAGAAGCTTCAGCTGTTAAGGTGCTATACAGGGGAACGAAAATTCTGTGACATAAAAGTAAAAGAGTAAATGAATGAGAAAAAAGACGGAGGGAAAGAGGGTACCACAAACACACAGCTGGTAATTGTGTTTACGAGAGTGCATGGCCTGCAATTAACTGGAATCCCATTCAAGGCGACCCCTGCACTTTGCTGTCTGTCTCCAGTATTGAATAAGCATTATGGAAAAATTGATAACTGGGTGGATGGATGCTCTAATGCTCTTAATTTGGAAAGTGGTACCACATAATGCACTTTAATACCGGTAGATGAACTTATAGAATGGCACAATTATGCCACATTTTCCTAATGTCGATCAAGCATGTTACAAGTTCTTTTTTGTAACCTCCATTTTAGCAACTGCTTTGCTACCATGCTACTGACTGAGCTGTCCCAAAAAAAAGAAACAAAAATAAGTGGCTGAGTAAATAACATGGTAGAATATTACCAGGCAATAATGAGGCAATTAAATAGCACAGGTAAAATTGTTCATAGTAAATAATATTAATTGACCCGTGGATATGGTTTTAAATTAGGTTTGTTGTCATCCACAAAGCAATGCCATTCTAACATATCTAATTTCACCACATTACGTCTCGAACTTTGATCTGATTGTCTCTTAAAACTTCTTGACTCAGGACCAAACAGGAATTCCTGACTTAAATATGATTCAAGGGCGATGCTGTGATTCAACGGGCAGCTTAGTGTAGTTCATACTTACTTGTTGACATGTTGAAGCAGCACACTCTCTGCATCCCTGTCCAGTATAAGAAGTAAATAAAATGGATGGGCTATGATCCAGTTCTCCTGTGACAACTGACTTATTGTAGGCCATTATTCAAAACAAACTTCGATTTGTGTCTGCAGCCGCATGAAAGATACATACACCACTCAGTATGCCTGACGAAGAACGGGGTTCCGTACATCACATCGACTTGGTGGAGCATGCTGGGATTGGGGGAATGCTGCCATTTTAGTAATTTACTATTGCACCACTGTCAACCATTTTCAGTTCAAAATTATTTATAAACCTAAGTTCATTTCAATCTCCCCTTTGGTGCTCTCAGGGACCAACAGAACGGTACCTTCAGCAGGCCATTCTCATGAAACACCAACGGAGCGTGCATCATTTAACAAACAACCAGCATGTGGACGTAATAATTATAATAATTTATTTTTATTCATTTTAACAGATGCCTTTTCCCAAAAGTGATGTGCAAGTGGGGAAAGCATGGGTTCAAAGATCATGGTCATAATAATTGTATAGTAATTATAATTGCTATGGTTGTAATTCCTGGAATGGATTGATGCCCTGCCCAGGCTTATTCGCTTCTCCTGCACCCATAGCTTTCGGGATGGATGGATAATAATATAATTTTTTTTATAAAAAATAAGAAATTGTTTTAACATACATGTAAAAGGACAGAGATATGTTTTTAGCTTTTGTGTAATGCTTAATGTTTCAGTTTCTCTGAGCCATTCAATTCTGAAGTGGATAGGACATGTAAGTAGCCTTAAGCTGGTGGGCAGTTTAAATATATTATTTACTGGAAATCCACCTTACATAAATGAAGCCTTTTCACGACCCCATGTGTCACAAAGTTTAGCATATTGTATTACGCCCATAGCCAGCAAATTTAAAGGGGGTCTCAAACTTAATTTACGACCTGGCTACGTGTCGGGGGGCCTGACCTCACCCTCCCTTGCCTGAATATAGCTATAAATATGAGCTATAAATTCATACAGTGCAGCTTCCTATAAGAGATTCCCGAAGTAACCGCCATAAAATAACTGAAATTTTATTATATATGGCATACCAACTTAAATGGGTTTGTAGGATTCAGTAATTAGAAGAGGATTTCTTATAGAAGGCAGATAAGTAAATTAGGACGTATTCTATGAATGAATGGCACCTATTCTTGGATGATATTGTGCACTCAGTTTGCCAAGACTAACAATAGTTGCTTTCAGTAGGTGTTTACTTTGTGAGTAGAAAGCCTTGGCTAATTGCAATAGCATTTCAGAGCTTCTTATCCCTTTCAGGAACTTCTCTGCCTCCTAATTGAACATCTTTCTGAACCTCTGCAATGGTTTGAAGGCAATTGTGCATCAGAAACACTTGAGAAGGCCATTTAGGCCACAAAAAAATTGTTCCACTGGAAAAAAAACTAATCTTCAGCACTTTGTAAGTTGTGTTTTTCCCTGCTACAGGAAAAGCAATGCATTTAGAAAATCTGGGGTAGTATGTGGCTTTTCCTGTGACCAGAGGTCAAGATTTTGACTCCTGTGACTGTCAGAGTAATCATATCACTGTTAGGCCTTTGAGCAAATCCCTTAACCCTGAAAACTGCTCCAGGCATGCCAGATAGATGGCTGGCCCTGTCTCGTAAGAGATGAGGTATGTGAAAAGAATTCCTCATCCTTGTACAAGTGACCAATAAAAGCATCATAATTTGTCAGTGAGACCATGTGTCTTTGTTTCAGCATCTATGTCATCAGTACTGCTGCTGTCTCTGCGATCCATGCAACATCCCAATTATTTGCTTAACTGACACTTGGATTTTATCAGGCTGATATTTCACTGGAAGCTTTTCAGATGATGTACTTTTAGTCCAACAACTAGGCCCCTCCCAGTAAGTAAATCATTTACAGTTATTTATCAGACGCTTTTAAACAATGTGACGTATATTTGAAAAAACAGGGTCAGCCAGTTTCTGGAGCAACTGGGGTTAAGAGCCTAGAACCACTGCACAACACACTTCCCAAAGCCAAACTGTGTGTTGTTATCATTCCATGACATGTCAGAATAATTCAGAGGTGCTTTAGGACTCTGGTAATGAAATAAATATTTAAATATTGCAGTCAGAAATTCTGGGGGGGATTTATTTATTTACATGACTGAGAGTTTATGTCCTTCTTTCCTGAGGAAATTTTTAGGCAGGGCTATACCACCAGCACTAATGCACACATAAGGCCAATTTAGAGACAACAATTTACATGCATTGTGGGAGCAAATCTGCATAAAGTAAGACAGAACCTGCAAATGACACAAATGGGATTCGAAATCCCAGTCCTTGAGATCTTCTTAATGTTTACTAAAGCTGCTTCACTCTTAATGTTTTAAGCTGAAGTACCCCCTGTGATTTAGTCTACGTTCCACCTAATGACCCTAATATGCTTTTTGCAGAGGGTACACCCATCCCATTCTGCTCTTAGATAACAAATTTGTGCTGCAGATTATATCATGGCAAATCTTAAGTTCTTGAGATTTGGACCTGAGGTCCATTAAAACATTTATAAAAGCAAATGACTTCATTCCATTTCTTGTTTCCCCACACAGAAGTAGAAAACTGCATTTAAATGACCTGACCTATTGTTCTCTCTTCCCTCCTGTATTCTTCTAAACCACTGTAGCTCACCACTCTTCATAACCAATATATATAATATATTCATGACTAATCTGCAGACACTACCCCCCCACCCCCCAGTATGAACATATCACACTTAAGATGACAAACTGTTCGCTTTGACATGCCAGCTGAGTGAAACTCAAAATAATAATAATAATAATAATAATAATAATAATAATAACAATTTTTGCAAAAAACATTTTAAACAATTCTGTAACAGTTTTTATTTTTATATGTAAATTAACAGATGTCAGAGAGGTTGGCCAGCCATTAGTCTACATGTGGGCAGAGTAATTTAATGGTATGGTCTGCGCTGGTACTTTTGGCGTCAGACAATGAGGATGTGTTCAGCTTCCCCTGTCAGTGTGCGAGTAGCAGACACGTGCACTAAATAACAGATGGTGCTAAACAGCAGTCCGTGGTCTTTTCCGTAATGCTTTCAGTAAGAGGTGAAGGTGCTTTCCATAAATGTTTACATAGGGCATTAATAATTTTACTGCACAGCGCACTGGAGAATAACGTGCAGAGTCAGTGGTTCAGATTGCTATTAGCCTGTCAGCGGGAACAAAGCAGCCATTCCTACCACTGTCATGGCCTTGCCAATGAGGTAAAATGCACCCCAACACCCCCCCCCCACTTTGTACACATGCCCACCCCTCTTCACAGAGACGTAGACTCCGCCCACCCACTCTGTATTGTAACAAGTAGTTAAGTGATTAGCCCTCATTTATTACCAAACCTGGTCAAGCTTTTCTTTTTATTCTATTGAGTGAGGCACTTTAAACATTCAGTAGATGTACTGCTGTTTAAATGTGTCATATAATATGTAAATGTAAAAATACCCTTAGTATGTATCTCTGATTAGGATAGTAAGCAGAACAAATGGATGCACTGCTGTTGCATTACTATTAGAATGAATCCAGAATTTCGGCTTCCTGTCCTGGGGCTCTACAGAGTATGCAGTAGTAATAAAATATTTTTATATAGTCTTAGAGAAGTTATTGCAGCGGCCTGGACATAACAGAAGTAATAACCTGGACATAACATTCATCCATATATCTTCCATTTGCTTATCCAGTACAGTAAGGTTTCAAAATCCAGTGGTGACTCATTCACTATCTGTGAAGGGTTCTTCTACCTGAATTTCTCCTGAAAATACAATGCTAGTTCATACATTGTCCGTTGTACAATATATTTCATATCATAAATATAATCTTTAATGTAGTATGATATTTGTTATGCTTCCTTCTATTTATTTGTCATAATAGATTATCTACAAGGTCACAGGGTGTTTGAAGCCCATACTGGGAAGGACTGGGCAGAGAACACACAAACAGGCACAGTTTTGACTCTTTGAACTGTAGAGTGCTCACAGAAAATCCCCAGAAACGCAAGGCGAAGGGGTTGAACCCGCAACCTTTATTAATGGTAATAATCATTATAAAAAAACAAATTCCTTCTCACTTCTGATGGCTTAAATTTTTGTAAATGCATCACTATTGCCCAAACATTTATGGATGAGCAAAGCAGTAAAGCAAAATAACACCAGGCTACATTAAAAACAGTGAATGTAAAACTTTATAAATTTTATAAAGAAAGACAAAACAAACAAAAACGATAATACTGTCACATCACGCAGAAACAAACCAGTTTTTGTTTAGTATCCAGTGAGCTTTGAAACTGAGAGAAATTGATAGCTTCAAATATTTATGCCCCCTTCCCACTTTTACTACAGCTATTTATTATGTTTGATAAGAATTTTGAAACTGTAACCCAGTTCAAAAACAGAACAGGTGACCAAAGTAATGTGTAATCTTTCAGACTGGCATTGAATTATAGGCCTGTCAGGGTAGGGTGCCTTGATTTGGACATTGCAAAGTTATGATAAAAATCAGGGATTAGTTACTACTTCCTACAGTATGGATCCTATCCGCTTTTCTGAAATTGAAGCCTTAGGTACATCTGAATTACGAAACCTGCAAATTATGAAACCAATTACAATCACGGAGGCATATGGGAAATCCGAGAAACATATAAAAGGCTGCCGGTGCTCTTCTGCACCACTGCTCGATAAACCCACAGTACCATGGACAGGTAGGCCTCCCAGTCATGCTGGTGCTTGGCAACAAATATCGCCAGTTGTGCGGCTAAGGTACAATGGAACCTCTCCACCAGTCCGTCACTCTGGGGATGAAGGGAGTCACAATCCCTAGCCATCGATACACATTGTTGAATACCTGTACCTCAAAAATTCTTCCCTGGTCCTTGTGCAGCTCCTCTGGGGCCTATAGCGGCTGAAAAACTCTTACAGCCTCTTAAAGTTGGCCGGGTCCTTACTCAGGCCAAATGGCATCGACTGAAAGTGCAATTGCCCGTGACCGATGGTAAACAAGGGGCCTTGGGTGTGGGTTTTCGGGGCCAGTTCGACCTGCCAATAGCCACTCTGGAGGTCTAAGGGGATGGACCATGTTGACTTGGTAATGTAATCCAGCATATCATTAATGTGTGGCAGCAGATAGGAGTCCTTCCTTGTCACCACGTTCAGTCATTAGTAGTTAATGCAAGAACACCACGACTCGTCTTTCTTGGTGATTTGGAGCTGTCCACGGGCTGTCAGACAACTCAATGATTCCTGCAGCTACCATGTGTTGGATCTGTTACCCTGCCACTTGTTGCTTCACTGGGGGCAGTCAGTGCAGATGATCAATGTTATTCTACACCGGGGAAGTGGGTCAGCAGTCTTTAATCCTGGTGGCAAAGATGTCCTGGATTAACCTTAGCAGAGCTTTGAGCTCATCCCATTGCTCCACCATTAGGTTCTGACTGTTGCACTGCCACAACTCTTAGACAGCCTAAGCTGGAGGACCACTAAGTCTGTATCGAGGTGGTGGACTGCTCCCGGCTCATCAGTGGCGGCCAGCCACCAGGTGAACTTGCAAGTCTAGTCTGATACCACCAATCTTGCACCACCGTGTGTCCTGCCAGTGTGACTTGCAATTATTTTTCCTCTTTATTGACAGTCAATGCAGCTCTGTTGATGCCTGCCTGCATGCCTGGGCGGATCAGGGTGATGGTGGACTCCGTGTCTGCCAGAGGCTCGGCAAGTGTCCTGCTCACCAGGCAATCGACATACAGGCCACAGGCCCACTTTTGGTGAAGCTCGTGGGGTTTTACTGGTGTGTGTTGTGGGTGGTGCCACCTGCCCCGCTCCTGGCTGCTGTTTGAGGTGAGGATACAGTGTAAGAGCAGGGCAGTTTAAGGCAATGTGTTCTGGCTTTTTTATGTTCCATAAACCGTTCCATAACAATTTGTACAGTGTGGCATCCTGCTGACAGAGCCCACTTCCATCAAGGAATATCGTTGCCATGATGGGGTGTACTTAGTCTGCAGCAATGTTTAGATAGGTGGTATGTGTCAAAATAACACACATGAATGTGGTGCCCAAGGTTTCCAGCAGAACATTGCCCAGAGCATTACACTGCTTCCTCCCGCTTGCCTAATTCCCATAGTGCACTCTGGTGCCATCTCTTCCCCAGGTAAATGATGCACACATCTCTGGCTGTCCACATAATGTAACAGACAATCAATCAGACCAGGCCACCTTCTTCCATTGCCACATGATCCAGTTCTGATGCTCATGTGCCCATAGTAGGAGCTTTCGGCACTGGAAAGGGGTCAGCATGGGCACTCTCACCGGTCTGCAGCTATGCAGCCTCATACGCAGCAAGCTGTGATGCTGTCATAGCCAGCATTAACTCTTCTATGGGATCGGATCAGACAGGCTAGCCTTCACTCCCCATGCACATTAATGAGCTTTGGGCACCTATGATCCTATCGCCAGTCACTGGTTGGCCTTTCTTGGACCACTTTTGGTAGCTACTAACCACGGAATACTGATAACACCCCTCATGACCTGCGGTTTCGGAGATGCTCTGACCCAGTTGTCTAGCTGTCGCAACGTGGCCCTAGCTCAGATCCTTACGCTTGCCCATTTTTCCTGCTTCCAACACATCAACTTCAAGACCTGAATATTCACTTGTCTAATATATAATGGCACCTTTGACAGGTGCCACTGTAACAAGATAATCCATGCTGTGCACATCACCTGTCGGTAGTTTTAATGTCACGGCTGATAATCACCATTGATGTGCACCAATAAGATACTGGAACCATTTTCTGGAAAATGCATAATTGCAAAGGGTTTTAATTTTACTGTGATGTCTATAATGACACTGGACTTTAATTATGGGTTCAGTCACATTTATTTATGGTATTGCACATGCAGAATCTACTGACTGCTACCGTAACCCTTATTAATTTGGAATGCAGTACATCATTTCTGTGATTATTCTTCCTCATAATTAACTAATATTATAAATTGAGTCTGGTTTCACAAGCATGAGCAATAGAGGGAATTCACCTCCCTACCAGTATCCTCCAGGGTTTACGTGCAAATTTTAAAATGTGGACTAAATATTTAACTGCATAATGAGAGACAAATTCCTTTCCTGCTGAGTCTATGACTGATTTTCTATTACCATGGAAACTGGCCACACATAGCAAAATCTGCTCCTTAATGGATCCTACTCACTTTTTGAGTTCTGAATCTTGTCAGATCAAACAATTAAAACACATCTCAACCTATGGCAGAGGTATTCCATGAAATGAGTACACAACACACACACATTTGTATTCATAGCTTTGTGCGGACTGTTCATTCATTTCTATGGGCATAACCCTAATCCCAGCAATACCAACCCTAACCCCTAACCAGCCCTAACCTTAAGCATACGTAACCAAACAAAATACATGACTTTTGGCATTTTTAGTTTTTTAACTGCATTCACAGATTTTTATAAAACTGAATTTACCCTTATGGGGACTGGAAAAAATGTCCTAACATGGTCAAAATAATGAGTTTTTACCACATTGTGGAGGACATTTGGTCCCCACAACATAACATATACATGCTCACACCCAGACACACAAAACAAACAACCATTATTAACCATGGCATTGATTTGATTTATAAATCACATTTTATAATTGTTACATAGATGCATGAATGACTTCATGACTTCTATCCTCACTGATTAGCTGGGTTTGATGATGGGTACTTTGAATTATGGGATGAATTTGATTATGGATGATGTTTGATGATAATTACCTCTGACAAACTAGGCTTTAAGACTGTCAGTCTAGCTGATAAATGAGGTATTTTACTCTAACAGATGCTAAAGCACTGCAATAAAAATCAATGAGGCCACTGCATTGAATTACTTAACAAAATTTTAAAAATACTTTTAAAAGTCATTTCTTGGAACTCACAAACTGTTCAACAGTGTTGTACAGGCGTACATTTAAGAAAAACTGCAGATACAGAAATGCAAGTGTGTAAGATTGATTAAGGATATATGCAATGTTGGGCACATCAGGCATAGAAGCTACAAATCCAGACCAAGATTTTGTTTCTACCAACCAGTTGAGTACTCTGTGACTGTGACTCTTTATGCTCAACTGATTGGTAGAAACAAAATCATGATCTGGATTTATAGTTTCTGGACCTGAAATGCCCGACACTGGATATATGTGTAGGTGCTGAGTCAGTCCTTTTGCTGAACATGATTTTGATTGCGGGTAATCACTGTTCTTCAATAAACTAACAATGAATCCTGCATCACTGAGTGGAACCAAGAGCCATAGGGCCCACTCTCTGCTGTGGATCTCTTCCAAGGTCCGCATGGTACAATAGCCTAAAGTTAATTATATTGTGTGGCATGCATAATATAACCTCTGTAGGACACTGAAGGTGAGGTTCAAGGAACATTACGAGGTTGAGGTTATTGGATGTAGCAGAGCTTGTCAGTTTTAGTTTATTCCCTCTACATCCACCAGGAGAAAGGCATTCTGCTGAATGCTTTGTAATGCTTAGTATGGGATAGAAAAGCTAATAACATATCTTAATAGGATTCAAAAATATTTTGGAGCAATGGCACGAAAAGTGGCTGTAGTTCATTTATGTCTTTGTGCCCAAATCACAATGCTTAGTGAAGATGTCACAGAATAGCTAACAAACAGGCCTGTATCTGAGAACAAAACAAGTTTAACAAAGGGAAAAGACAAAAAATATGAGTATGACTGTAAACAGGGTCTTCTGGTGTCAGAGTGCATCTTCAGCTTCTGAATGAGAAGAATAATCAAGCAAGAAAGCGACTGCCCCAAACTGACCACAAAGTCCATTTTCCAAAGTAAGGCAGAGAGACAGCAAGAAAGATTATAACAGCAGAGTATCTAACCCCCAGCCACTTCTCTAGTACAAACAAATAGCAGCTACAGCCACTTCTGCAAGGAATATGTGGATAGTCTGCCGTTTACCTCTATCAAATTCAAGAATTCAATATGTTTATTGTCATCTGTACTAGTACAGGTACTGAGTACAATGAGATGCTTACTTGTGTGTTTACTGCAGAGAGATACAGGGTAACAGGAGATGGGACAAATACTTAGTTACAGGGTATAGGACAACACTTAGGGGGAATATATCCATCCATCCATTTTCTAGAACCGCTTATTCCATTTCGGGTCGCGGGGGGTCCGGAGCCTATCCCGGAGGCTGCGGGCGCAAGGCAGGGAA
>JAAGVU020000040.1:7846227-7870758 GCA_011763525.2 Mormyrus iriodes | reverse complement strand
TAAGTCCTTCCATTTTTGTTGAAGACAGGTGAACTCACCTGCTGCCTTTTATAGCGCACCTGAGTGCTGTGTTTTCAGTTAAGCACGTGTGTGTTTCCACACCTGGTCGATGTGATTATCCAATTCGTTCATGAGTGTGATCACTGGCAAGCCAGGGCTTTTTTTGACCAGAAATAACTTCACAATCCTTATCTTTGTCTAAGGTGTGAATATGCGTGTAGAGTTTTGCAAATCACTGTGTGTAATGTTTTGCAAAAAGTGTGAAGCAGACATTCTGCGTAATGTTGTGCAAATCTGCAGAGGTGTTTTGCTCCTTGGGTGTGGAGTGTTTCTAATTGTATGATAATTTTTATCTTAGTGTGTAAACAATCGTAAAAAACTGTATTGCCTGTGACATGGATGAAATCCTCTGGCCGGGCCCTGCACAAAGACATAATGCGCAGTAATAGGCTTGTCATTTATTTATTTTTTCTATTTTATGTTATGGAAGTGCTGAATCTAGATATCACTTTGCCTACGATCGTTTTTTGCTAAATGCATTTACAAGAAACATTCTCTCTTAGCTACATGCCCTGGATGCCGTGTCCTACATTATTTTATGTAGTATCTAACGAATGCACTGTGGTGAATATATTTATACTTGCTGTAAGTATGATCTGAACACATTTCTGGTTTTGAACACAGGATAACTGGTTTTGAGGTGATAGTTTGGTTTTGGTAGGAAAGTCTGGAGTTTTGTGACTGTAGTTTGAATTTTTGAATTTGTGTTAAAGGTTTTGAGAAAATGGATGGAGGTTCCAAGAAATGTGTATTAGCAATTGGGGAAAAGCTGTAATTTGTGTAACACCATGTTTACCAGGATGGCCACCAGGTTACTCTGTTGGACTTAAGAACCAATGGATATCGATTCAAACCTCGCTTCTGGCAAAGTGTTGGGTGGGTGTGTGGGGCTCAGCAAGATGAGATGCTGTGCAAGTAATGAGAAAAAGTCACTGGTTCAAGTCCTGTGGTCAGCGGAGTGCTGTCAACATTGAACCCATGAGCACAGCCCTTTACCCCAGTTGTTCCAGGGACTGGCTGACCCTGAACTTCTGACTGTATGTTGTTTTAGATAACAGCATATGCTAAATAAATGTACACATGTGTGTGATCATTCATTTGACTGACATTTCCTTATTGTCTTGAAGTTCTCTTCTGACTTATAAGCGCAGTTCTTGTCTTTTATTGAGATTTCTTTTGTATACCCTTGGCTGCCTGTCTGACTTAATATTTTTTCTGGGTCATTTTCAGAATTGCTCTTTTCAAAGCAGCAAAGACTCTGCTCTTGGGCCCGTTTCTGAAGATCCACAGGGGTTCATGTATCAGTCATCGGCAGCCATATGCTGGAAGCTGCTGGTACCCTGAGGTTCGACTGATTAGCAGTCGGCAGTCACTGCAGGCAAAAAACCTGACAGCCAGGGATTGACAGGAAATCCAATAAAAGCTCACCTAATCACACTCCATAACACCCCTAACAAGCCTTTTCACTTAGTATGATGTAAGAAGGATGGGAAGGACTCATGTTTATCCATTACTGCATTAATTTCACAAATGTATTTAATTGCCTACCAAGTCAAGAGATCCATAAAAATTGCCATAATGATAGCTGTGATTATTACCATATTATGTGTAATACAGCCTTTTGCTGTGTGAACATTTGAGGGAGAAATTAATTGCTTGCCAGCAGAATGTAACTCAAAGTGTGGCTGAAGGCAAAGGAGCTTTTTTTAAATTCGATTCTTTTGGAAGACATCACCCACAACATCTCTTCAGTTAATAACCAGCACGGGGGTCAGCAAGATTTCAATAGAGCAGACCAAATGTACCCAGTTCTTTTGAAAAATAATAAATATCCAAACCCCACAGCAAACTTTTCCAGATTAAATGGCCCATGATGTACTGTCCATTCCACAATGCATGTCTAATTGAATGACTGGAGAGCTTTGCCAGGATATCCACCTATGACTTGCGTCTCCAGGCTTCTTCTTTTTAAAAGTTTGCTTGCATGTATGCTCTTTGTCTTGTGGTGGACGATGGATGCAAACACATTGCATTTGTTTTATAACTTTCTCAAAACTGAGGTTTTGTGTGGTATAAGCAAGGATAAACTAACCAGGTTTTTTTACCGTTGAAAAAACAAATGTTTGATGTGACAAAGTCCTTGACTTCACTTGTCATTAGCGTTAGATTATACTTGTCATGGATCAACCCCAGAGATCCCCGGCTGACGTCACGATGCCCACGCCCCCAGGGAAACCCTGACCGGTCCGACCCTGCTGAGAACGGTGCCTACCCAGGTTACATGTGGCTGCACCGGTATTTTTCCGGTTTTGAGTAGCTACGCCCTGACAGCTGAATCTAATTATGCTTATCAGTGGAGTCTATTTTAGTTCATCTGTTCTTGCGCTCACACATGAGATCTTCCGGAGTTCGAACGTTTCCCAGGCTTGTTGTCTTCAGATCTGCCCTTCTTGCCAGATTACACACATCGCCTGCCCCTCTCCCGTCTACCGACTCCCGATTCTGTCTCGTCCTCCGACTGTCCTACGCTCATCGCATGTCCCACGACCACGGCTTCGGTTATGATGATTTGGATCTTGTTTTGGTTGTCACTGCTTTGGACTGTGGACCACGGCTTTGGATCGTTCCCGAATAAATTCTGATATTCTACCCTGTGTCTGCGCAAGTATCCTCCTTCGCAGGTCGCCCTCCTTGACAATACTTCTGTTGCCGATATACATGTCTAATGTTTGTCTACGATCATGGTAAATATTGTTGTCTAGTGTTATATTAATCGGCACTATAGTTTTAAAGAAGCACAGAAGAATTCCATTTGTAATACGTACACACAACAATAAAACTTCTCTCGCAACCTTGCTATGCCTCGAAATTCTGTCCATAAAAGTTATGAACAGAATAAAAGACAAAGGACAGCCCTTTAGCTGCACCCCTAGGCCTGGCTCCAGGGCCTTGGTCTCCCCAATCTGGGTAGGGTGACATGACCCTTTCTGTTAATCTTCAGAGGGGTTCTGCGTGAATCGTGCTTTGTCTGGCCGCTCACCTATGACCAATTTACCTTGGGACACCCTACCAGGGGCAATAATCCCTGACAAAATAGCTCCATCATGTGGTGGCCAGATATTTATTTGGCCATGCATATAGAATATTGATTTTTGGTTAATTTAAAAGACATTCCTCTCATGAAAAAAAAAAAAAACTTTGCTATTCATTAAAGTGCATCTGTAGATAAAATAAAGTTTTAAAGTACGAACTGAGAGAAAACAACGTCAAATTAAAAAGTCAAACGTTAAAGTCAAATTAAAATTAAAAGTATCATTTAGCAAAATCTTAAAAAAGCACAGCTCATTTTATACATAAAGAACTGAAATGCGCACATGTTAATGACTTATATCAGAGAGGTTGCTAATAATTTGGAATGTAGAGCTACTCTCTGTGACCACTTTGAAAAAGCCCACAGTGTCGTCATCATATCTGTCAGGCAGTCATTCATTTTGGATCTTGCTGAAGCAAACGTTTTCAGGTTAATCGTTTTCTCTTACTTTTTCTATGTATCTGATCTAAACAGTTCAGACTTTCTAGGCCCCCACACTTGCCACATTATGAGAAAGTCCCTGCTTACAACAAAACTAAAAGTTGAGAGATGTCAAGACCTGAAATTGATAAGAAGCTCTGAAACTGATTCCTAGGGGTTAATTTCATTCCTGGAAATGCTTTGTTTTTCAGGTGTTACAGTAGCATAAGAACCAAGAGCCTTGAAGTATTGAACTTTATTACAGGGCACACCCAAGAGAAGTACAGCCGAATAGGCAGGAAATGAGCTTACAAAGGCAGGAAGTTTAGCATTCCTTAAAACCCAGAGACACATAGGCAGCCCAAGGCAAAGGGCCCTCTTCATCGCTGCAGAGTTTTTACAGGCATCTTTGTGTGGCGCATCAGAAAACACAGAGGTTCCTACATAACAAAAGGCTATACTTTTACACAGAGGAAGCACTTTCAGGAATTTAACCATTTTTTCCAATAATTGTTGCACTACCAAGAGCTGTCAGCTCATTAAAATAGCTGCTCACTGTATTGTAAAATTATGCAAGACTAATAATATCGTCTGCTCAAAATCGTCTTTGAAATAATTAATTAATAAGGGCATAAAGAGACACAAACCATATCAATGTATGCTATCTGAAACAAATGACTGACAAACGATTAAAAATTAGAGACTTAAATCACAAGACCTCCCATTTCCACCACGGCACACCATTGTAATAAGCCCCTACCTCCCCAAGGCAGTTGTGAAAATGAAATATTTACTTTGCCCCAGGCCTCTGTGAAAATATAATCTGAAAGCTAAAACATCCATTACAACATCCAAGGGTACTAGCACAGGAAAAAGAGAAAATAAAGGAAAAATAGAAAGAAAAAAAAAACATTTCACAGTCAAAAGAAAACAAAACATATTGATTTTCAAAGCTTCTGAGATGTCTTGCAAAATTGCAGTATTTACAATTGCTGTATTTAAACTTTTACAGTACAAATCCAAACAACGGTCCTGCTTATATTCTTATTACTACCCAATTTACATTACGATATTTCAGTTTTTTACATTATGAGTGAAGAGGTGGGTCAAAAAATCCTCCATTTCTGCTAAAGCCAAATGAAAAGTGTTGGGAATGAAATTAATTCAATCCATTCTATGAAAGAAAAATTCATTTTTAGCACAGGATTGGAGAGGGCCTGAGTATGTCCCTGTGATGTATGTCCCAAAAGCCATGTGGAGACTGAGCTTCTATTATGTTGTCTAAATGGATCAGGCCATTGCCAGGTTTTATTCAGAGATGTCCATTAGGAGTGGTTCATAAAATTAGACGAACTGTGCAAGAGGTTTTAACAAGATGCCCGTCTTTCGAAAGGACACCTGAGGCTAACATACAATTTAGTACCCTTTCCAGTCTAGAGGATTTACATTGCAATGTGTCTTGCCTATATGTCTTGCAGACATATAGGAACAAAGCTTATTCATTCGCAAGCTGTATTCCCTTTCATCCACTGTCGTATCACAAGATGAACCATTTAAAAAAAAAAAACAATCAATAGCCCATCTGTCCAGAGCCTATGGGCACAAGCCAGGGAATAACCCAGGATAGAGCATCACAACTCAACAGAGGGCACATCTATGAACAGTTTGGCAGCTTCAATTCATATTAGCATATTTTTGGACTGTGGGGGAAACCCCACACCAGCATGAGAAGAACAAGCAAACTGCACACTCATTCAGAGCCAGGGTAGGGACTCACAGAGTGGTTCCAAAGGTATGAGGCAACAGAGATAGCCACTGCCCCACTGGGCCATCCCCATTCAATAACCATATCAATCTATTGCAAAATACAGAGCAGGAGTCCATGAATGGATACAATACATCTTCCAAAACTGTTTATCTAGTACAGGATCACAGTGAGTTTATCAAGAGAAGCATTGGCCACAAGGCAGGAGATACTCTGGACAGTATGTCAGTCCATCACAGAGAGCACTCTGGAAGTATCCGGGATGCCAGTCCATTACAGGGAAGACACTTGCACAATAAGGACAATTTTGAGGCAATTTTTGGGTGGCGGATGACCAACATAACTGAGTGCTCTAGGCCAACAACACTAGAGGGCCGCCCGTCTGGAGGAGACTTCAGCTATTTTTCCAGCTGAAAGAGAAACCAGGGAGAATGAAAAAAATGACATAACATCAGTAACCTGTTAATCAGAACCCAGGTTGCTGGTGTCGGGGGGGGGGGGATCTAAGGGGTGGCCAGGGGTGGTCATTGCCACCCGAATTAAATACAAAGCCTCCCCTGTTGCCACCCCAAATCAAAACAATGAAAAGGAAATATGGATTATTCTATTTTCTGAGTGCAGCCACCCCCATAAATATAACTGGCCCCCGATGGCCATCCTAATCTAAATTTTCTGCAGAAGCCACTGGCTGGTGGTAAAGTTTGGAAGGGATGGGGGTTCTGTGGGCCAAATTTAATAAGTTTAACCAATCCATTTCTCCCGAGGCAGGATGGGGTCCCTGATATTTATCGGGACCCTATGAGCCAGGATAGCGCATGCATTAATCTGTCCCTTGGCACTTGCCTCAGTGGGTTAGACTTCTGTGCCTGTGAGTGGAAAGTTACTGATTTGAATCCAGTACTCAGCACAGTAACCACATCTCCGTTGGACCCTTGGCCAGGGCCCTTAACCCCCTGAAAAATGTCCCGTGGGCACTGGATGGCTGACACTCTGCTCAGACCCCAAGCTTTGCCCTCACCTCTATGTATAGCACTGCTCAAAAGTCTTAGGCTGAAATGTTTGAAGCTTTTTATCTTGGTAGTATGTGTATATTTAGTCAGAAGAAAAACAAAATTTAGCAGTTGGACATATGCAGGTTCTGAGAAACAAGGATTTCTTCTGTTCTCCAAAAAGTCACTGACATCTTGTTGGATGTCTAGATGAACACCGCTGTGGTTCCTAAGCATCTCTTCAGTGGAACCACAGCCATTCCATGTATTTGTGAAATTTCACCACCAGCTCCCTTAATTAATTAATTAAATTAGTTTAAAAAGTCTATGAGATATTGTCTAGCTATATAAAGGTGTGCTCGTAGCCAAGTCAAAAAATGCATGGGTGTACTGGATGGGGGGGGGGCTTGGTGGTGCTGTGGTTAGCACTGTTGCCTCACACTTCTGGGAGCAGCGTTCAAGTCTAATGTTTTTCAAGTGTCCATGTTGTTAAACTAACTGTAAATAAAGTTTCACTTATAATTTTTTTTTTTTTTAGATTATGGGATGGAAATCAGGGCGTCTGCTGAAAACTCGCATGAGCATGGGGGGAACATGCAAACTCATGTATAAAATATAGCTGAGCATATCAATGTCAAATTCCATTGCGGGATCCTTCAGGTTATAATTTTTAAATAAACTGTTTTTGTAATTTCATTTGATTCTTGCCCAGGGCAGTGTGAGCGTGGAATTTTCACAGAGGTGGGTAGAATAGCCAAAAACTTTACTCAAATCGTGACTGAGATGGAACATTGGGAGAAACCGGGGAAAATTGAGAGTGCGGACAGGTATGCATTACAGATTCATTAGCTATGGAAGGGCGCACACAAATATAATTACAACTTACCGGAATATGTTACCACAGATTGATTGAGAAATATGAATTGTTTTTGGCTGCCATAAAAGGTATTGCATCAGATATGTATTTTGTTTCACACACACAGACAATGACAACACTGATTTAATGAGATGTTCATTTTTTCTGCCATTTCTGAGTGTAATGGGACACGTTTGATTGGTGAGACGTGGGTGTGTGCATGACATCATGGCTTGATTTTTTTTGATACGGAAACAAAACAAAAACATGTAGTGGCAAGAAACCGTAAGTTAAAAGTACCCCCGCCTCGAGAACATACAGCAGAATAAATGCAACACGTTACTACCCCAACCTGAGTTTGCATGTTCTACCCATGCTTGATCATTGTTTCATAAACCAGCTTCCAATTTTAAATAAACCCATGAAGTAAAAAAACAAACAAACAAAAAAAATACATATGATCACACATGAAGTGGTTTCAGCACCCTCTCTACAGAGGAGAATATCAGAACCTTGGACAGTGGCCCATATTTCCTTAGAAATACCCTTGGATGTTGTAATGGATGTCCTTAGAAATATATCCCACTTCCTGTCACCTGCCCTGGAGACAGGAGAGGATGCAGGGCAAGCTAACAGCACTGTTTGCCCATTAATTTCCTTTATATACACTGAGGAAATACTTGCTTACATTATGTATCTTATAATAATTTTAGGTATATGGTGTAAAGCAGTATCAACAATGTAGATATATTTTTCCGTTTCAGATTTATTTTTTCCTTCCTATGTCCCCTGTATTATAGATCAAGGCTCTTGTTCTCATCAATGCATTTTTTATCTACTGCTGTGATTTTTCTTATATACTACTGGGAATACAACTTTTAAAGGACTGTCCTAATTCCCAGCAAAAGTGAGCATAGGCCTGGTCAGAACTAGCAGACACCACCTCAGGAATAAAAGGAGGGCCAAAAAAAAACCACTTATTTTCCCTCACCCAAATTTTCACCCTCTCTAAAGGAAGCAGTTACTGTTTTCTTTCTCGTTTTAAAATAATTATTTATTTTGACAGCTTAAAAGGAAGGAGAACTTTTTTATTGCCCATTAAGGCTGCAGCCCAAAGGCTCCCAGCAGTTTCTTTTAATGATTAAACTGAAACTGAAGTGAGTTTTTAGTCACTTAAAACCTCTTAATCTTAATACACTATCTATCTCTCTAGAATATATCATACATCACAGTGCTATCTACTGTCACTGTCTACCTCTGCTTTGAAATACAAAGGATACAGATTGCCTAAAGGGGAAAAATTCCAAGAAAACCTCAAAACAATAAATATCCTCATCATACAGCACTTATCTGATTAAATAAATCCCACACATTTCAAAGTGTTACCATGAACACTGACAGTATCAGAGCAAGGCCTCTGACATGAAAGCGCCATGCTGTGTGTCTGTCAGTAGCTCATGTGGACGAGGAATCCAGGCTCGGCCAAAGCTGGTCGAGAAAAGGTAAGAATCTGTGAACCAGCGCTCAGGGCTGGGGGGGCACATTCAAACCCCAGGGAAGGGGAGGGTGTTTTTCTTTATTCAGCTTCTCACCGAGGCATTGCTATTAAATTATTGACCTCGTGTCAGTTATGTGCCACAATGCACTCTGTTTTTGCAGGGTGAGAGATGAAGCAATGTTCTTTCAATAGCTTCAGACCCTTGAAGAATGAGTTAAGAAAATAAAGAAGAATGTTTAGAGAGGCTATTCACCACTCTTGTCTATTAAACAGATGTCAAAGAAGAAGGTTAGTTTCATTCCTCAGACAGGCAATTAAACTGTGTAATTATGAAAACCACAGAAAAAAAATGTGGCTAACATTTGCTGGACACAGCACATTTGAAGCATATGAAGTTTTTACTTACAGATGGATATTAGTTATTTAATCATTTAATCACACAGCAACCACCTAGGACATCAGGCAAATGAAAACTGATCGAGATAAGTGTTGCCAATTTAATATTATGTGCATTTGACCTACAAGGGTGCCACCAAGCCCTCCTACACTGTTAACACTTCTCATCTCGCCCTTGTCTGTAACAACCTCTTTGGGCATATGGACAAATTTAAAAGGACACTGGGTTCACGTGTTCATTTATTAGTTTGTTTAATTCAACTATATTCCAGTGGTTTTCAGAAAACAGTCATAGTCAGCTGAAGATGCTGCCAGTACCCTGTTTAGATGTGGAGCTTCTGATTTTCCTGATTCACTTCAAATTCTTTATTCCCCTGAAGTCCTAAATGAGGGACCTGGGACCTGAAAACACAGCTGAAAGAAACTACCCAGAGAGTTTCAGTTATCCAGCTATGGCTGCTGTTACTTCTCGATTAAAAAAAAATAATAATAATAGTCCACAAAGACAACTACACTGACGGTTTTGATGAGAAACCAGAACAGGAAGACCCAGCATGGGACACTTGAAGTTTCACAGTAGTCGTGGGGTTACTTTTGGGTTCTCAGGTTTCCTCCCACAATCCAAAAACATACTAAGGTGAAATGGAGTTGGCAAATTGTAAGTAGGTGTGTGTGTGTGTGTGCTCAGTGATAGGTAGGTGCCCTGTTATGGGTTATTCCCTGCCTTGTGCCCTCAAAATCCTGCATAAGACGAGGATGGATGGATGGATGGATGGATGGACAGCACAAAAAAACCTTTACAGTAAAAGTATCGGTTACACTATACTTGAGGAGGCACAAATAATTAGTAGTTTCTCAGTTACTACTGAAGTACAAACCAGGACCAAATATAGTACCTACTTGAAATAAAAGATGCGTCATGATTCATTAATGACGAATAAGCACGAGATCAGTATTTCACTTGTGTCATTCATTATTTGTTCCTTAAGAAGTTCCTTCACTAGTTCACAAAGATTTACAGAAATAACAGATACAGTAACTGCTTGAGATAAAAGATGTCACAATTCATTAATGATGAATAAACATGAGACCAATATGTAAGTAAGACCTAGTTTGTGGTTAATAAATGTATAAGTAAGAGTATAATACTTTATTACTTGTTCCTCCTCGATTAAAGTGTTACCAAAGTACCTATAAAATGTATTCATGTTAAAACCCCAGAGATCTGACCATACTGGACAGAACATGAATAAAAGAGGAAGAAGAAAACAGATAATGGCACTACTTGAGAGCAGCAGTTTTTACATCCAACATCATAGTCCATCATCTTGTGTTTCGGTCTTAATGGATCAACATCCTACAAACGAGGATAAAATGTTTGGTTATGTCATGTTAGGAAATTTATATATGAATAGTTTTGGAGAATTAATTGTACAGTGTTTTGTAACATTTTTATAGTAAGGGTGGTGGAATACATAAAGGATTAGCAGGGATTTCAGAAGATGATTTCCTAGTCAGTGCTGTGCCTGCATGCTGCATGCATTTTATGATGAATGTTTCGGAAACTATGACAAAGAAACTATCTCACATTTTATGTCATACTTCTGCATATGTTATGTACACTTTACATGGTTGTAAGCTATAACTACTGACTTTTCTGAGAGCGAGAGCATATACGGTTTCCAAAAGACTTTCCAGCACAAAGCAAAATAACCTTTAATAGCTTCATAATAGGAACACGTGCACATGTTTATTTCATTGTACTAGCAATGCTAGTGTTTTTGACTTTCGTTTTAAACAAAAAGAATCGATTGAAAACAAAAGCCATTATGAAACTGTCATTAGACAGAAAATTAACCCTGATCACAAAAAACTCATAAAACAGAAAACAGTCAATATTTAATCACCCAAGCACACAACAGACACTCATTCCTTTTACTTATACTATGTAATCCATTGTGTTTTGAATGTTTTAAATGATCTTGCTGTGGTTTCAGCTATCATGTGCCTATGTACAACATAACAAATGTCAGAAAAACATCAAAATACAGTGATAAATGAGATACAAATCCAACATCGTTCTGTGTTTTTCTGAAGTTGTATATGCCAGTCACCTCCAGATGTGCAGAGGTACACTCAATAACACAAGCGACCTGCTCCACCAAACATAGAATCTGTTTGGCGACTGCACTACAGCTGCATAGATATAGCAAGCGGACAGGGTCAGCTCCTGAACAGGTAAGATGCGCACTATGTGATTTTAAATGTGGTGGGACTGTTGGTGCCAGATGTGGTGCTTCCCTCATATCAGAAACAGCCACCCTCCAGGGAATTTTACACACTACACTATCAAGAGTTTACAGAGGATGGTGTGGTAAAAACCATCCAGTCAGTGACAATTTTGATGCTGAAAACACTTTGTAAATGAGTGAGGTCAGAGGCGAATGGTTAAATTTGATCAAGAAGGCCAGAAGTGCAAAAATAACAGCTCTGTATGTATCTCTGAATGACCAATTTGTCAATCCTTAAAGTGATTGAAGTGGTTCCAGAGAGATATGACCATTGGGCCCTTGAGTAAGGTCCTAAACCTGATTACTCCAGGGATTGGCTGATCCTGCTTTCTCAAGTGTATGCTACTTAGGATAAAAGCATCTACTGAATAAATGTCAAATGACTCCCGGGAAAAAATGTAAGGAATCCTATCTACTTATGAGTATCTAATAAAGTAGCCACTGTGTGTATTTATAAACCTCTTATGAAGGGGTCTTCAGCCTAATTATGGGAAACTCCTCCCATTCCCTGCCCACTTGTCAAGTCCATTTATAAGTAGAGAGGACAGCATTTCAAATCACAAGTGAGCAGGGAATCTCATGAAGACATCACAGTAATTAAAGCTTGGCAGATTAAAAATATCTGAAGAAGTACAACATATAAATTTTATACATAAGACTTTTCACTAGAAATAGTAATTATAAGCAGCTAGCTCTGAACACAAATTCAGTCAGTCAGGCTCATCAAAAACTTCTAGATTAGGGCTTTTCAAATCTGGCCCTCGATTCCAAATCCAGGCCGTGTTTTCAGTTCTCCCAGGCAGTTAGTTAAATAATTACTGATTCTGACTGACCACAGAGGCTTCACACCCGGCTCACGGGTAAAGCAGTGCTCAGCCCATGAGGAGTATGATTTAAATTGTCCTGTTCTAGATAACTGAGGTTTGCAGACTCTGGTTCCAAAAATTAGATGCACCATATTTAGCAAGACTAAAGCTCACACCATTTTTGACCTGTTCTAAACAGCATGGAAAAAGTATCACACTTATATCATTCACCTTTTCCTGTCTCTAATCAAAAAGTAACATCCAACTTTAACCTATGGGCCATCATAGAAATGGCAGAAATTCTGAAAAATTTATTATATTTGAATAAAATTATAAATGGTGGCAGAATGAACCAATTCCTTCCCGGTGGAATTTCTGTAAAATGTATGAGAAGTCTTCTGCTTTCTGAAAAATCACCACACATTCCTTTCCACAATTTGAATCTGTTACATATTTATTAATATAAAATCATTGATAATTAATATTAATAAGTAATCATAGTATTTACCAATGAAATATCGCATGTCAACTTCTTTAACTACAAAACACATTACAAGGCAGTATAATAAAATCTTAATTCTAAATAATTGCTACTTTAAGATTCATTATGACTAATCTACAATTTGTGCCTGACCCTGCTGTGCATTTACTACACAATGAATAAAATTATTTCCTTACATGATTGGGATTTCAATTTGCACTGTATACTCCTGAAGCAAATATTTGGTTGCCATGGAGGTCTAATTGCAATCAATTAGAACATTTCTAGTGTAGCTTAAGCACATTTGAAAAGCTGTACAGAACTGGTGAGAAAAAACTAACAGACCTTGTTGTACAATAGAGCAATCCATCCATGTATCTTGCTGTGTATTCTGGTAAGGGTTTCCAGGCAGGACAAGGCTGGGGAACATGCTGAACGAGATGCCAGCCATTTGCAGGGCACATACATGGAGATACTCCCACAAACAGGTATATGCTATGAGAAATTTATAGACACTAGTTAACTTAACAGCATATCTTGGACTGGTACCTAGGGAGAATACAAAATCTCAACACACACAGAGCTGAAGCCAGTGTCTTAACTTGAAAGTAAACAAAATAAGCAATTATTTAATGATATAGTGTTTCAGAACTATATTGAAAGATATAGACACTAATCAGCTGTAATATTAAAACTACCAGCCCAGTAATGTACTGGTTCCACTGGTGTCACCTAAACATCTCTGACCCACTGAGGCAAGGACTCCACAAGATTTCCCACGGTGTCCTGTGGTATCTGGGACCAAGATCCATTCATTCTTGTAAGTCGTGAGATGGGGCCTCAATGGTTTGGTCTTTTTTTGTCCAGTGCATCCTACAGATGTTCAATTAGAAATGAGATCTGGGGGATTTGGAGGCCAAATCAGCACATTGGAATGTTTTTAATGTTCTTCAAACCATTCCTGAACATTTTTTGCAATGTGGCAGGGCGCATTATCCTACTTAAAGAGGCCACTGACATTTGGGAATACTGTTGCCACGGCTGGGAGTGATTAACTAGGGGGCAGGAACATGGGGACTTAATGAGCTCGTTAGGGCTGCACCTGGGAAGAAAGCTGAAAGGGAAGGTAAACCAAAGGGGCGGGGCGTGACGGGTAAGGTGGACCGAAGGGATGGGGCGTGACGGGGATGGTGGACCGAAGGGGTGGGGCGTGACGGGGATGGCGGACCGAAGGGGTGGGGCGTGACGGGGATGGTGGACCGAAGGGGCGGGACGTGACGGTATAATATTTAATGCAATGATGGTAGTGTGAAACTGACCTGCATGATCTTTTGTTACTGCTAGTATTCAGGCCACGTGGCTCTGTTTACTGGATGTTTGAGGAACCAATAAACACCTTTGGTTGTGTTGCACCTTAAAAGTCTCATGCAGTTACACACTCCCGCTCTGTTCAGTGGCAGTTTATAAATGTGATGTCTGCGATCTCATGTTTTACTTTAAGACATTACCTACTTTTCGTGTTGACAAAAGTGCTGTCAGGTGCCTTAGGTCTGTTAGTCATCGCTGTAACTACTACTAAATAAAAAATATGTTTTTTGGAATGGTAACTTTTTATTTTTTTAAATAAAGTTCCGGAATACTCTCAAATAGGCCATATTATCTGTTTATGGATACCAGAGGCTCAGCAGCTCGGGATTTGTAAATAGAGGATGTTTGAAGTCACACTCCAAATGACCCTTTAGTTACCAGTAATGATGGTAACAGCTAAGTTGAGGTGCCTTGGCTCTTTGAATTGGATTTGGGAAGGGGAGCTGATTACATACCTGGCAGACTGATGGTCCACCACCTCTCAAAGGGGACGATGACACACCATCTTCTGCATAGCCGTTATTTGGCTTTCAGTGTATGTCACATGCCCGCAGTCACGGATTTCGGACTGAGAAATAGGTGTCTGAGGCAATCAGGGAATGCGAGCCCACATGCCAGAGAAGTGATTCATCTGTAACATCAAATCCTGTCTAAACCAAATATCTACTCTCAAAATGTGAAGTACAAACACACAAGTGACAGAAGTGACTATTGCCATGACTTCTGTCTCGAAAAAGCCCATTTCTCCCAATCTTTAATTCAACTCCAGATGCCTGGCTGAATGACAGCTTGTGGGCAACAGGATGATAACTGCTGTTTATGATAGCCAGTGCTGAAGTAGTCCCCAACATAATGCACAAAAATTTCATCACTATAAGGAAACCTACCAAGCCCTTTTATTAAACAGAATTTCCAGACTGCTTCTGAATATTTTTTAGGTTTCCTTTAAGATCACTGAGAAGAGCTAACATCTTTTGATCTGGATTATACAAGTTTCAACATTTAGTTTTCTCAAATCCTCCATAAAATATCTTTAAACTTAGATGTAGGGCCAGCTTTAGCAATTGCTTCTGTATATATAATATCACAAAAACCACAGAACATTTCACATTATAAGATGAAACCATATTTTCACTCCTTAGGAATAGATTATATAAAATGTCCAATAAGCTCAAAATCATGTTTATTAAATTTCTGATTGATGCATATCCAATAGCACTGTCATTGCAAAATAGACCATTGTTAAAAAGGCTATGCAGAGAGACTTGAAAAGCCTCCCATTGAACATGTTACTGGTTATTCAGCAATATAGTCAACCAATCTGTTTAAGCATGCACCCTAACAACCTGAACTCCTCTATGAATTTCTTGTATTGTTCTTAACTACCCGACTTTCAACACAAGGTTCCCAGCACATTACTTGAGTGATAGCTGTATGCTCGGCCTAGTGATCAGTGATTACATATCATTTCAATCATTTTATTAAAAAAACTTACTTTCTTTTCTTCCACTCTGCTAAGGCTCACAAAGGGAAGCCTAGATATTGATATGGCTCCATCAGCAACTAGTATCCCAAGAAACTGGGCTTATTACTTGCTAATATTACAGATTCAAGTCAAAGACACAAAGGCTCTTTAAAACAAGATTTATCCAGCCTGAAGCTCAAGGCCGCGCACTTAAAGGGGTCTCAACTAACCTTGATTAATAAAATTTTAATCTCCGCCCTCCCCCGGTTGACAACTTATATCATTGCCTTTTTTTCTTGACTTTATCATTGCCAAAAAATAGTAGAGAGGCCTCTAACAACTCAAATAATCCAGTGGCCTCTGACCATGTTAATGTACCTCTGCACGGATATGGCATCTCCTGTTGTGAAACAAAAGAGCCTAAACTTAATTATATTTGTGGGAAGTCCAGCTAAATCAGAGCCAAAACCCTAGAGTTATACTACTGTCATGTTGTACTAGTGTGCATACTATAGTACATACTATAACTAGAATGCATACTAAAGTGTGCATATGTTAGTATGACTGTCCTTTAGCACAGTTTAAAGTTATAATGTTACAACCACTCATTCAAAACTGACTGCAATTTGTGAGGGAATGCTGTTGTGTAAGCATGGTCACCAACTCTGCCCCGTGTGATGTGCACACAAAGTAACATCCCATCCTGGAATACACAACGCAGCACTTAGTTAATGAAAATGGATGGGAGCAATTTTTAGGTTGACTGATCGTAATTTTCCCATTTGTGTCCCCAAACGGATTTCTTTGTAGAAGCACATTCCTCTGAATGAGTCATCAGCCAATTTCATCAACAGTCAGCTCACCAAGTTGAAACGCATAAGAGGTGCTATTATTTTCTGCCCAGGGGGAAGCCAACCTCCTTCCTTCCTGCTACAAAAAAACTTACTTTTCAGATGGCTGAGCATTTTCAGGTTGATTTTTTTATTGCCTCTTACAGCAAATTTACACAACAATTTGCTATTTTTACCCCCCTCCCCCCATTTTCACTTTTTGATGGACTTTTGATTCTCTGCAGTCCACGTGGGAAACAGAACCACGTCTGATGGTCATTAAAGATTTGTATTCACTTTTCACCATTTCCAGGAACCTGACGGAATAGGGTTAACTAATGAATGAATGAATGAATGACTGATAACAGTCTAAGAATTTCTTACACCCAGTTTAACATTATTGTCCTTTTATGCAAACTTTGGTTTTCTTAATTATACAACTTGCTCCAGTCTGGAAAGCAAGTGAGAAGTTGCTGTATTACGAAGATTTACGAAGGTAGCAAATACATTCTCAAAAATTGCAATTCTCAGTGTTCTACAAGCAAACCCACAGTGATTGAGGTAAACACCTTACCTAGATAATTTATAATAATTACTAGGACAGAAATATGTAATGAAATATTTTGTCACGTCCATGTAAGCAGGTCAAGTCAGCATTATGTTATACAAATGGTAGAGCGTAAGACACTGTTCGTACAGTTGCCTCACACCTCTGGGACCAGGGTTCAATACTCTGCCATGGCTCCATGTGTATGGAGTTTGCATGTTCTCCCCATGATATTATGGGATTTCCTCCAGATACTATGGTTTCCCCCCCGCAATTGGAATACCCTGACTCCAATTAACCAGATGCTGAGGTTAATTGGTAGTTACCAAATTGTCCATAGGGGTGGCTGTGTGAGTGAATGGTGTGTTTTTGTGTCCTATGATGGGGTTGCTCCCTGCCTTACTCCTTTAACTTCTGGGATAGGCTCTGCACCTCCGTCTCCTGCATAGGACAAGTGGTTATAGAAAATTGATGGATGAATGGAGTATAAGACAGATAACAGTTCAATGAACTTTGAACATAGTGTACAGAATGTATGACAGGCAGTTTCTACAAATGACTAGGCTGCTTATTAAAATGCAGCAGTCAGTTTTATGTTATTTGCTACGGACTTCCACAGACAAGCCCACCGGACAGAATAAAATGTGGGATACGCAGTGGCCTTTCTGCAAGGGTTCATGAAAAATGTGGTGGATGTTGATACACTGGGCTTTTTTATTTTTAGGCAAATCAGTCTTGTGAACATGCCCTGTACATCATATAAGTGGGGGGTGGCTCCACGGAATAAGTCTCTATGCCAGTGATCAGGTCACCCGTCTGAGCCCCAACCTCGGCAGGATAGGCACATGTCAGTGGGCCCATGAGTATGACCCATAACCCCCAGCTCCAAGGGCGCTGCATGACGGCTGACCCTG
The DNA here is from genome assembly GCA_011763525.2 of Mormyrus iriodes. Lineage (NCBI taxonomy): Eukaryota > Metazoa > Chordata > Actinopteri > Osteoglossiformes > Mormyridae > Mormyrus > Mormyrus iriodes. The sequence continues at coordinate 7,852,981 of JAAGVU020000040.1, read as the reverse complement.
CGCCATCGCCCCTGAGCTGCGGAGAGCAAGATCGGGAAAGGCACAAAGAACATTCCAATGTACCTATACTTGTACTGTGTGCAAATTGGTATTAATAAAGGATTGTTATTATTAAAATTCTGCTGATTTCTCCCACAGGGCCAGGTGGGCACATGGAAAGTCCCAGACACACCCAGCCTGAGGACTTCTCAAGGAGGCAGTGAGGATACCCACCTCCAGCCACATATAATTCAACATGGATGTGTCACGGAATTATGCCTATGATGCATATTGAGGTGATGTCAGGCAAATTTAAAGGGACCACTGTGATTTTAAGGAATTCTTATGCATATGAAATGCATGTAGTTAAGTAACTTGGTCCCACTTTAATAAGTCTCATAAGTCTCCCTTTTGCTACTTAAAAATGGTAGTAACAAAAAAAGTTGTTATAACTTGATTATAATTATCTATTAATGATTTACAAAATGTTATAACCTAATTAATAACCTGATTATAAATCATTCATCAACCTTTTATAAGGGTAGTCTTATTGTAAAGTCGTACCAGCAACTTTTCTGCATTACTGTACTAGAAAGTGATACAAAAAATAAAATATACTACTCAGCATAGTTGTAATCGATGCTTCAACTATCAGAAAGCTGTTTATTCTGTTAGGGTTATGATGATTTGGAATGGCATGTCTCCTCCTGTGTTGTGTTTGTCCTTAGGCTACCCAGTATTTCAGCTCTGAAACTCCTCCACACGGGGACTTAGTGGCTCAGTGAGTGGTGCTGTGCCTTCACATTTCCGGGGTTGGGGGGCGGGTTCTGTGTGCATGAGGTTTGCATATTCTGCATCCATAAAGTTTTCCCCTGCTACGTGCCCAGTGCTGCCACAGATAGGCTTCGAGCCCCATGTAACCTTGCCCAAGATAATTGGGTAAAAGTTGCAGATACTGTAAAGTGTTATAATTGTGTAGTAGGAGATTGGAAAGGAATTTATGTCATAAAGTTCACAAGTTAAGACGGGTCTCCCATTGTACATTGCTAGAAGCATGGCTGCCTGAATGTGAATAGATTCATTTGCTTTTAAAAACTTCCATCATGTTGTCTTCAATCTACTACATTTTTTTTCCCGCCGAGTATAGAGTACATCCGTCAGATACAAAAGTTTATTTTGAATGAAAGGAGTTGCTCAGAGATAGAAGATGGCAAACTCCTTCAAAAAGTATGACGGCTTTCTTTGGTACAGCTGGCGAGTTTGATAGAGTTATTGGGCAGAGTGCACTGAAGGGCTGGGAGATTTCTTTTTGGTAAATGATATTGCAGATGAGGCTGACAATCACTCCATTCTTTTTGGTCTTTTTGGTGCTGAGACTACCAAACTAATGTGAAACTTAACAACTCTGCATAGACCGTGAGATCTGTCATACAACGATTTGATTGCCCTTTTCCAGAATCTCCATAATCTGAAACCATCCATTGTGTAATAATTCAAATTTTTACAGTAATTTTCCAAAGACCGGCGACGCCGTAGGAATGTTTGTTTCCAAAATGTATCACTTATCAGAACACTGGGAGATTGGAATGGCTTCAGATAACGTGTTGTGGTACAGATTAATGCTTGATATTAATGATGATGCAATTCAGCACCGGTTAATGGGGGAGGCCATGCTTACATTTAAGAGAGCCCTGGAAATTGCTCAAGGTATGGAATCTGCTCTTAATGCAAAGGACATTCAAAGAACTACTGGCTTTATAGATTGTGATGCACCTCATGTAAATAAAGACAGAAAAGACAAAATAGTGGAATGTTACAGGTGTAGGGAAGCCCATTTTGCAAGTGCCTGCAAATTTATAGACGATGTCTGATATCAGTGCAACAAGAAGGAACATTTAGCTAGGAAGTGCAGGGGTGTTTAAGTCAACCCAGCAATGTAATGTTCAGCATGACTGAGCTATCAACTGAGCCACGTCAATGCACAGGGAGCATAAATGGGAATCCTGCCATGATGGAAGCCAACACAAGTGCATCAGCAGCAGTCCTAAGAAAGATCATTCATGGTAAATTATTGACTGGTTTTGTAGACACCCATCAACTCAGGAGATATACTGGAAAAGTGTTTCCTTTGCGAGGTGTGATGGAGTTGGACATTGCATATAGCAGTCAGATGGCAACAGACTGCTTATTGGTAAGAAAAGGGGCAGGGCCAAGTTTTTAAGGCTTTGATTGGCTCCGGAAGATTAAACTCAACTGGGGTGAAATTAAAACCATGAGGGTAAGACATGCAGAGTATGTGATTCAAAAATACCCTGTTGTGCTTAGGGACGAGCTTGGGACTCTGTGGGGTGTTATAGTAAAGCTCACTATGTACCCTAATGCCAACCCCAGATTTTTCAAACCTAGGACCATGCCACGTGCAATGAAAAGCAAGGTAGAGATAGAATTAGAAAGATTACAACAGCTAGGGCCCTGAACTTTGTCGTTCCCTGCTTTGTGCATGAAGATCCAGGGTTAGGCTCCGGACCCCCCACAACCCTGAATAGGACAAGCAGGTACAGAAAATGGATGGATGGATGGACAGCAGCTAGGCATAATTGAGCCCATTCAGTTTTCACAATGGTCAACCCCAATTGTCCTTGTGCTAAAAGGTATTAGAATGGTGTGCATTTGTGGGGACTACAGGATGACTATTAATCAGGGCTCTGCTGCTGAGGTATACCCCATTCTTAGAATTGATGATTTGTTTTCTACACTGGCTGAAGGAAAAAGTTTCACAAAATTATATATGAGCTGTGCTTATCAGCATTTGCTCTCGGATGAAGAGTCAATGCAGTTTGTCACCATTAACACACACAAAGGACTCTTTAAGTACAACAGATCAGTTTTTGCCGTTTCATCCAGTCCAGCAATATTTCAAAGAGCCATGGATAGTTAGTTGCTGGGTATTCTACATGTTGCCATTTACCTTGATGGCCTCCTGGTGACAGGAAAAACTAAGGAGGAGCATCTGGATAACCATGATCAGGTGCTGAAGAGGATGTTTGAGACAATTCTGTGTCTGAAGGGCAAGGGGTATACATTCTGGGCACCAAGCGCCACTTACCTGTGTCACCAAATTCCTGCTCAAGGCATGTATCTGGAGCCACAGAAGGTCAGAGCTATTAAGGAAGTTCTATGCCCCAGGAATGGTTCAGAAGTTTTTTTCTGGGGACGGTCCATTATTATGGTAACTTACTGCCTGACCTGTGTAATGTTTTGGCACCATTGTACAAACTGTTGCAGCATGATTGTTAACGGAAATGGGAAATTGCTCAGTACGCAGCCTTTACGAAAGTGAAGACATTGTCTGCCAAACTGTTCAAAATCTCAGTTCTGACAGAGAGATGACTCTCTCATGTGACACCTCTCCATGTGGACTTGGGGCAGTGCTCTCGCATGTGAAGGATGACAGGTCTGAACAGCCTATTGCGTTTTTCTCTCACACACAAAGCTGAAAGGGGTTATTCTTAGTTAGATAAGGATGGCTTGGCCATCGTGTTTGCTACGAAATGCTACCATTAATATCTCTATGGCCACCCTATCTCCATTGTCACTGATCACAATCCCTTGATAAGCCTGTTCCAAGGGAAATGGAGCAGTCTGCCTATGACATCTGAAGGATCCAAAAACAGGCTCTCGTTCCATCAGCCAACCAGTATAGAATCCCGTACATAACCGGTATGGACAACACAAATGCCAATGCAATGAGTTGCCTGTTCGGGACATACATCCAGTGTTCCGGGAGTTTCTGATTAAGTTTCAGGGTCGGGGCAAGTAATAGGACCTTTATGACACGATCTAAGTGTTGCCGCAAGGTACCTATGAGATTGAATTTAAAATTGAACAGAACTGGAAGTGTTGAGATTTGTTGATGTATTACTGCTACTTGAAAAGGAGTATTACTTGTTTTTCAGGGTTCTGTAAGTTAATTGTTTAAACAAAAAGAACCATATGTATGCTGCATCTGTTCTGTATTAGTGTTCAGGCTAAGGGGGGAAGTGTTGCAAAGTGTAATAACTGTAATTGTCCCTTTAATGAATATTTGTCAGAAGTCCACTAGTTAGGACTGCCTATTTTACGTTGCTTGCTCTATGGCTGCCTGAAGTACATCCTAATTCCGACAGATAGCTGTCGGAATCTGTATGTCTGCATACCTTATATATTTTCTCTATTTATGCACGGTCTTCAGAGCGATGAGGTGTACATTTCATTACGTCGTGCTTGTATAACTATGTACGTGATAGTTAAAAGAATCTTGAGTCTTATATGTGAAAGTAAATAAAGTCACTTGCTTTTAAAATTTGTGTCATAGGAAGCCCCGTGCGGTTCAGGTATTATATATGCAGAACTGTGCATTGCACTCTCAGGTCACCCTGTCAATAGCTGGCCTTTACCCACAATTATCTAACCCACCGGTTTGATGTTCTTGCTGTTTTCTAGGCTAAAGCTTGTACACAGGGCTGCCTCTAGCTATAGGCAGGATAGGCAGTTGTCTAGGGCTTCCGAATTACAGTACCTGCGTTGCAGAGGAGACCGAATGATCATTAACTGGGTGAGTAGGGGCGGTCTCCCAAGTATAAGCTTGCCTACCGTCCCTGAAAAGGTAGGGCCATCCATGCTTGTATATATCACCCCCGCTTGTCTCTGTTTGTCCAATGGGAGATCGGTTCAGATGCCAAAATGTATTCTTGTCAGCATTTCCAAGCTTTCAAGTGAATTCTTGTGCAATTCAAAATGCCTTCATCAAGCACCTGAAATGACTGGACGCTTTATGATCCCATGCCGCGCAAAATGTTTAATGGTGAAACGCCGTAATTTCCAGCAAATGTACTTTTAAAGTAACATTCTAACGATTAGCCCTCCATATACTGATTAGCTGCACATTCATAGAAGCCTTTGCCTTTCTGCTCACCACTGTTGTACTGAGCTGTTAGTTTTTCACTTGTGGCCTTCCTGATTGCTTTAATCAGCCATTATGTTCGGGTTGATGTGGTGTTTCTGGCAACAGAACTGCTACGGACTGTAAGCTTTTTGTTTATCTCACGATTCTCTGTACACTCTAGATGCTGTAGCATGTGAAATTCCCTAGAGGGTGGCTGTTTCTAAGATGTTGGAACCAGTGCATCTGGCACCAACCATCAAACCACATTTTAAATCAATTAGATCAGCCATATTAGCTGTACAAATGCTTTGTTGAACACTTAGTGAACCTCTTGACTCTGTATGCTTGCTGTTTATATTCAGTTGCAGCCACATGATTCTCAGTTTAGAGGAGCAGACTATTTGCATCAACAAGCAGGTGTACCTAATAAATTAGTCATTGAGTGTAAGTATAGAAATACGGCATTGTCTCATAGGTCATGAAGAAAAGAAGAGAGGCTGTCTGTCTCACCCCCACTAGTCATACAGAATGTCAAATTATTGTGTCAAATAATAGGTGTAATGTCATTCAGTATGCTCATACTCACATAATACACTTGTGGGCAGCAATTAAATTTTACTAGTGGTAACTTTACATGCTCTCCCTGAATCACTGCACTTCAGCATTCAATGACAACACTGAAGGAATTTGGAGATGGTTCAAAGGTAGGTTAAATATGCAATGATGTACTACTCAAGGCATGTCTATGTCAATGAAAAATAATAAGACTCAGGGTGGGATTACGCCCCACTTTGAAAGGTCTCTGCATTTTCTCTGTTAAAACAGACAAGTGTTTGGTATCCACCATTCTTCATTCTATATTTAATAGAACAGAAACTTTTCTTTATGACTTATCATCCATCCATCCATCAATCCATCCACCTTCTGAACTGACTTGTCCTAAGCAGGGGCATGGTGGTCCAGAGCCTATATTACTTTGAATAGTTAAAGAAATGAAAATTGCATGGATAAAAATATAAGGACCTTCAACCTATTATTTCATAGCATAGCCCCTGAAAACAATAACTGCAATTAAGCATTTCAGCTGCTCTAAATGTGATCTTTACGCTTTTCAGCCAGTAGTTTGACCCACTCTACTTCAGCAAACTCCCCGAGTACTCTCAGTTTTGGTGGGTGCCTTCTCCTAACTGTGAATTTCAATTCTTTGCACAGATTTTCAATGGGATTTAGATCAGGATTCATAGCAGGCCACTTCATTGGGAGATGGTGTTGTAGCTTTTACTTTGATCATGTCTAACTATTACTTTCTTTCTATACTCAGACAGCACTCTGCCCATCCTTCTCTTTAACATATTTATTGGGATACGCCCAGTAACTGAACAGCAGTGTAGTACTTTATTCCAGTTTAATTGGCAGAATGAGTGATTATGTAATTGAAGACACCTGTAATACTAATTATGAAGAGCATAGCCTGCTTGAAATATCGCCAGGGCTGGACTGGGATTTGAAATCGGCCCTGGACTTTGTCATTGTAGCAAACGAAGCTGAAGGACCTAAGTATGGTACGCAGACCATTTATTGCAGAAGCAGGCAAAACAGAACTGAAATCGACTCGCGGTCCTCGTCATCATGGTCACAATGCCAGAAGGGTCAGGCAGCGGGATAATCCATCCTACACAGACAAGGGAGACAGGAGGTGAGAACAGCGGGAAGGTCTGAGGCAGAACTGGGATCACAAAGGCAGGGCAGGTTAGGCTACACAAAGGACACAGGAAAAACGCAAAGTAAGTGACATCCAGATCAACAATACCTCATGGTGAGTGCAAGGGGGTTTTAAAGGGAACTTTAAAG
>JAAGVU020000040.1:7819519-7832480 GCA_011763525.2 Mormyrus iriodes | reverse complement strand
GAATGTCCGGATCCTACAGGTGCGATTCCAGATGGAACAAGTCTGTTACAAAGTAGCTGTTCCACCCATCCTGACAATTTTACCTGAATACATATAAACACTGTCTCTCGAATAAATTTCTAAAAATATTATTATAACCATTTATACAAGGAATTCTTCTGTTTTGTCTCTTTTAATTTAAACGGGTAACCTTCTACCTCCCATCAACCCATAATCCAAGTGGTTATCAAACACAGTGTCACAGACACAGCTTATTCAAAGTAACAATGGCTGTATCTCAGACAACTGTCCTGATTCCACTAGATCTGTCTGCCACCTACAGTACAGTACAGTACCAAATCACCTACTGTCAAGCCTTTTGGCTATGAGAACACAGAGGAAACAGCATGCCTTAAGGTGAACATGGAAATTCCACCACAATGAAGAGAGAAAGGATTCAAAGCCCCAGCTGTGGAGGTTTGAGGTAACAGTGCAATCCAGCGCACCACTGTACTTCCATTCATCCATCCATCATCCACACATCCATTTTCTACCACATGTTCAGGGCCAAGCCGTGAGAGCAGCTGTGTCCATTGTCTATGCAGACTCAATGTCTCCAGCCTCCCTCAGGATGCAAGAAAAGAAAAGGAGATGCAAATTGAAGATCTCCCAGCCAAAGGCCTCTGCCAGATGCTCCCAGCATAACCTCAGTATCTGTTTGGGTCTCCTAGGTCTATCTGGCTTTTTTCCCTGCCATCTGAACCAATTCACCACCAGGTGGGGATCAGTTGATAGTTCAGCTCCTCTCTTCACCCGAGTGTCCAAAACATGCATCCACAGAGCCAACAATATGATTACAAAATGAATCATCAAGTTGTGGCCTAGGGTGCTCTGGTGCCAGGTGCATTTATTAACTCCCTTATGTTCAAACATGGTGTTCATTATAGACAAACTGTGGTTAGCACAGAAGTCTAAAGTTCTGATCAGGGTCAGATCAAGCAGGCCATTCCTCCCAATCACACCCTTCCAAGTTTGCTGTCATTACCCACAAGAGCATTAAAGTCCCCAGTACAATATTGGAGTCCTCAGAAGGTGCGCCTTCTGGCACCCCATCCAAGGCCTCCAAAAATACCAGATACTCTGAGCTGGTCTTCGGTTCATAAGCATGGACAACAGTCAGAGCCCATCCCTCGACTCAAAGTTGGAGGGAGGCGACTTTCTCGTTCACCGGGTTGAACGGCAATGTATTGCTGCAGAACCAGAGGGGTATGAGTAGATCAACACCTGCCCGGCACCTCTCACTACTGGCAACTCCGGAGTGGAATAGAGCCCAGCCCCTCTCCAGGAGTTTGGTTCCAAAGCCTGATCTATGAGTTGAGTTGAGCCTCAGTATAGCTAAGTGATATCTCTGTACCTCCCCCACCTGCTCAGGCGCCTTCCCTCTTACCAGAGAGGTTACATTCCATGTTCCTAGAGTCAGATTTAATAGTAATGACAGGTCTGCTGAGGCCTCTCCCTTCGACTGCCACCCGATCTACATCACACCTAATCCCCATGGCTCCCATCACAGGTGGTGGGTCCACAGGAGAGCGGACCCATGTTATCTGTTTGCTCTATGCCCAGCCAGATTCCATGGGGAGAGACCCAGCCACTAGGCAAGCTGCCCCCTCAGGCCTGGCTCCAGAGTGGGGCCCAAGTCTCTCCAGTCCGGGCAGGGTCATATTGTCCTTACTGTTACTGCCACTGTACTTCTGCTTTCCATTTATGGTTCTTCCTTCAGTACTAACCGTAAAGCATTCTTCAGGATTATGCTTAAATATTCTGCTCAAGATTTCACATTCCCCACTCTGATGCCATTCCTACAATCCAATGTGGGAATATGTTGAATTTGATCCGGATCATGACAAAAGTATGTTGACATAGGAAGTAATGTAAAAGTCTCACAAAAAGAAGCCAACCTAACTGAGCGAGGGCATTTGGTTAGATTTATAAAGGGGTATTTTTTTTTTTCTGTCAGTTTACAGCTATTTCAAAGTCAGCTATCTAAATCCGAGTTAATATGATAAAATTAAGTCTCAGTTACACGTGATCATTGCCTTATTTTGACTTAATGCCTTATGGCATGATGGAAAATTTTCCAAAGGCCTACCTTTGCAATTCTTTCTGCTCCTGGACCACAGTATCTGCGATTCGTTAAAAAGTACGAAAATGCATGAAATCAATTTACCAAAACATTAAGGACTTAATGGCAATACAAAGTCTGAAATATGATTCCCAGATTATATAAGTGTAAGTACGTTATTGCAGATTTTTAGAGGCAGTCATTCAGTACCCTACAGTTCTGATTAATTGATTGTCGGGAACAAAAATGAACACGACATTACAGGCTTGTTTTCGCTTCTGAAACTTTCTAATGAGATGTGTGGGACACAAAGTGCAAAGTCAGCATAACAGACTGGAGATTTTTATTTTTGTAGGGAAGATGTGTAGCAGGGGTGGGCAATCATATCTGCGAAAGGCCAGTGTGTACGCAGGTTTCTGGGATAACCTTTAGGTCAGCTGTTCAAACCCAGGTGTGAGAACTCTTCAGACAATCATTCCTCTAATTACTAATCTAATTAGGGAGTTGTAGTGAAAACCTGCATGCACAATGGCCTTTTCTGGATAAGATTGGCCACCCCTAATGTATCGACTTCAAAGACGGCCTGGCCAATAGTGATTAATGCTGCACAGATAATTTGATGTGAAAATGCCCTGTATGATAAGAGAGGCTGTCTATCCTACACTTGCCCCACTGGCATCAAATTTAGTTGGTGTCCCTGCCTCTTAGGCATTTGTGGAGAATATATTCTACTGAAAATACTACTAAAGATGCACATTTCTTTCTCCCTCTCATTTACGTCTGTTCTGAGCAGCAGTTTTGTAGATGAACACTTTGAATACAGCTCATTATCGAAGAACATTAACAGACTATCTCTCAGTGGAAACCAGTTACTTCATTATATTTAATGGTCTGCTAATGAATTAATTTTTATTCTTTTCTTTATGTTCCACAAATGTTCTAGGTTGAGCACAACATGCAATCTTACAAATTGTTGTTTGAATGTTTGTCACATACAAATTCCCATATCCATATTTGACAGTGGGAAGTCCTGTAGCAGTTCTCATATTTGGAGTTTGACAGAATTTTTGAAATGAACTGTGAATTTAACATTCAGTATATGGCTACATAGTAGATTTCAGGCAGAATTAGGTAGCATTAACCATGTGGGCATTTGAGCAGGTGCCCACGGGCACTACTTTCTCAGGGGGGGGGGCACCAGTCCTCCCTTCGCTCCCATTCTTGAATGTTTTTTATCAAGTTAAGTAAGGAATTAACCAAAACGAGTTTATTAGAATCATATTTTTATTAAAATATTGGTCATCTCTGAATCTTGTGAATGTATAGCAATCGCTTCAGGTCTAATTGAAATGAACAAAAATCACGGAAGCAGGCTTTAGCGTTTTAAATTTAAATGAACAGGCAGCCTCCAAAAGCCTGATAAAATCTTGAGTACCTTAAAAAATCTGCAAACATATTATCTAGAATGCTTTAATTAGAGAATAAAAACCAACACCAAAACCACAACATACAGAACACAACAAACACTACTCGCAAAGGCTATTGGGATCGACACATTTACTAACCGGTCCTCTTGATTGTAAAGTAGATTCACGGCACAACCAGTCACTCAGTGAGTTTTTTAGGTCTCACAAGATTTGTCAAGAAACTGCTTGAACTGAACTCTCCAAAAGGCCACACTACTCAGACAGTCAGTGAACCACTTTAACCAAATGTGCCGAACTCGCTATCGTGTCGATTGCCGAAGCGGGGAGTTAGTGAGCCACAGCCCCCATGCGGTCAGACATGAACACAACAGAAACACACAGGATTATGGCATGCGGAGGGGCACTGAAGGCAAGGTGGCTACGGAAAGTCTATGAAAAGCAAATATGAGTGAATATAAAAAGGTTGCTGTGTGTTTTTATATGCTAATTTGTCAAATATTTTTAGATTTTTATAATCTAAGACGTGTACCTGTACAAAGCGTGGCTCTTATAAATTTGAAAATCAGTTTGACTGATTCACTGAAAAGAATTTATTCAAAAAAAACAAGCCATTCACAAATCAGACATCACTAATCTACATACGCTATATGGACAAAATATTGGGACACCTGGCCATCACACCTACAGGAGCTATTATGACATCCCATTCTAAATCCATAGGCATCAATATGGAGTGTTTTCCCCCCTTTGCAGATATCACAGCTGCAGCTCTTCTGGAAAGGCTTTCCACAGGATTTTGCAGTGTGTCTGTGGGAATTTTTGCCCATTCATCCAGAAGAGCATTTGTGAGGTCAGACACTGATGTTGGGCATGAAGGCTTGGCTCACAATCTCCGTTCTAGTTCATGCCAAAGATGGTTGATGGGGTTGAGGTCAGGACTCTGTGCAGTCGAGTCAAGTTCTCACCCAACCATGTCTTTACGGTTCTTGCTTTGTGCACTGGGGCACAGTCTTGCTGGAACAGAAATGGGCCTTCTCCAAACTGTTCCCACAAAGTTGGAAAATGTGTTGGTATGCTTCAGTGGTACTAAGGAGTCTAGCGCAACCCTGGAAAAACAACCCCATACCATTATCTCTTCTCCAACAAACTTTACAGTTGGCACAAAGCAGTCGGACAGGTAACGGTCTCCTGGCATCTGCCAGACCCAGACTCAGACATCAGACTGCCAGACAGAAAAACATGATTCATCCCTCCACAAAACACGTTTCTCCAGAGTCCAGTGGCGGCATGCTTTACACTACTCAATCCGACACTTGGCATCGCACTTGGTGATGCGAGACTTGCATGCAGCTGCTTGGCCATGGAAGGCCATTCCATGAAACTCCTGGTGCACAGGTTTTGTGCTGGAGTTAAAACCAGAGGAAGTTTGGAACTCTGCATTGATTGAGTCAATAAAGCGTTGGCGACATTTACACATTATGCGCCTCAGCACTTCCAATTTTTTAAGATTACAGAACTTTATTCCAGTTACTTATTTAATTGTCCAGTGTATGACATTTGTATGCATTCTTTGAGTGTCTATAAACATTGCAGTGATATTTGTGTAATTTTTAAAGCATGATGCCAAAAATTTCACAGACTGCCTAATTGCAAAGGTGGCATACTATGACAGTACCATACTTGAATTCACGGAGCTCTTCAGAACAACCCATTTTTCACAAATGTTCGTAAACCTGACTGCATAGCTAGGTGCTTGATTTTATACAACTGTGGCCAGTGTTGTGCAAGTTTACACTCACCAAGGACACTTGTTTTGTTCTGTTCGGCATTATGAAAACCTTCTATCCCTGTTACACATCTCCCCTGAATCGTTCCTTTCCACAGCCATTTGAAACTCTAAATGCAGCCCTGATCAAAACACTGAAACAAAATTAAAACTAGTCATATTTAGGAAATAACTAAATATATTTAAATAATTCATTTATGGGTACTTTGCTGGATAGTTGCAAAAATATAGTCTCAAAAAATTATTTTAGGACTGAATTATCACCTCTGTGACTTGGTTTCAACAACTAATGCATGTTGTAAGGGCCAATGCACAGGCACATAACCTGGTTTGAGGAGCATAAAACCTGGACATCTTTTACATATATATAGTTCACCCTTTTTACATCTGGGTGGATATATGTCTGTTGGAATAGGCAGCCATCTCACGGGATTCATTAGGTCTGATAACAGCACTGCTGCACCATGAACTATGAGCCATTTTACAGGACCAGATGCACCCTATAGTGAAAATTGTTATTAAACATTAGGGAATTGCATGATTTTAATTCCCTCACAAACACCGTTAAACCAATTCAAGAGGGGTTTCACAGAGGCCAGGCTGAAATCAAAAGCCTCCCATGGCCTCCCCAGTCACCAGATCTAACATCACTTACTTATGCGAAGTTGTGAAGTTATGCCATATAAATGATGATGTTAATTGAGAATGTTGAAGCTTTCAGTTCTTAAATACTTCATAAATATCTAGATGTGTAAAAGGATTTTATGCAAAAATCTCTTGAGAGGTGCCACAGATAAAATTGCTATCTGAGGAGTAAGAAATAATCTGACACCAAAGCCTGAACTTACGGATAAATGGTATAGGTATGTTAGAATGCAACCTTTTCAATGTATTTTGCAAAAAAGAACAAGAAAAAACATTTAAGCATTTCATGTATTCAGACAGGTATAACTCAGGTATTACTTAATGCCCTTTAAGAGAGATGAGGTCGATGGAGGCAAAGCTGATGTATGTATGTTAGTTCTAAATGCATAAAAACCTTCTTCCCTTGGAGGAAAAAATCGTTAAAGCCCTCATCTTGTCTTATAACCCATTAGCCCAGGTATGTTCTTACTTTACTTCCTTTTCGATTCTTATGGACCATTTTCTTTTAGGAAAAGTAAGGAGAAAAGTGTAGCTGGTTGCCTGCTAGATTAATCTTGGAGCACAATCTATAAACGTTCTGCGTTGTTGGGCTAAAGAAATACATACTACATGGCATTTTATACATGCAGCAATGCCACACTGCAAAGGTGTCCTCCAAAACATGAATGTTATTTTTCGAGCATTAGGAGCAGTGTCAATACATCCGGCATCAACAGAGCTAACAGTTCTTGAAGGACATCCACTCAGCGCAATACACAGAAACATCCAGTCTATGGCAGCGCTGTGGGCAAAAAAAACTAATTAATTAGAGAGGTCACAGCTGAACTTGAAGGCTTCAAGTTCAAAAGTAACAGCTTGGTAAAACATTGAAGTGCTTCTCTGAGCTCACAGCTCATCCAACTTTGAAACACTTATGGAGACAGAAGTGCATCTTACCTTGTACTAACTAGGTGTACCTAATAAAGTGGCCAAGTTTATGTTGAAAGACACTGATGTTATACTAATTTTAGAATTTATTATTCAAATGATAAATTTTTCTATGTGTTTGAATCTATACCTTAAAACCTAAATTCTAAACAGAAACAGAAACAGATTTTTCCTGCAAAAAAATGGCCAATTATAGGCAGTGGCCACAGGGTATATTAAACATATACACTTTCAAGAACTATGTATGTGTTATTTAGGGCTGCAAGCTCTTTGTGCCTGTGAACAGAAAGTCAGTGGTTTGATCCCTGGCCTCTACAGAATAGCCAGATGTCTATTTTGGACTTGAGCAAGGCTTTTAACCTTCTGCTCCAGGGCTGACCCTGCAATTGCTCTCACCTGTATGATCTGTCTCATGGAGAATAACGGTGTCATTCAGGGGTGCTCATTCGGGCCGATGGAGATCTACCATCCTTGAGCGTTTAGCTTCAACATAGATGGCTCTCAGACGGAGACGTTACTGAAGCTCCTGATTATCTATCAGCTGTATTAAATTAGGGCTGCACCTAAGCTTTGCAGGGTTGTAGATATCCTGGAGCAGGAATGAGCAGCCCTTGTAAGGGTGAAAAAAAGAATTCCCCCACGGGGATTTAATAAAGTGTCAGTATTCTATGATAGAAGCAGCTGTAGCATTATTCATGATCATTCTTCTGACAGGGGAAATCACCTGATTCTCCGACCTTCTGAGCAAAGCGTTTTGCTCATTTAAGAATTACTATGTGGAATAGCTGGTTGATGGGAGAATGCGGTCCCTGGAGCAGAATGATGTGTGTGATTGTATACACTGAGGTGGTAAGTGAATTGACACTGGAACCTAATAGCCTATGCATTTCATGCCTAAAGTGTCCACCAGCAGAAGGATATTATTCAGAGGTGATTCAACACTGACATTTGCTGGGTTCAGCATTCTTAAAGGTGATTGAAGTTTTATTGTATTGGCATTAGGCTACAATGTTTCTGCTGCCATACCCCTAGGAGATCTAGGGAGAAACTTGAACACCAAACTCACATGCACCTAACTGCTTTCACGTGTTTTGTAAATATTGCTGTTGCCTATATGATGCTGAACGATTAAGATATATTGTGCAAACACAGGAGTCTTTTGCTTTGGGCAATAATGTGAAGTGAGTTGTTTTAGGTCTGCTTTTGTCTGTAATCGCCTGTTTGCCACAACGGTATCGATGCCCCTGCTCAATTCCATCATGCACTGCATTCCCAGATACCTCCAGGACAGGTGCCTCTTGCTCCACTTGGTCTGAGAGGGTAGTGTGCGTCTCCGCCGCCTCAGAGGTGACTCTGACTCTGAAAGGTCAGGTAGAGAGCAGCGTGGTGTCTTCATCAGGACCAGGGTCTCTTCATCTGAAGATGAGATGTTCATAGACATGGAGTCATAAAGAGAGACAGACAGACAGACAGACAGACACACACACACACACACACACACACACACAAACACACACATACTAACCCAACACCCCCGTCTCCTTCAGGCCTCCATACTTCTGCATGGCTTTTATGGCTTTGGTTAGAGCCTCCTTGGTCTGCAGCTGTCCTGTTACAGGGTCTGGGGGTGGGAGGTACCCAAACTTGCTGAGCCAGTCCTGTCAATTCAAGAAGATAATGATGAGAGCTACAGGTCTGCACCAGTCAAATTTCACATACCATGACAACATGGTAACACCCATACTGCAATTTCACTTTGCAAGGCTGTATACAATTTCTACTCCCAACTTCAGAGCACAGATCTGAGTGTGTAATACTGTAATCCCTCTTCTGTGTACATACATAATCAATCCACTATGTTTACAAGAACAGGCACAAACAGCCTGCAGTTCCTATGTAGTGGTACATACATACATAAACAATACAGAACAAGTCCAAATTCAAAAATCTGTTGTGTATTCAGCTTCAAGAAAAATGCATCAAACACTTGACCAGACTCCCTTTATTGCATTTTAGAATTATTAAAACCACAAAAAATAAGGATGAAATGAAATAAGTGAAAGATGCAACACTAACATTCTAGACCACAAAGAATGATCTTAAGTTTCTCTTCTAAATGGAAGGACCGTCCATGAACCAACGCTTTAATGTGTGTGTCCTGATGGAGAACATGAGGGATACAGGGATTCTGCAGGAAGGAAGCAAGTTGCATGACAGTTTGACACTTAATCTAATTATAAGCAGAAATTCTCTGAAATTGTCATTGTTGGAGAATTCTATTGTTTGCATAAATCAAGAAAAAAGTACATATTTACAATAAGTTAAATACTTTGTTTGTTTGTTTGAGGGGGTCTGCCAATATTAACGCCCCTGCATGAGAATCCTGAAATTCACAGAGTAATTATATCAGTGGGGAGTATAGGAAGCACCTCAGTGATATTTACATGCAATCCTTTGCTTGCTCCTCTTAGAGATAGATCATATAAGGTCTGCACCTCTTCGTCTGTCTTTCTACTGTCTGCTCCTGGATGGAAAAATTTCTCTTTCACTCTGTCCTGTTCATCAACTTTGACATTGAGAACAACTGCTGAGCTCCCCACTGATGCCCCTGCTTTACTAACAGTCCTCAGACTAGCAATGCTCTATCAACTCAAGGGTCTTCTACTAATTTTTGGGCTCTAATTTGTCTCCTATTATGGATATCTTGTAAAATGATCCAGTAGGTATCCATTTACATTGAAACACTTGAATACAAAATTGTGTAGAAAAGGCAAGGACAAATTTAAACAAGTAGCTTAAAGGAAGTTGTGTTTGTGATTTGTTGTTATTGGGAAACCACACAAAAGAAAATCCTGCAGACCTATAAGATGAACTATAGGTCACATGACTTGCTGCTCATATCCTGTGGCATTTCCAGTGTGTTATTGGCTGATACCCTACAGGGGTAACAGATACAGAAAAAAGTCATGTTTGGAGCTTTATTTTTCCAAAAACCGTTCAGGGAACAGAAAGACTAAAGCTGAACTTACAGAGACACTTACTTACTGTAGAAAACTTTTTTGAGTTGTCTTATTGGACCATTAATAAAATGTTGGGCTAAAGAAATACATACTACATGGCATTTTATACATGCAGCAATGCCACACTGCACTTGACTAGATGAAGTAGGAAGGATAACTGGAGCAGTGGCGGACTTCACCAGAACTACCATTCAGTACGAGATTGCCAGCTTTATATTAGCAGCATAAGCTGATGAACAGAACAAAATTGCAACGGCAATTTTCCTGATCACCAAAAGACAGAAATTATTGAGCGGGAGCACTTTATAGAAATGACTGTTGATAACTGATGGGAAATTCATCAATGCAAGACCGTGGGTAAGATAACAAAATAAAAGATTGCCCCACCATAACAGAATGTACCAACAAGGAACAGAGCAAGAACAGGAACTTAAATACATACCAACAACAAGGCTAACAAGGGGCAGGTCTAGACCATAACTAAATCAACCAATCAGGACAGGCATGGGACAACAAAAAACTGGTGGAATAAGTTACAATTAACAAGCACAAGAAACTAGGAAATATAAACAAACGTGTAGGGCTAACTAAACTAGAACAGACTAAGAACCAAAGCAGAACATAATTCAACAAGTCATGGGCAGGGTAAACTATAAACAGGGACACAAAGCAAAGACAAAGATAATACCAAAAGCTGCTGATAAAATAAAACCCAAAAAAATTAAAACTAGGTGAAGCATACCTCAGGCCACTCTTGAACCCATGACTGGAGAAGTATCAGATTCAGAGCTACTCACCCAACCCCTTGAACTACATGGCAGCCTAATAAACATGGGAACACACTAGGTACTTAGGCCTACAAGACAGAGGGACCAGGATGGCAAAACAAACAGGGACAAAACAAATGGGACAAAGCTAGACAGGCATTGACCCTGACACATAAGTAGAAGTACTGTGCTCAGCTCTGAGATCAATTCATTGATGTGCAGATTTTGATAGGCAACAATAGTAATCCAACACTGTGTTGCATGGTCGTTTCAGACCATGACTGTTGTCTGAGATTCAGATCCACAGATAAGATCTTTAACCTGGGCTAGATCCAGGTATAGGCAAACTAGGCAGCTGTATAGAGCCCAACCGGATAAGGGGGGCCAGACAAAGTCATGAAAACAATGTACATTATATACATGGCCGGATCTAACTATATCCAGAACTGGCAGTTGACTAGGGCCCCAGAATTATCTGCATTGCAGAGGAAGTGAAATGATCATCAGTTTTATTGGTAGGAGGGCCCACTGGTGTCGTTAAGCTCGATTACCCAGGGCTATAGCATGTATACAATATTTTCAAGCCTAGCCCTGAGTATTTTCACACTGAAAAAGGGAGAAGGGCATGTCCGCAGATAAAAAAGGAGGCGTTATAGCAAATCAACACACAGACAGAGCACAACTTGACTTGCAACATTCAAAGGATGGAGGAGCAATGAAACATGTGCACAAAAAAGTAGGAAGTCGCGTGCAGTCAGATGAAAAGCGTGGGTTTGAAAAACCGATCTAGCCTTCTTGGCTATTTTAGGAAAACTCAAGGTACATCATTGCACATGGGACTTTAATTTAATTCAAAAAGACTTGCGGTATTAAGCACTTTCACATCGAAGTTCTGGGACCTGGTCCCTGGTTACAGGGTCCTGGGCTGTTTGGACCGGGAACTTTTGTAGGTACTGGCCACTCTCGTGTGTCGCGTTCACACCGCAAAACAGAACTAGGACCTTTATGCTAAATAAGCATGGGAGACACAAACAGTTGAGAGGCTAAATTTCACACATAATTCAAAACTACAGTGCCACCCCAAAATAATGAAGGATGAACAAGTTGTTTTAAGTTATTTGTTAATTATTGGAGGGCAGGGGATCACTGTTAAAACAGGACACAGTCTATTATTTATATTTTATTCATATGACCTGCAACATGTTTATGTTTCATTATTAAATCTGACCAGCAGATCGATCTTTCCGTTTCACTGAATAAAAAATGGTGTAACAGATGCCACTGATAAGTGCGGGCAAGTTTCAGTGCCAGCACCAGAAAATTTTCCGATGCAGAAATATGGAGACGCGAGAAGAAAAAAAAATGTATTCATTAAATGTAATTGAGGCACAAAAATAATTCCATCTGCTCAGTATTTGCTCCACTAATTACATGTACTTTCCCCACACTTCCATGTAACTTCCAAGTTTTAGTGGTGATGCTTATGGTCAACCAATCAGCATGCTATTGCTGTAAGTGCCTCCCCAGTAGTTTGTGTTCAAACAAAAAGTACTTAGGATGTTTCTCAATATGTGGATTTGATCATGCTTGTGTTCTCGTGAACCTGTTCTATATCATCTTCTATTGCCAGTTCCAATACTCAAGAACAGAAGTAAGAGGACAGTAAAAATCCTTGGATGTCATTCTTGCCCCACCCCTAATATGAAGGATACAGCAGTTGCATCCTTGCTGAACGAGACCAATCCCATGATTCATTGCGCCCCAAGGTCGTTGTTGAAAGGCAAGTTAGCAAGACCGGTCTTGCCAAGACAAGTATGAGCTTTGCATTCTTGGTATTGAGAAACGCCCTTAGTTTGGAGTAGTCACAAAAAAGGGGGTTCCAGAACTGCCTCTGAGGAAATACAGTCGGGTTGAGTTCCTGTGGCATGAACAGTAAAAAAAGGTTCTGGTTCCTGAAATAAGTTCCTGCGGTGTGAAAGTGCCCATTGACCATAAGAAACAGTATTGCCAAAACATTCGGCGAACAAAACAGATACATATATGCTATATAGGGATAAGAAAGAAAATAATGTTTTTCTCTTTTGTCATGGATAGAATCTTAATATCTACATAAATTTGTGTTTCCCAGAGACCACAAACAACACAGTGCAGGCAGTGATGGTTATGATGAGCTGCTGCAGTTGGCTAAGGCAGGATCCACTGGGGAAAATGGTGTGTGTGTGTGTGTGTGTGTGTGTGTGTGTGTGTGTGTGTGTGTGAGTGAGAGAGAGAGAGAGAGAGAGAGAGAG
>JAAGVU020000040.1:7799819-7815967 GCA_011763525.2 Mormyrus iriodes | reverse complement strand
CGCCCGCAGCCTCCGGGATAGGCTCCGGACCCCCCGCGACCCGAAATGGAATGAGTGGTTCTGGAAGATGGATGGATGGAACTTTTCTATGGGTAGGTGTGTCCAAACTTTTGACTGGTAGTGCGCACACACACACACACACACACACACACACACACACACACATATAAAGTTTCAATGGGAATTTCCCTCTGTTTGGAAAATAGCATCGTTGTACTCTATTTAAATTCAAAAGATAGGATAGCAACCAGAATAGCTATTGGTACCTTTTACTGATTTGAGCCTGGATAATAGAGCACTGAGCACTGTATTAACAGGACAAAACTGGACATTTTTGTTCTTTTATATTATATGTTTTATATAATGCACTGCATCTGGTACCTTTCCTCTGAATTCAAGACTCTAGCATCACAACGAAGGCTATTAAAAGTTTTTTTTGGCAACAAGTGCATAAACATTTAAAGCTGTTGTCTATAAATGCTGTTCAGGGTATTGAACCCTCACAATAATCATCACTATTTAAGCAGACTTTTAGTCTTTAATGTGACAGGTGAATCCCATCTACAAAAAGCAGCCATAAACTCCGAGAACTTCCCGGACCAAAATCCACTACGGAAGCCTTGAATCTGTTTGCCATTCCCACAGAAAGGGAAATTCTCTCTCCCTCCTTCTCCTTGCATGACACACAGGACCGGAGTGAGATACAATAGGAAACAAAAATTCACAGAATTACCACCTCTTGCTGCATTACTTGAAAGGAACAACTCCATCTTGGAGTTCCACAGTAGCCCTGGCGAAATTAAGAGGGAGAAAAACAGCATAGAGACAGATGTGTCTATTCTAGCCTGTTTGACAGACTTCACTTTGTGAGAGGACATCAAGCTGCAGTTTTAATTGTAGCAAATTAACAAAGCCAGCTGGACTAAAGCCAAGAGTTAGTATGGAGGGAAAGGCTGTCGAAATGTCTGCTGTGAGCCTAGTGGAAGTAGAAGGATCTCGGGGCAGAGCTGATGTTTTTTCGGATCATGGTTCTGGGCCCTTAATGGCCCTATAGGCCAATATCAATATCCTGAATCTGATTTGACTGGAGACTTTGATTGCCAGCCTGGGGAGAAACTCCGGGAGGAGACTCCTATGAATTCATCTAATTCAGCATTCAAAGCACAGCTATGAGTATATCACAACGGACCTCCTGGGGAACAATTAATCATTCAATAAATGACTGTCCGTAACAACAGGCAGTGCAATCTGATTTAAAAGTGAACAAAACCTTCCATGCTTATCTGAGTTTCATCTTTGTGTCCCTTCACGTAACAAACACTCAAAGCTGTAGATGAAAGCAGACACCCCTGGCCACAGTTACACTCTCAGCAAGGCGGTCAATGGAAACTTAATGTTGGTAACTCATAATGAACCAAGAATACACTGGTCTCCTGCGATAAACTAGGGGTTGAACCAGCGTCACTGTGAATAATGCCTCTGTTGTCACATGATTTTACCCAATATGAGGAAAGAACCATTTTTTAAATGCTGAACATATGCATATTTGTTTGTGTGTCCTGACTGCCTGAGCTCTGGAATGTACTTGTAGTAAAAAGAGAGGAATTAGGCATGGAGACAGCTAAACAGAGCTGTTTTTTGGCATTGGCGTTTTTGTGAATCACTGACAACATGAGTAGTTTAAAGCATTGCAATCTAGCCAATAAGCACATGGCAGAGCAACAGAATGACTATTCTACAATCTAGTGGAAACGGGGTCTGAACCACAGAAAAACTGGACAAATGTCTTATAAAGCAGTATCTAGATTCCTTGTCCCTGGATAATATACTCTAACAATAGCTGAAAAGGGGAACAGGTATCGCTGCAACAAAACTACAGCAGTGACAGCAAACAGGCATTTCAAGACACTCTTCGTGTTTTTAGACAGTATAATTCTGTTTGGATGGTGATACGTGAGTTTGCCTAATTCTAAGTGCATCATTCTATTTAGCATGAAACCTATCCCCTGTCTTTAGCTGACAGGCAGGCAGTGATTATTGACTGGTTTTGTAGAGTGAATGTCATGACAGCATGGCATGGCCCAGGGAGAAAAGAGCTTTTACCAGGGACAACCCAGTGTGGGGACGGTACAGCGCAGGTACAGCGCAGGTACAATGACCAGACAAGACAGCACAGGACTAGGGAACTCTTATACACTGGAAAGACAGAGGGATGAACGAGGGGCACCTGTGGCTGGTTAACAAGGGGGCAGGAACACAAGGTAACATCAACGGGCTACAGGCGCGGCTGATTAGCAGCCCCGCCCATGGGAAACACTGGGAGCAGACTAGTAGGGCGGGGCTGGACGTGACAGTGAAGATGTATGTGTTTCAATGTTTTCCATTTTAACTTGATTATAGTTTTAATAACAATTTAATTTAATAAAAAATAACAATTTTGATTATTAAATATCTCGAACCCCATCCTGGATTTCCAATAAATAAAAACACCGTCCACTGGTGTTTAGCACAACTGAAAACATCAGAAGCAAGCAAACATGATGATGTAACTGCCGTGACTCAATAAATACAGTTTATAGCTCGATAAAAAAAATAAATGTCTGAAATAAAAGAAGCATGCATTAGAATATCAAAGTTCTGCTCTGAATGTGTTGCAAATGGTCCGCCTT
The DNA here is from genome assembly GCA_011763525.2 of Mormyrus iriodes. NCBI lineage: Eukaryota > Metazoa > Chordata > Actinopteri > Osteoglossiformes > Mormyridae > Mormyrus > Mormyrus iriodes. Next base: position 7,813,298 of record JAAGVU020000040.1, on the reverse strand, counting down.
GAATAATTTTGTTAATAAATATTTTTAAAAAAGACTTGGAACGAGACGGTGCCAAAAGTGTGTCCCAGCATTTAGTGGAAAAGTAAATATCATACCTGTGTAGCTAAGAAATGCTAAACTGCTGAGAGACCATTCAGCCTGCGTCTCCTTCTGATGTTTTTCACAGACACCCCACCAATGAACAGCAGGCTTGTTTTCCCCATTTATGCTCTATTTCCATTGAGCAAAACTGACAAATGACACTTCTAGTGTAAAAGCATGAACTGAGAGGTATGTGGAGCGTAGGACAAATATGTCGAATGAGATACTATGCAGTGTGAGTTCTGAGCATCCTCTGGCTGCGGCCCTGTGCATTCCCGGCTGGAACTGGAATTTCCCCCATTTCTGGTGTACAGCCGCCACGCACCTCACAGTTAATGCATAAATGTGAATTCTGCAGAGGGATGTCTGCCCTCTAGCCCCCCACTGCCTGCCAAATAAAACGACAGAAAGGTTACATGGGTGTTTGAGGGGGGGAAAAAAAACATCTACCTGAGACATTTTGGTTGATTACTCAGCTCACTATGAATTCGATGAAACACAACTCCTCACCACATGGGAGGAGTATTCTGTATTGCTTCTCTACTTACTCATCATTACTTCTAGATTATGTCCATTTATGCCCCCAGTGATGCCCGTCAAAACAGTATTGTAGTGTTTTCTATTCTGTCTGGCAGCATTACTGGATGAGCAATGACAACAGTCGGCTAGTAGGGTTCAAAGAAAAAACCTTATTTGAATCTGAAATCCAGTCCAAATGTCCATATGGCTGCATCAGTTCAAAACCACCAATCTGGCACAAATTTAGAATGAAATCAGGCAAAAACTGATAAAGCCACCAAAAATCAATAAAACTATCACGCCGTAATTACTGCAAGCTACTGAAATATTTTTTTCTTGTTAAGATCATATGATCGACTTAATTTATCTAGAATCTCAGAAGAACGACATAAATACTGTAACTATTTTCATTAAAAAGTAAGACACTTCAATATATTTTAAATGGATACACCGTATCCAATCAGTTGAATCATATCAGAGATTTGAGAGGTGTATCATATCATTTGAGAGGGACCGATACACACTGCCACTACACTCCTTCTTGTAACATGCACCCTGTGGAGGGTATCACAGACAGAAACAGGTGGATTTGGAGCTGCTGCTAAACTCAAGCTGTAGTGGTTTGTCTTACTTCAAGTATCTTCAAATAGTTATTTCTAATGGGCATTTAACACAAAACAACTTACCTCCTGAATTTTTTCAGTCACTCACAATTTTCCATTATGGTGGCTATTAACTCAGTCCTTATCCTCTGTTAAAGTATGGTGGCTTAAATGGTACAATCCATTATGGAGAAAGTAAAAAAAAAAAAAACTTGGCTGAAAAATTACTGAACAAGGTCTTAATTGCAATAATGCGCTCTAATTCATCCTAATGAAATACTACAAGGAGCAAATGCATGAAAATAAATTGTAAAAAGGGCCATTGCCACTCATAATTAAATTAAATGGACCCACTGCAGAGAAAAATGTATATTGTTCAATATTTGCTTCTTTTCTTTTCAAGAACTGTTCTATTAATTCTCTTGTACAGTCTCCAGCTTTCTCCAGCAAGTCTATGGTTAGATCACATTAGATTTTGCTGCATTAAATGAAAGTCTTTGAGACCAGTGTATTGAATTACAAGAGTAGTATCTAGCACAGTACTATGGCATGATGGGAACTGATTTGCATCAATGTCCACGCATAAACACTTACATGAAATTGCACTTGCGTGCGTATATTGTAATTGCTTTTGTAATTGAATCCAGAGTAGTTCATATGGATCAGCATTCATCAGTGTATAATTGCTCTTGTAATTAAATCCAAAGTAGTCTATATGGATCAACATTGAGCAGTGTCCAGATGTTTAAAACTTAATTACAAAGTCTCAGCCTCAACCCTGTTACATTTTATTCAACGTTCCATAATTACTTGCATTTCATTATTCGTTCAGTATACGATTATGTTTTTTTTATTGTGGAGAGAATTTAAAAAAATGGAATTAATTATGCTGTACTTTGCAATTATATATACTCAGTTGTCAATTTATCAGGTACACCTGCTTATTAAGGAATACAGCCTAATTAAACAAAAAGATAATCAGGTGGCTACAACAGAATATATACAGCATGCAGACAAGAGGGTCAAGAGGTTGAGTTACTGTGCAGTTATGAATTAGAGAGGCCAAGACCCCTAATTTAAGTGATTTTAAATATCTTATGATTCCTGGTGCCAAATATAGTGGTTCCAGCATCTCTGACACAGTCAGCCTCTGGGATTTTCACATACTACAGCTTCTGGAGTTTACAGAGATTGGTACAATAAACAAAAAAACATCCAGTCAGGGGCAGTTCTGTTAGCGAAAGCACCTTGATAAACAGAGAGGTCAGAGGAGAATGGGCAGACTTGATAAAGGTAACAAGAAGGACACAATGCAAAAATAAGAGCTCAATGGAACAATCGTGTGCAAAAAGGCATCTCTTAATGCAGAACTTGTCAACCACTGATGTGATTCTGGAGGCATAAGGGGGTCCTGTCTAATATTATGCAGAGATACCTAATAGTGAATGTGTGTGTACGTGTGTGTGTGTGTGTGTGTGATCCAGGTATACCTTACATTTTGGGGACCAAATGTCCCCACACAGCATGCATACAATGTGCGCTTTCGAGCTGAGGATGGTTGCTCGCCCGGTAGCTTCTGCTCATATTAATTTGGTTGCCGATACGGATGGTCATGGTCGGGGCATGCATATAGCAGTGATATCCCACCAGACCAGGAGAAGGCAGATGTATTGCAACAAATACAAGCAGTGTAGTGAAACAGGAACATTTTTAGACAGTAATAAGGCATACCACAGTATTTTGAAATCCTTGCAACAAAATTAGCCGGGACCTCCAACCCCAACTCCCCACCCCACCTACTTGGCGGATTTTATAGGCAAGATTTAAAAACGCCGGAATAGTGCTGCTTTTTAAAATATGATATAATGTCTAGACAGTATGGAAAATTAGATATGCGGGTACCTTTGACCATCCTCATACAGCTCCACAGCATAACTACAATGACTGCTGGTCTTCCTCATTTCTTTCATCGTTGACTGCTGATCTGTGAAAGTGCCATCAACTGGAAATACCTAATTAAATATCTTGCTCATACGTGGATGATGCACTCCAATGTCCAAGGATTCTACTAGACATAAAAAGCAGGGCTACATGCACACTGACCACAGTCATCCACAGCCAACCCCTGATGACAAAATTTACATTACATCTCCTCATCCGCAATGAATAGCGTATGTGGAAAAGTGAAGCATGACTAGGCCTTAAGGCATTGCATTTTCAATTAGAGGACATCCCAACAAATAGCACAGCTATACAATGTAGCAAGGGGAACAGGAGCACCCGTTAGTAACTTATAGCAATAGGAATGATTCGTTGATAACTACAAGGAGCTTTTCTTGTTGTTGTATCTTCCATGGTAGGCTGTTACATCTCACCACTTTTCAGCATTGATTATCCTTGCTATTGAACATTGAGGATGTTTTATTGGCTATGCATAACTTGTTCAGTCACAGTAAGTATAAAGAGCTTGTTTAACATTATACAACAGGTAGTTCCGACCAAGAAATCTGATTGGAGAAGAGGCGCTCTGTGAGTGCTGTTATCAGAGTATAATCACACTTGGAAATTTCACATCAGATGTATCACTCTGCTTTACAGGTGCATCTAAAAACCGTTACTTAGTCAAATGTTAATTATGCAAAGTATTTATGAGCAAGTGAGCTCTGTTGCCTTGGAACGTTTGTGTTACTCGGCAACAATAATAGTTCGCTTTTTTTTTTTGCAGAGACCCATAAATGTTAATCAATCAAAATATTATCTGTTGTGGCTTATTGCTGTTACTTTATAAATGCTACTCAATGATCTGTTGTATAAAAGCAATAATATACTCGAAATTGTGTGGTTGTACTTCAGTGTATCACAGCTGTGGTTATCTTTGGCACTCAGCCTGCGGCCTTGTACCTGCAGCCAAATCACAGCCGTGATACACTGGAATACAACCACACTCCTGCTTGTATGTTACTGCTTAAATAGTTGCTGTTTTCAGCATTACAATCAAATGATATTCTGTTCAACCAAGAAAGTCTACTAGAAAACAATTTTTACTTAAAGTATATCTCAATCTGTTAAATTCCATGAGTTTAACTTGGATCGGTTTCTTTTTCTGGACCCTTGTGCCTTTAAAATCTCTCATTAAATTTTGGATACATATTGTATAGGGCTAGAATAGCATTAGTGTAATCATCTCTTAAAACTTGTAGATTTGACTACAAGTGTGAATCTGACCGCTACCTCTGAATGATACATGAAATTACAAATTAGGAAACCTAAAGTGATAAAAAGAACAGCCTGAAAGAGGTGCATAACATGACCACCAGTTAATAAGCTTCTTATATCATTATTAAATACCTCATGAATTTGGTCTCACAAGGGAAAAAAAAGGTTTTTGCAGGTTTGTCATTATTTATGGCTTCAGAGTTAATTAGAAGATTCTTAAGTGTTGTTTTTTAAAACTTGTTCGTAGTCCAAAGGAATGCTGAAGTTACGGAGCTGAAAACATGTTTTTACCTAATTTATTTGATGAAGTATGAAGAATTTCCCCTTGGGATGAATAAAGTATATCCATCTAAAAAACAGAATAAATAATGGAATGGCTGATGGTAATTGACAGGTATACCTTAGCAGTTTAAAAAACAGCCCATAATGAGAAACCTGTCTAATGTGACCAGTTCGATTTCCAAACTCAACACAAACTTTATTTCATGTGGAAAACGAGGGTTGTTCATATTGGAGTGTGAGACAGACTGCTGAGACAAACATCATTTATTTTGAAAAATGAGGGAATATTTTCTGGCAATTTGGACAAACTCTGTCTTGAAAAAAATAAACTGAACTAATACCTGGTCTTATTGAACCATTATTCCTCGTTGCAAGGTATTATTGACTATGGTTACATTCTGAGCATTCTGTTACCCTGCTTTCTCCCAAATGCCCGTGTCTCCTCTTTGTCTGCCTGATCTCCCCTCTGGCCCGGTCCCATAAGTACGTCCCACTCCCATTCTCTGAACAAGTGTGTCCAGCTTCTCCCATGTCCACATGTGTGCCTGCCTTATCCAGGCAGTAGGCTATGTCCCTAGGTTTCTGACTATGACTTTGGCTTAGCATATCAATATTTATAGTAACAGGCAGACCAAAACAGGCAGGAAGTCAAAGTTGAGTGTGGTCAGTTCAAAATAATAATAACTAATGTTATTGATCCCCATGGGGAAATTCTCTTTACCCCTCCCCTAACTTGCTCTCTGTAGGTGAAAGCAAGTTGGCCAGAAAGGGCAGCCACCTGTTGAGCCACCCAGGGAGCTGGGGGTTAAGGGCCTTGCTCAAGGACCCATAGATATACCGAAGCCACCCTTGAACTGGTGACCTTCAAATCACAGGTACAGAGGCTTAGCCTATTGAACCACATGCTGCCCAAAGAATATGCTCCAAAGGCCACACTATTTTCATTTCATGGGCACCATGTTTTACATCAACGAGCCAAATTGGTTTGCAGCATACAGGTTTTCACTGAATATTTATAGGCAAGCATAGCAAATATAGTTTAACTTTTTTTTTAAATATATATTAGAAAATGCATTTAAATGCAACACCACTATTCAACAAGTATAATAAAAATGCCTTTCAGGATGTAATCTGGACGTTGATATATTTTGACACTTGCTGGATAATTTGCTAAGTGTCTAAGTGACACACTGGCTCAGTGTGAAGCCCTGTCTAAAATGTTTTGGGTTCTGACACAGCCCTATTTGTGCAGTTTGCATGCACTGCTCATGATTCACATGCATTCTGTATGAGTCTCCTCCAACAGTCCAAACACAGAGAGTTGGGGTGAATTCAGTGCTGTCATTTTCACAGCTGTGTGTCCCTTGTGATCCAAGCCTATCCTGGTATCCTAAAGTTTCCTTGCATCGGGTCCTGATAAATGATGATACATGTTATGCATGCCTGTGCAAGGTGATCTTGAGCTCTGAAGGCCACACTGGAAAGAACACTGCAAGGAGTATCGACTGTATTGTTTTCACAGTGTTATTGAATGCCTTTCAAAATCTGGTGTGAGCCTGACAAGGTATAGCTGAACAGTCAAAACAGGTATGAAACCATCAACATAGCATGATGAGGTGACAGCTACATATTATCATATTTCTAATGCACACTTCCTCCCTAAAACACACAAGAATTAGAAATATTCCACTTCTGTCACAATACAGTAGACCCCTGGAACTCGAACGCCTGTTAACTCAACCGATTCAGACATCGAACGGGTCTAATTTTTTTCGACTTGTACGTCGACCGAAATCTCGGAACTCGACCGTCCCTGCTAAAACTTATATAGGTCAAGACGCGTTCAGCTCTACCAGTTGGGACCTACCAATTAGTAAGAGTGACTATAGAGCTTAAAAAGGAAATCATAGCCATAGACTCAATGGCGTGGCACTGCTCTAGATCCGGAGTATAGATTGTCATTTATTTCATGCTTATTGCTTAGTATGTGTGCTTTTTCATGTGTGTGTTAGTTATATATTGATTGTTTATTCTTTTTGTCATTAGTTGGGTAGGTAAGTTTTAAAAAGGCATCACTGGGGGTCTGGAAAGGATTCGTTTCATTTTTATTATTTCTTATGAAGAAATTCGACTTAGACCTCAACCAGATCGCAACTCGACCAGCCTTCCGGAACAAATTAAGTTTGTGATCCAAGGTACCACTGTACTAATAAATGAATGATAGTAAGACGCATCATATGGTACATAACTTGTGCTTTTCAGCAGGGTTTTCCGATTTAAAGATCATTTTACTAGCTTTTGAGAAATTATTTGGGCAGAATCAGGGTGATCTGGTCTGATTTTAAGTGGTTTGAATTGTTAAGTCAGAAACAGTAACAACTATAAAATATATAATACAAATCAGAATGAAAGAACATGTGCTTGAAATGAGCCTTTAAGCCCAACAAATTGTCATACATAATAATTTTATCACCTGACTGATTCTGTTCGGACTTCAACATGGAGGTTCATTCAAGGAAATTAATTCCCAGGAACATCCTTTAACAGCATTTCACCAGGCTGCTGTAGCTTTGCTCCACACATAAAAAGACAAATTTTCTGACAAGCTTATTGGCTTGTCCTTCATGTATTCTTATTCTTCTACATACTTCACTTCCTTTTGTGATCTTTTTACAACCAAAAAAAAAATACAAACAAGAGATTAACACAAAAAAAAAAATTGTATTTAACCCATAAATTTGAACAAAACAATTAAAATAACAGGCTTTTGTTACAAAAACTGACGTGCGTAACTTCAGGTTGAGAGTACGCTGCGCGCGTTTTGGCTGCCGCTTCTCATCGGTGTTTTTGTTTTTTTGGACATTTTCTAAACTTAGCCGTATGTTAGCTTGTAACGCACATGCTTCTTACTTGCACGAGGCCTCTTCCTGTGCTCCTGCTCTGTGACTGCAGCTATGGTGAGTGAGTTTCCCTCCTTGCCTCGTTGCTGTCGCCATTTTGGATTGCTGAAAGGACGGGTTTATCTGCTTGTGCTTTTCACAATTTCTTGCTGAGCTGAGTAATGAGTTTTGGGTTGGCTAACATGCATTGTCTGTTTAGCAAGGTGTTGTTTTTTTGTCTTGAGTACTGATGGTATCTTGAGCTTCGTCACTCGTTGAAGTCTATAGCCCGGAGTTTTGCTGCATAAATTCGTTTTTACTACCTGGCAATGCAGCTCATATACTCCCGGGACGAACCTAAACATCCTAACTGCCATGCCCATTTGGATTCAGTATCGTACAATCTGTGTTGGTCACTTGGAATTGCCCAACGCCCTCGTTACATTCATCGCTCAAAAAGAGGACCCTCTGTTATGTTACTTGCTCTGAGGTGTCGTCTGATGATCATCTCTCTGCTCTTCCATTATTGTTCTTGCCGATTTTAATATCCTGCTCCTATACATCTGAATTCATGTCAGTATTAGAATGTTTTAATTTGACACAGTATGTTAACTTTCCAACTCACATTCATGGTCATGTTCTCGATTTGCTCTGTTCTAGTGGTTTGAATGATGTTTCTGTCTCAGTTCAGTCTCTGGTATTTCAGGTCATAAGCTTATTGAATGCAGTTTTCACACTAATACTCCACCTGTTGAGAAAATCTCTGTCAGTTATCGCAATATCAGCTCTGTTAATTCTAATATCTTTGGTTCTCTACTATCTTCTTCCCTTTCTGATATACATAAACTCTCTACACCTGATACAATGGTTTCCTTCTATAATGGCACTATCTCTAGTTTGCTTAATGATCTAGCTCCTCTAAAGACTAGGCTTATCCCAGCCACTCGCTCTTGTCCTTGGTTCACTCCTGAGCTCAGAGTAATGAAAGTCACTGGCTGGCATCTTGAACGCCTTTATAAGAAAACTGGTCTCACTGTGCACATGCTTTTATACATCAAACACATCCACAAGTATAGGGATGCCCTCAATACTGCTCGCTCAAACTTCTACTCCTTCATCATAAGTGGGACTAAGTCTGGACTATGAACACTCTTTAGGACTGTTAACAAACTCCTCAGACCTCCTGTACTAGCATGCCCAAAGACAGCTGAGCAGTGCCAGGCATTTTTACATTTTTTTGATGCCAAAATTAACCAAATCTATCATAATTTTCCTCTTTTTTCTCAATCTCCCCCTATGACCATACTACTCAAATGACTAAACTCTCGTTTTACACCTGTTGACTCTATCACTGTCTTTGAATTCATCCTAAAGTCTAATCCTTCTTTCTGTCAGCTTGATCCGCCCCCTACACCTCTACTTAAAGCATGTTCCTCTGCAGTCAATTCTCCAATTGCATCACTGATTAGCACGTGACTCTTCCGGTTCTGTCCCTTCTGCCCTCAAAACTGCTGCAGTTACTCCCACTCTCAAGAAACCCGAGTCAGATCCATCAGCTCTCTCTAGCTACAGACCCATCTCAAATCTTCCTTTTCTGGCTAAAGTGATGGAAAGAGTTGTAGCTACACAACTGCATGCCTTTCTTAATGATAATGCACTATATGAGCCATTCCAATCTGGTTTCCGTAAACAGCATAGCACTGAGACAGCTCTCTTACATGTTGTTAATGATCTCCTCCGGTCTGCTGATAGAGGTTCTCTCAATATTCTCATCCTCCTTGACTTAAGCTCAACATTTGACACAGTAAACCATGATGTACTCATTAATCACAGACACCGTCCTTCAGTGGTTTAGATCACTAACAGACAGCAGTTTATCAAACTAGGTCCTTAGACACTTACATTCAAACAGCCAGATCCCTGAGACTATATGGACCTGCTGGTCTCAGGTATGACTTGTTAACCACCAGAGAGCCATCAGCTCTGGCCACTCAGTGCAGTTCCATTAATTACATTCAGCTTGATACTTTGTAATTTTATTGGTTTACCCAAACCACCAGGACAAAGCGTAATAGATATATGTTAAATTGATAAACAAAAATCATTAATCGTAGGACAGCAGTGATCACTTTCAGTAAAGATTACATGAAAAAAAACAAGTGTTTAAGCATGCTTATAATAATATTTATATCTATTCATGTGATTTGGAAATGCTCCACTCAGCCTTTACAGGATATTGTCCACCGCAAGTAGTTAATATTACCAAACTGAATTCTAAATACATTTCCAGTCTGATTGAGTCTGGAGATGCATACATGATATAAGACTATTGTTACATACAGTTTCACACATGGCTTGCCTCTGAACAACCTTTACATAGCACCGTACTTAGAAACCCAGCAAGCCTGAACTGGAGACTCGATATCACCTCTTATGATTATTCCTGATTGGATGCTTGGTGTCAAGGAAACTAGATGATGTCATGGGGAAAAACAAGGAAGTTACACAATGCAGTTAAACTTCTGGCCTGATTTCAAGCCTGAGGTCCAGCATAAATCACAGACACTTATATCATCCATCCATCCCTGCCATTTAATTGACTGACATCTTGTTTGGGCTGTTTCCCTTACCAGGTGCACTGTACTGCTTGGGAGAAGCTTCAGGCTCTGTAATGATAGTACTGAAAGTGAAAAGTTAATGTGACATCCAGGCATCTATACTGAATTCACCATAACAACCTGGATGCTGTCATTGCCTTTCCAGAAACATCACGTTTTTCATGCCCTAACCCAACCTATAGAAATACCATCCTTGTGTGCTATGGTGTGATATGTTCGCTATTCTCCATTGTAACTGGGACACTTACGTAAGTACAATCACCTAAAGGATACAGTGACTTTGCCGGTACGTTTGTATAAAATGGGGGCTTTAAATGTCCCAGTGAGGTGACAGGCTCCTTCGCTCACCTGTGCTAAATTGCCAATAATATAGCACTTTTGTTTTGTCTATCAACCCCAGATCACACATCCATCTTAGTGTCTGATCACCTTATGCCCATGGTATATCCCTGTCTATTTCCCATGTGCTGAACTGAAACAGCTGTCATTTTTTCCCCATGTTATTACCCACTGTTTTGTTTAACCAGCATCCTGTTGAAAGCCCAGTTCCTCTGCCCCTTTACTGAGTCAGACCCTGCAGGTCAGACCCTGAGGCATTTTGACAAATGTAACGGTTTAACGGTAAGAACGAAAGGGACAGGAGATGGTATGTGTACTTTACCTTGGACAAATACACCGGGCAACTGAATGAATGTAAATGTGACTTACTCTTGGTATTGTCTGAGCAGAGCCTTGTCTTTCTCACAGTGTTATCCGTGAGACATTTCTATAATGCGGCTGACTATGAAATGCTTACACTATAATCCTCAGCCTGGTCCCCCCAAACTTTTGCCCAGTTTACTAGCAGGACTGGACTCCACATGATCCACCAACCTGGCACATATGACAAGACATGAAGGAAATGAAGGCACCCATATCTATATTCCTCGTGATATTTCCACTCTGAGCACCACAGAAACCACCTGTTCAGTATTTTCTCATCTTACAGCATGTGAGCTGCCACTATGGTGAGGCCTGTGTGTTTGAGGGTAGAAATCTGGACCAAAGTGCCAGTTGACAAATGTGTTTATAACTGATTAAGAAGTTGAGGGAGGTCAAATAAAAAAAAAAATCAAATCACATTAATCAGAGATCAAATGTCCTACAAAAAAAGGCATTACAGTCTCATTTCATTGTTCATTCTCAAATATATGCTGCACTAATGGCACTTTCAAAGACTCCTCATTCAGTACACAAGAGTAATTCCACTGGCCCGCAAATGGACTTAAGCCACCCACCTGACACCCATCCAGTATGTGCATCTGTCTCTCCATTCCTGACTTGGGAGATAAGATACAGAGCCCATTGCACAATTCCTTAGTGGAAACCACAGAGGGCCCAAACGACACTTAATCTGGATGGACGTTAAAGAGCAGAGCAGAAAAAAATGCAGCTGGGACCAGGTCCAAAATATTGAAAAAGATTGAGAAAAAAATAGAATGTTTATGGAAAGTATGGGCGCTAGCATTGCAAGATGTCCCTTGTCACACCACAACCTGCGTTGTAATGAAAACCAATAAGGCTTTCGTCCCTGTGGGAACACTTTCAACTGCAGCAGATGCAATATATCTTTTCTTATTTCCCCAGATGGAGAAGAAGAAAAAGGGAGCCTCTCAAAGAAAGAGCTACTCACATTGCAGAAGGTTTATTTCTATATCTGCTCATCACAGCAGGAGTTCTGATATGCGACTCCAGGACCACTCACTGAGACCGTTACTGTAGTGTATCTGGACGAATCTGAAGTTGCCTCTGTTCCTTCTCCCCAGATTTAACGCCAAGTAGTCTTAGCTGGGGTGAAATAACTCGTAGCAAGGATAATTATCAAGAAAGATAATACGATTTTTCAATTCAATTCAATTCAATTTATTTTTATATAGCGCCTTTCACAATGGAGTCACCCCAAAGTGCTTGACATGGATGTGTTTTGATATTAAAAGAGCTTTTTGGCCAATAACCTAAAAAACACCTTTTTAGCTAGCTTTTAATTGGCCTAACAGAGCTGAAACCAGAGTATGAAAGTGATATGAATGCAGAAATTGTCTGCATAAAAAAGTCCCAGACACACATGCTGCATAATCATTAGAGTCAATGTGAAGACAAGCAGGCTGACAAGAGCTGTCACTCTTACTGAGTACTCAATGTCACCCACCAGTGTCCATGTCATTTGAGATGGCACAGGACAAACTGTGAATCTGCAAAGATGATGGCACCCTGTCTCTATGGCGCTCGCACACACAGTAATCAGTAAGTATCCCTATGAATTAAGTGCCTGACAATGAAGCACTTGTACTGTAATCTTCAAGAGTTTAATCTTGCCTCAGTCTCAATGACTATAGAGGCAAATCAAAGGTCATCCTCTGTCTTCTTGTGGAAAATTCATGAAAACTGCCGTAATATTCCAAATGGAGGAATGTGTTGCCACATTGGTAGTAAACCCTGAAAAACAGACCTCTGTGAGATACATCCATTTTCTGCAACCGCTTATCCTATTCAGGGTTGCAGGTGGGGGGCATGCAAGGCAGGGAACAACCCAGGATGGGGTACCAACCCATTGCAGGGCATACTCACACACCATTCACTCAAGCATATAGACAATTTCTTAACTCCAGTTAACCTCTGCATGTTTTTGGACTATGGGGGGCGACCAGAATACTTAGAGGAAAGCCCATGACTACACAGGGAGAATATGCAAACTCCACACACATGGAGCCATAGTGGAGACGTGAACCATGGTCACAGTGGTGTGAGGTGTGAACTGTGCTAACCAGAATCAGCAGTGGCGGCGACAAAAGAACACGACATGGAGCGAATTAGCACTAAGTTGCTCTTTTTTTGTAGTCCTGAAAAGGACAGCACTCAAATAATACGGCGACAAGCATGCCACGCAAACGTGGGGAGGATACACAAGTAACAGAACAGAAACATTAAAAATGTATGCTAAAACAATCTTTAATTATGCTACTGGAAACATACATAACATACTGTTCCACGTTTGTACATCTTGTTTTAAGCAAACAAGTCTTCAACACTAGGATTCCTGGAAAAACAAGACTCTCCACACTAGGATCTCCCCCCCTCCTTTACTCACACAAGCTGCCTGCCTCCTTTTCAGCACCATTAACACCTTTTATTTTGCAAATGAATCACACTCACTCAACTGAAGTCATCCCCCAGCCAGATGTCAAATCTCAGCTCTTTTAGAGTTTACCTTGCAGTGTTCTAAGGAATCATATAGTGTGCGTT
>JAAGVU020000040.1:7781352-7796484 GCA_011763525.2 Mormyrus iriodes | reverse complement strand
CAAAGAGTGATCCTACTCAGTTGAGCCCCTGAGCAAGGCCTTTAACCTGCAATTGCTTCGTCCTGGGTATGCCATTAATCTACAACCAACCCTGCAAGAGGGGTCCTTCAACTTACAGGGAAGTTTGGGGGTTGGTGGCAGGATTGGCACTCCAGCCACTGGGAAAAAAGCTCAGGCTGGTCCATTTGGACTAATGTGGTGCTGAGGTATCACCCACTGCATGGCTACACTCAGGTTCTCTCAGGTGATTTGTCATGTGGTGGGTGCAGTAACATGCTGTAATCAGCGCATGCTTCTTACCTCTACTTCTGTGTATCGACCATTTTGCCTGTGTTTTTGACGACGAGCAAGTCTAGCCCTTTGGTTTTGAGTGTGTGGATAGGGAGATAGGGAGAGGAATTGTCTTTTGTTTAACATTTTCGTTTGTAGGGAAGTCAGCTTGGGAAACGGTGTGTCAGATTGTTTTTTTTGTTGTGTTGGCCTGGGTCACTCTTGACATCTGTAAACACACTTTTGGTTACACTTGTAATATACCCCCTGTTTATACCACCCATTATTGTGCACTGTGTTGGTTTTTCCCCACTCCACATGTCCACCCACTCCCCAACCCCCTAGACTGGGGCACGTAACACTATCGATTTATATCACTGATCGAGTGAACCACCGATAAATTTAACGATTCATTACGCAATCATTTATATTCTGATCTAATAGAATAAAATAGATACATTGCATTTGGCGCAAGGTAAGAACCAACTAACCATTGCAGGGTCACACATAGGGTCAATTAAAAACATTCACGTTGCATGTTTCTGGACAGTGGTAGGAAACCGAAGACCGCCAAAAACCTCGCCCACATGGTGAGAATCCATAATCCATACACATAAAGCAGCTGTGTGCAGCAACAGTGCTACTCCGCTGCACCACTGTGCCGCCTTAACAGATTTCATGCACATGCAATTGTCACATCTCAAGGACTGTAATAGTCTGCTGGGTTCAAACCATCAATACATTGAGCTAAAACATTTTTGGTCAGTCAAACAAGAAAAGTTTGCAAGCTTTGCACTTCTAATGACTGTTCCTTTTCAAAATGATCTAGTACGTGTTTAAAAAATCAGTCTAAAGTTTACCACTTCTGCTTGAGCTCTGCATGCGCTCTCCGAGACAGTCGTCCTTGCTCTTTAGACCGTGCGGCGCGTTCGTGAGAGCTTAAACATAATGATCAAAGAGGGGAAAGGTGAACAAGAACTGGTCATGAATAGACATTCGTTTTCCGCTGTATGGCAATATTTTATATTTCATAGAGACGATATTGAGCGAAAGCAAGTTGGCACTGCTATGTGTCTGTTGGCACAACTAACGGCAATAGCACCAACTTAACTGACAGACTCTTGGTAGACATGCAGTTAATTTTCCTCATAAATGTCGTGAAAACGTCAAATATCATTCATCCCTACTCAAAACGCTCAATGTCTTCGCAAAAAATAATATAATATGGTTAATATGTACGTTATTATGTAAGATGCTGCGGCTAAATGACAGGTTTAACTTTTGTTTTAGCAGCTATTATTAATATTTTGACGTAGAGGAATTGTAGAAAGTAAATTAAGCAAAGTGATTTGAAATCAAAGTGATTGAAAAGACAGGCTAGGTTACTCCGAGAGGCTAAATGGTATTTATCTATGGCTAACCTCGTATTACTGGCTGAGTCTGTCAAACCAGGAATCTTATTTAAGAGGTATATGCAATGCAGTCACGCTGTGGTGATATTTAAGTTCTGCTTTGCACTACCGACAGCCGACGGCCTTCTCATTCACTTTTAATGTGAAGTGCTTCCACATACCTGATGATTTTCACTCTTTATTTTTACCTTCATCTGCCATGCGCTGTCTCCCTTCCACCGCATGCCGAGTAATCGAGAAGGAAAATTTTACTCGATGCTTTTTTAGTAATCGAGTTTAATCGAGTAATCGTGTCAGCTCTAGTTCTGTTTGCTATGTTTTTGTGGTCATCTGTTTATCTAAACCCCTTTAAATATACATATTTGACAAGATTAGTCTGAGAAGAAACAATGCAAAGACATAAGTTTGTTTTAGTGCTGTTTTATAGAATTTATCATTATATAATATATTAATTACAAAAAATACAGATCGCAGACATGCAGGGGTAGACCTAGTGGTACACAAACCTGCACAGTACTCTGAAGTGAACTTCTGAAGAAATTTACATCAACCTCGTGTGAAATCAAAGCCCAAGGCACTGGCCGTCCTTTAAATCTCACACCAACATGTCAGCCTGATCTTAAATCAGATCTCAAAAGAGTGACTGACTGTCTTGTAGGCCAGAGTAAACTTTATTAAGAGCACATGTTGCTGTCCATTAAAAACAGCTCAGAAAACACCTGTTTTTGATTACAGGATTAAGCAAATATGTGATAAATTGTCCAGGATAAGTGATTGGAAGATCGTAACCCACCTCTACTCTATGTATGTGTGTGTAGGGGTTACTTACCAGATGTCCCCACACTGTGGGACAATCGGTTATTTTTTATATTGTGGGGACATTTTTCAGGTTGCCAGTATATAAACCTCAATTTAATACAAATCTGTGAATGAAATAAATAAATTAAAAAAACTAAAAATGCTTTGTATTTTATTTGGTTACTTATGGTTAAAGATAGGGCTGGGTAAGGTGTATGATTATCATAGTTAGGATTATGTGTACCCATAAAAATTAAGAGAGTCTGAACAATGATAGGAGCATATGTGTGTTCAGGCTTACTGATGACTCGAAATTGCCTATATTGTGAATTTATGCTTTCTGCAACGGATGGCATCCCGTCCAGGGTGTACCCCTGCCTTTTGTTCCGTGCTGCCCAGGGACGCTTTAATACACGTGCTTCCTCGGGGTGAAGCCCAGGGGCCTCCGCCAAAAAGCGGCTTCAAATAACCGATAACTTTTACCGTTGCCAGCCTCCCTCAGGTCGACAAATTTTACCTTGCCTGTGATGCTACCTAGCATACGATCTAGGCCCCCTGGCGACCCGGCCCGCGAATACCGAGTGGAAGATGGATGGATGGACCTATATTATGTAATTCATCCGACAGCTGCATTTCAACAACTTACGTGAAACTAAGTTTTCTAATAAGCCCCTCCTAAGGCAATAACCTGATTATGCATGACTGAGGCCATGTATCCTATAACATGGAAAGTGGCGTTTCTGTTCCGCGTGTGATGGGCTATTACGCACAGTACCAAACAACATTGAATTCAATGTGAACAGCTTTCGATTTAGGCAAATGTATTAAATATTCATTCGCATTATTAGGAAAGCGACTGACAGAATGTGCTTAGCTTGTGCCTTCGATGAAAATACAGAATTACAATTCAGGACGCAAGACGGATAATAAAGTTAAGAGTTAGGAAACATCGTTTTGCTTTGTCTACGTTATATGTTACGTTTTGCTTTGTCTACGTTAAATATTGTAACTAGGATGAATTTAAAATACGCAAACGGCATTTCACATTAATCATTTTATAAACAGAAAACATTCATTATTTAAAAAGAAAGAAAAATAATCACTTTGCTTACTGGATATTCTCCAGAACATCAATCAGGTGGTATCAACTGCCGAAACAAAAGCTGAATCTATCCCAGAACTAGGGTGTTTAATGCTATTGAAAAGATCATGGGCTAAGTCAAGTTTACCTGGGGCTTTACTTTTTTCTTATTTTTTTAAAGGAAGATTGGCATCGAGGTTAAAATACTCGGGGATAGGCTTAAAATATTCGTGCTAAAGCCCCGAGTGATCGAACCTAACGACGCCCGTGGCCAGAACATTTAGGCTGGTCCGTATGTCTGAATTGCACGGTTGCCAACTTTGGTCAGCTGGCTGGCATGAGATTTTCAATTCGAGACAAATCTGCACACGCATTTACATGCATGTAACAGTTTTATTACCATTTAGTTAGTCTGTAGGGTCTGCAAACTACCCCAACGTTTTTGATGTAGCTAATTTTAGGTTTATAATGGAATGATATAGATTTGCCGTAAGATTTTTTTGCGTGAGCGTGAGAGTCCGACAGCGTGAGCTGGCAACCCTGGAAATGAATTTCAATTAAAATGAGCGTTAAAGAAACTTGTACCGTATGTGGGTTTTGTTACATAAAAGATAACATTCCATAAACATAAGCTCAAATGGGCTTTCATGTTTTATCCCCGGCTCACTTACCACCCCCAGGTTCATCTGCTCAGCAGTGAGCGAGGGCGCCGCGATAGTCCCGGATAAAAACCAAAAAACTGGGACCAGAAACATTTCTGGTAAGATTATCCAAGCGATCAGAACCTCCGCTTCCTAAGGTTCAGGCTTCATTTCGCCTCCAATCCACATGCGCTCAAAACTACCTCGACACAGGCGTCCAGATACTTTTTGCATTGTGTTCATACACAGTCACTTTTAAACGTAGTATTAAACAGCTCTCTTTCTGCTCCAAGCGAACAGGTGTGACATTTAGTATTTCCTATTCGGCGATGCGGTGGAAACCCCGTAAACTTTAAAATGAAGAGTCCATCTCAACAAGAGGAAAAAAACGTTCAATGCATGTTAATTTAATGTCTTGCGTGATAGTAAACCCTGTCATTTTTAAGTGCCATATTAAATAAGTCCGGTTATGGGAAACTTGGCGAGCGCATTGAAGCGAGCGCTCATCCGGTCTCTAACAATCCCCTCTCTGTTTAACGGCAGCCGGCGAATAGTGTCTGTAACCTAGCTGCGGCGGTTTTCGGGAGCCGGTCTTTGCAAAAGCTACTAAATACCCGGGAACGGCAGGGGGTTGGGTTTTGGGGAGGTGATGGTTGGGCGGAGGGGGGAGGTGGCGGTTCTGTCCGGCTAAAATATGGACCCTTTTGAATTATTGATTCGCCGCCTGCCATACTGTGGTGTCAGATAAGAGGAACCAACTGCACCGCTGATGACCGACTTAATCGTCAACCCAAACATTATTTCCATAATCACTTACGTTATTGTCCGTTTGATGTGCATCTGACCTTCACTGTCGAACGGGCAATTTAACAGCGCTATCTACGTTGTATTTCTACAATACAGCTACCTGTATATTGCAGTTAAAAAATAATAATAAATAAAAGAAGCATGCTTGAAAATCAATAGAAGGGAATGAATGTGTGAAAAGGAAGACTACCATTTACCTTTGCTTTCACCTGATCGGTAAGGTTTTAAAAGAAGTTCATAAGTATATGCTCGGTCATACTTTTTAGTTGTCCGTGAGACGTAACCATTACTGTATCATGCAGTTCATTTCAGCAAGGTATAATATTGAAATATTTACACGTCTCTGTAAAAAGCTAGAATTGTTCCCAACAAAATCAGACTGATAGCATGCCATGGACTGTCCATGCCCTTTAAACAGTTTGCAATAATAATCATTAGCCTAAAGAAATGTTACCCAGTTTTCTGCATACCAGCAGCGTCCAGCATGGTTTATGTAATATGTCTGTTAATGCATAGTGTCACTTTTATAAAGTTGTTACCAGGGAAATATTGCTGGTTTCTACTGTGCTGATTGGACATGCTTAATATAATACTTCCCGACTGTTACACCTTCCCTCTCC
Organism: Mormyrus iriodes; assembly: GCA_011763525.2. Classification (NCBI taxonomy): domain Eukaryota; kingdom Metazoa; phylum Chordata; class Actinopteri; order Osteoglossiformes; family Mormyridae; genus Mormyrus; species Mormyrus iriodes. Next base: position 7,790,855 of record JAAGVU020000040.1, on the reverse strand, counting down.
TGCACTTTGCGGGATATGTGTTCACATATTGTTTACTAAAATTCTGCTGTCTGTGTCACATCTGTGGCATCGAAGCCATGAGTGGGGCATGTGTCCTACTCAGTGTCAGAGTGCTGCATTATATGCATGCCCAATACTACCCTGAGCCCCAGTAATCATAAGAAGCGATGTTCCTGTTTGTGACATTCAGAGCACTTCTTTTATGTTCCCTGGTGTTCTGCAACAGCTTCAGTCCTTTCCTTTCCTTTCCTTTCCCCCTCTCTTCCTCCAGCGCTGCCCCGAGGCCCTGGCTTCTCTTGATCCTTCCTTAGGGTTTCTTGCGTAGGGCCTTCACTCCCCCTACCGGTGTTTACAAGTTTCTTGTATCATGTATCCTGTTACTACTTTCTCAGACTCCTCCATCTCCCTGAATAGTACAACAGTTCTTTCTTCTTGTTGGTTTCCAGCTTGTCCATTCTCACACTCCCAATGTTTCATGGGTCCCATTCTCGTGAAATTCCATTCAGTTACTTCCCACCCATCCGTACTCTTCATGACCTTTCCTTTCATTGTCCATCCTACTCACTTACCCAAACCTCTTTCTTTCCCAGTGGCTACCTCTTCTAATTGGGCTCTTCACTGTACCAGTGATGTCTTGGTTTGGGTAATCCACTGCAACCACAGCATCACGATAACAGCAGTGACATCAGAGTAATAATGACAATGCATAAACAATAATACTTTGCAGTATAAATAAACAATACTCTTCTGGATTATTTTATTTAAAACTTAATGGCAACAAACTTTAAGGAGTCTAAATGGTGAAGTCTCAGTGTAATTTCTGGAGGACAGCAATGTGCTGCAAAAGATCTGTACAAAATCAAACATGAGATAAGACAGAATAACACTTTCTGTTTGACCTCTTGTTAATCAGTTGTTTTGCAGTAAATGGTAAAAATGTGGGGGGTGGGGGGGGGAATCATGTACCACAATTTAGTGAATGCAAGCGTGGGATAACTGGGAGAGTATCTTTTCAGCAGAAATTGCACGTTTTTATTTATTGCATCAACTATTTTGCTGACTCCGTGTTTAGTTCCTGTTGTAGGCGGGGGAGCACCCAAGTAACAATGTGTGGCTCAGGGCGTTAGGATGCAGTACCCATGATCGGAAGGTTGTCAGTTCGCGTGCCATGCTGTGCAAAGTGATGTCACCATTGGGGCCATGAGCGACCCCAAGTGCTGACCCTGCTTTCTCAGTTGTGCATCACTTTGGATAATAGCATCTGCTAAATAATTATTAATTCTTATGTGCATTTTCCTTCTGGTCCATTACAAACTTAAGCATTTTGCAGCCCATTATTAGATGTCAAGTGTTTGCAAAATGTTAGAAAAATATCATGACCTTCGCACAGAGATCAGATGAAATTACCTTCTCTGGGCTTGTTTTGTAGATCAAGAGAATTAAAAAATGGAAACCAAGGATCGCCTTCAATTAAAGTAGTTAGTGAGTACGCATTAAGGTCTGATTGCATTTCTGTGAAATGCCGGAGAGTTGGCTGAATGTACTGGCGTTGTAATGGTTACTTGTTTGCTCCAAAATTAATATAATTCCATTTAGAAAAAGGACCACTTACAATGCATTAGACAGCAATTCCAGCAACCGGCGCGATGTGGAAAGGCAGTATTTGTGCTTAGAAGAAATGTAAATTGCAGGCAATAAAAGAAAATGAAAATTAAATTAGGGAAAAGCAAAGATCATTGCTGATGTAGAAGAATGGATATTAGAGAGCTGTCTTTAGGAGATACCAGACAATAACTCTGATATTCCTAATCCTGCCTGGGAGACAATCCTGCATGATACAAAGCTATAACCAGTTTCTCTAACATGCACATAATGCTGTATTACACAACAAAATTGTGGATTAGGCATTTTGCATGCATCCCTGTACTAGCCAAGAATTAATGCTCACTGTTTGGTATTTTGCTCACCCACCAGGACCACAAAGCCAGAATACAACTAAAGTATGTCAGCAGCTCAGTCTGTTTCCGCATCCTCTAGAGCATGGTGATGGTTAATGTCACACTGCACATGTGAGAATAAATCGTCACTTGGTTAAAACAAGGGGTCGCCTGCAATGCGTCCAGCTAAAATGTCTTATGATCTTATGAACTGAGTTGACAGATTTGTTTCTTGTCTTATTTTTCTTCCCTTAAGACCTTGAAATTTCATGTCATTTATGTTGGTTGGAACACAGTGCTTTTCTGAAAAGTGAATTGTACCACATGCAATTCATTTTGCATGCAATAGTTGAAAATTACTTCCTTCCTTTGAAATTCTTCATTTTCAAATTGAAAGTTATGAGGCTCTGAAGTAATGATAAGATGAAGCAATGAGTTATTGAACTACCTCTTGATACCTAATAATAAAGAATAAAAAAGTTTATTAGATTTTGAATTGTGGTCGTGCAGTAGTTAGCAGTCTTGCCTTACACCTCTGCGACCAGCGTTTGAGCCTCTGCTGTGGCTCCAAGTGTGTGGAGTTTGCATGTTCTCCCCATATCGTTATCAAGTTTCCTCTGGGTACTCTCATTTCGCCCCACAGTCCAATAACATGCTACGGTGAATTGGAGTTACTGAATTGCCCGTCGGTGTGCGTGTGCGAGTGTGCACTGTGATGGGTTGGTGCCCCACCCTAGGTTATTTCCTGCTTTGCACCCATAGCTTCCAGGATAGGCTCTGGACTCTCCGTGACTCTGAATAGGACAGGAAGGGTATAAAAAATGGTTGGATCTTGAATTTGGGTTTATCTCCTCTAGAGACTGTGTGGCTAACCTGAGATAGGATGACTTCCATTTTTTAAATTTGGTTTTGAAATTTCCCCTGCATTCACCTGGTCTGGAATGGCCAATTAATCTTACGTCTTTCTGCCACACATCCATGCCAACTCCGATGGGGGTGTGAGGACTGATGCCTTCTATGATATGCATGCTGTCAGCCACCTGCTTCTTTTCGCTTTATGGTCTTCAAGTTTCCTAGAGTGACATAACGCTAACTATACGCCACCCACAGCCCTCAACAGGAGGCACATCCGTTGGCTGATGAGGGGACAGCATCCCAGCCGTCTCACCCATCCAATACAAACAGGAGACACTTCACAATCACTGGGTCTTCTTCTTTGACTGGAATGTAAATGAGAGAGAGAGAGAGAATTTGAGAAAGTGCTGTAATTTTTTATGAATGTTACTGTCCAAATACATCTATGATGCTTCTGGACACCTCCTTAGTAATGTTCCTGGAATCATTGGGTGTTTCGGGTCTTTCAGCATCATACATACTCCTCCAGGCGACTCACCTGGGACTGATCAGACCTCAGCTTGTGTCCAGATGGATAACGTGCTACTCCCCTCTCTTTTGCCTCAGCCATCCTGAGGCTGTCTCTGCTGAGGCTGTCTCTGCTGGTTTATGCTGCACTAGAATGACGCATAAGTGGCCAGAAGCGATGGGTCAGTTCTCTTGGCTCATTGTTTTGTTGCCTGGTTCTCCTGCTCCTAAGAGTGCCAGTAAAATTTCCCCACTCCGTTTTCCAGTCCCCTTGGTTAGCTGACATCTTTTACCCAAAGTGATGTACAACTGAAAGAGCATGGGGTCAGCCAGTCCCTGGAGAAATTCATGTTAAGGGCCTTGCACGATCTCATATAGTCATTGTCTTGCAAATAAATGTGTCAAAACATTTTTGTTTTTACTGGAACTGGCATGCCTGGGGGGGGCTGCCAGGGAAACCTTGGACCCCTAGAGGTGCTTTGTCACTATGAACCCAACACAAATAGTTTTTGTTCCTCTTCTCCGTTATCTCATGGCTTTTCATGCATGCATAGCGAGTTCTGTCAGTTTGTATATGTATACGTAAACCACTCATAGGCAAATGTTACTTTATAAATTTAAATGAAAGTGAATTCACTGGGGGGCTGCACAGTAGGGCAGTGTTTAGCAGGGGAGCCTGACACCTCTGCAACCTGCATAGGACAAGTGGACAGAGAAAAGAGATGGATGGATGGATTCACTGGAAACTGGCCGACTTTATTTTGTCTCAGCACAGCGGGTGGAAAAAACATAATACCTTTAAACTAGCCTAACTATGTTCTCTTGTGCTTTCCATTGGCCTGCTGTGGATCTGCCCATTGTGGGACCATTCTTTGCCTCAGTCTTCCTAGAAAGTGCTTACCACCTCCGTGTTGCCCTCAGGCAGGCAGCTGTCCATCCTGCTCCATCTCTGATGCCTGGTCTCGCTGGATAGAGCGCCAGTGTGCCAGCATATGGAAGCTGCATATTTGTCAAATGGGTGACTCTGCAGATCAGCATTGATGAAACAGAATCATGCTCCAGTCACAGGCAACTCCGGCAGGAATGTAGCTCAGTAGTTAAACAATTCACCAGCATCACAGTGATGTTTCCATAGCTGGTGTATCAGATATCCTACCTGTTGTTAAAGGGACAGTGTTACAGCATCAGATGACCGTACTGACAATTCCCCCACTGAGAAGAACATGGGTGAAAACTGAACCTCACCTCATCATTTGTTTTTGTAACCATGGGTGTTTCTTTTTTACATAATTAAGCACTCTGTAGTGAATATATTTCTGACCAATAATCTGTGTACCTGTGAGGTCGGTATAATACTGCATGTCCTAAATACGTGCAATTTTGATGCATGTCCAAAATATGGCTTATTTTCACTAATTGGCCAGAGCAGAGTATGAATTCCAGTTTGCAATATATTCAAACGGAATAAATCCTGCATCTGTTTTTCACAGGGCAGAACCAAAACATGCGTGAAACGGGAAACCAGCTGTCCCGCAGGCCCCGCAAAAGACTAAATAGACAGACTTATGCTCTTATGCTGGAAAGCTCAATGTGGACAAGAAGGTACGGAGCGCTGGAGGGATCACAAACTGTTTTCGGGGAGGGGGGGAGGGGGCTGCGCACGATACCCGCTAAATCGAGCTCACGAAATCCCCGTGAGCCTTGTGAGCACGATGTATTTTTTTTTCTTCGTGCACTCAATTTGCTATTTCGAGTTTGCTAATTAATGAAATCTTGCTCATGTGTTGGTTATTTGTGCCCGCAAAGCCGGGACTGGAACCGCCATCAAGCTGTCCACACATAGCTTGAAGGGCGCGAATAGCAGTTGCAAATAAATCGCTATTGAATTAAAATAAAAGGTAAATTCATAAAAACTACAGTAAAACGAAAATGTGTAAATGGCAACTAAATGACCACAAAGCGTAGTTCTGTGAGCCTGAGCTCGATTTAGTATTTCGTGGAAACGTTCAAGTAAATTGTGTGCACGATTTAATATAAAAATGATAATTAAAAAGAAAAAAACTTAGTGGCCCCTCCAGGGCTCCGTAAGATTGTCATTTACCCATCGCCGTTTCCGGTTGTTGATTCTGCAACGGCAAATTAGGAAAGAAACAAATTAAGTCGGAGACTGAGTAATACCACAACTGATTGCTCATTATTATTGGACAAAGCGAATTGAAGTACTAAATGTGCCTTAAATATTTAATAAGTAAAGAAGCAGAAAAAGCAAACAAAAACCAAAACCTAAATTTTGTCAATCTTGCAATACAGTGGCCAGGCCCTAGCACACTGCTATTTCCCTCATTTTTTGTTGTTGTTTTTTACTTCTTCTTAATCATAATATATGATAAACAACAACAACATACTAATACTACTAATAATAAAAGAAGAAGAAGAAGAAGAAACATTGAAAAAGAAATTGCAAATAGATGTATAATTTTTAAGTATTTTTTGACCGCCGATGCATTTTCCAGTCAAAACGTTTTCAGCGTATACGCGTCTTCTCAAGGGTAGTGAAGAGTTTGAACGGTACAACAGTACTAGAGTCGAGAGCCAGACGGGAGAATCTGGTAGAACCAGAGGATTGGGGACAGTTGGGGACTTAAATCCTTTTAAATGTCCGAAAATAAAACGGAACACCTGTATGCTCTCGCTGCACTTATGCGCCGTCTCAGTCAATACCCCTGGCTGACATGCCTCCGTCAACTACCATACCGCCTCAGGCGAATAGAGCGTATTTATTTCACACCATGTGCACACCGAGTGTAAAATTACTGGAACATGACAGCTGTGTCTGTTTTGGATCGCTGACCTCCAGTGATCGTCGAGAGGCAGGGTGAAAAGGAGCTGTCCCACCTTTCGGGTGCTGACACACTCCTCTTATCCATTCCGCACAGACGCGCAATGAAAAGATGCATTACAGTATATAAAGTACGAACATGCTACCTCCGACAAATCAGCAAAAATGTCCTTCCTGGAGTCTTAATAATACATACGAAATAATAAGAAATCACAGTAGCGTAGCGCTGGTGAGATGGCTCCGCATAGCGGGCATGCTGGCGAGCAATGTAAATAGCCCCGTGTGTAATTGTTGTTGTAAATAGTAGTGCTGTGTCTTCGGTTTATGTAAGTGTGTGTCTCTAATCTGCGCCAGTTACTCGCGTGTTTCCCTGTTCTCTGTAAACAGTTACCGTATGTGCCTTACAGTCCAGCGTCAGACCTCCTTGTGTGTCCCGGTTGTGTGTGTTTTGAGAGTTATTTGTTCGAAGGGCTATCATTGAAAAGCCGCTTGGTTGAAATCGTCTTTTCTAAACTGGTCACTGTTGCTGCGGCTCTTCCGTCTGCCAAGCGCTATGGCAGCTTTAATCAGTGCAGTGTTTCCGTGCGGTGATGCAGCCACGCCTTTGCGCAAATTAATTCAAACAAGTTGTCGCGTTAGACGGACCACAGTTAAGATGGACATCACAGTCACATTAATTCATACTTATCGCCTAAACATTGCACTTGATGGATTGATAAAAAATTGTATGGGAATAACCTAGGATGGGGTGCCAATCCATTGTAGTGCACACACAACATCCATGCCTATTGGGAATTTGGCAACTCCAATTGACCTTAGCATGTTTTTGCTGTGGGGGGGAGACCATAGAACCTGGAGGAAACCCCCTCATCAACACCAGGAGGCACCCAAACTCCAGAGCATTCACTTGAAACATACATAGATATCTAAAGCACAGTCATACCACCCAGCTCTAACCCCACCTGAGCAGGGCCTGCCAGTCTGTGGCCACAGTGCCTCCTCTGTCCATCCACTGATCGTACTTCCTGTACTGTTGCCTGTGCAAACCAGCAGGTCCCAGGCAAGTGCATGCACTTCTGTGTGACAGCTTTTTCCAGTTAATTTGCACAAGGGTGTAAATGCAGTGCTGGAATATCGGTAAGATAAACCAAGTTTCTTGACAATAGAAAGTCAAAACTACTAATTTTGCTATATTATTTGGTTGATTGAATTTCATCTAATCAATGAGTATCACACTTCCGAATAACTGCTCATCTTTCAGCTATCAAAATAGATATAAAATAAATATTCTGTCGCAAAATGTTTTGTGATGGAATAAGTGGCTGTACTTGGCTTCATGTATCTGCAACACAGGGGACTGTAGCTTTGTAGAGACATGGGAATTCAAAAGCTCTTTTTGGAAAAGGCAGACTAAAACCCAAGATTTGAATAGAGCGAAAGCGGTTAAATTTCAACATGGTTTTACAGCACTCTACCATTTATATCTCTATTTCTATTTTTGTTTTTGACTTTTATCCTAAAATATCAGAATATTCAGCTGCCACTACCTACAATTAAAGATCTTATAGGTCTTATATAAGCAAGGACAGATTCTAGCAACACCATCTATCTGTATAATTTAAATAGAATAAAACAGACCAATAAAAGCCAATCCAAGCACTGAACAAAGCAGTAAACAATTAAAAAGACACGAGACCATCAATGAGGTGACAGTCATGATTGCTGACGCAGTTTGGGTGCATTAACATCCCAGCTCTCCAATCTAATTGCAAATCAGCTCGCAGCTCGCAGATACGAGAATGCAGATACAATTTATGGATGTAACATATTTGAGAGGAGGTTATTAATACCTTTACTGTGACCTTTCCTTCACAGATGTAAGTGGCTTCCCTTGAAGTGTAACTATGACTTCTTGTCACAGGGCAACAGGTCAGTGGAAGGAAACACCAACAGCAAAACCTTCATAATGGTGATTATTATAGTTATTATAATGAAATTGTTACTATGTTTACTTGACACCTTTGCCTAAGGTGATTTACAACTTGTTTCATAGCAGAGATGTTAAAAAAAACGTCATGCAGTGTATTTTTCAGTTCTACTGTACTTTGACCATGCTATTGCGCTAATACTGTAAATATAATTACTGCCTTCATTGTCAGTGCTTATTTTATTTGGCCTATATGGATAAATGAATAATCAATACTGGACCCGATTGACAGCCTTTAGCCGCATAATCCAAATCCTTCACAGGCAGGCTGGCGAATGGGAGCGTGATGGAAAGAAAATGGAGGAGCGAGGATGTATGAACGTAGTAGCCCTGCTTTTAGATGAGGCAGGAGAACTATAATTACTCTCCTGAATTGCAAGGCTGGCCTAAGTGCATGTAACTCAAGTGACTTTAAACTCCTGCTGAGCAAAGTTCCTTTTACTGTGATTAGATATTTTATTTGAGCATACATGACTAGATTAAATACATTCCTCCAAGAGCAGTTAAAGCCAGGACTGTTTCCCAACGACCAACTTTTGTTTCAGAACAAAGCAAAGCTTACCGTAAACAAATTTAAGAGGCTGTAGTATATAATCTCTCTGAATATTGACGTATATAATTTAATAGACTGACAAATAATCCTTTTGTTATTTGCTTTAATTATAAATCATTACATTAAACATTTATATATGCTGCTTATGAGTTATGAAATCACTTTAACTCTATACTGGGCAAAGAGAGGGATGGATGAAGTGATAATGGAAGGCATAGTTTTTTTTGTCATATCTCATTTCATACTCTTAAAGAATCCCTTTTCATACTCTTATAGAAGTCATTATAATACATGTGAGAAATCTAAACACTCTGTCACCAGACCAATGAGTATGTATGTGAGCAAGGTGAAGAGTACAGTGATCCCTCGCTATATCGTACTTCAACATTAGCGGCTTCACTGTATCGCGGATTTTATATGCGAGCGTATCTAAATATATATCGCGGATTTTTCGCTGGTTCGCGGGTTTCTGTGGACGATGGGTCTGTTCATTTCTGGTACATGCTGCCTCAGTTGGTTTGCCCTGTTGATTTCATACACGGGACGCTATTAGTGGATGGCTGCCAAATAGGCCGAAATCAGCTGAGAATGTAATCATTTCCAGAATGCAAATGGAACTTGACTGCAGTGTTCGTATTTTAGAAATATGATACTAATATTAAAGGAATAATCATAATATGTCTAATATAACTGGGTAAGTAAGTAAAACAAGTGCATTACTGTATATTATAGTAAATGTAAAATAATCTTTGTTAAAATATGTATTATTACAATGTGTTTACAACTACGTTTTATGTATTAAATAAAACTCTTCAATGATATACA
>JAAGVU020000040.1:7748622-7775913 GCA_011763525.2 Mormyrus iriodes | reverse complement strand
CAGAGTCAGAGTATTTGTAAAGCTTTGAAATTGGCACCAGCTGACATTTACTAATGACAGCTGTTGCCATGCATCAGCTCTAATGAGCTGATCAAGGTCTGAAACCTTGTAAAAAGAATCTGAGACTTTGGAACTCTTAGGGTGCCGAAACTTTTGCACAGTGCCATAATAATGTTTTTATTTTTTATTTTTGTTCAATTCATGGCATAAAAAGTAACTATGTATCAATGTTTGCTAAAAATATTGTTTTTTTTTCCATTTCTTAGAGAGACTGTGTTAACATCTTCTCAATTACAAAATCACCAAAATCTGTTATCAAGGGGTGGCCAAACTTTTGCATAAGACTGTAAAAGGCACAGTTGACACATCAGAAAGCCATAAACTGGGAAAAAAATCAGATTTTTCCTTCATTTCACTGGATTGCAAAATATGGCCAAAGACACAAGATAAATGCTCATCTCTAATCCTAGGCCTGTTCAGTGCTCTGCAGGTAGCACATTCAAATTCAGCCCCTTTTATGAATGTTGAGTAGTACAGACAGATTGTGGCATATTGGGAATTTTAGAAGGACCCAGTGTTCTTGTAATAATAATAATAATACTCTATAATAATAATATAATAATAATCTCACAATATTAAAATAACAGTTGCCAGTAAAATGTATTTCACTATAGCCTCATCGTGCAATATTCTGTAATTGCTTCTCTCAGTGTCTATTTTATAACAACTGGATTTGAAAAGATATACTATATGGACAAAAGTATTGGGACAGCCTGTAACAGCTGCCATTCTTCTGGGAAGGCTTTGTGTTTGGAGAAAGATTTTGGAGTATATCTTTGGGAATTTTTGCTCATTTATCCAGAAGATCATTTGTGAGCTCAGGCACTGATGTTGGACTTTGTAGTTCATCCCAAAAGTGTTCAATGGGGTTGAGATCAGGGCTCTGTATAGTGTCCTATAGTGTCTGGACAACTTCCCCACTTATGGGCAGCCCTGCCTAATTTTAGTTCATATCCCGCTCCTTATATACTAAATATAAAATCCTATTGGTCATTCATTTTTTTACCGCATCCAGAAACTACAGAAATAGGGCTGCCTCCAAAGAGAGAATTGATGGATCACGAAAATGTAAATTTCTTGGACCTGGTATGAAAGCCTTCACAGAAATATGCTTGTTCATTCCAAAATGATATTGTTCAGTTTTTTTGTGCGAATAAAACAGACTCAGTGTGAAAAGACCTTAAGTGTATTAACAGATTTTGCAACTGTAGAACCAATAACGTCAAGCTACTTTTGTAAAAATACATTACTTACGTGATTACTGATAAACACACTCATGTTTTTTAATGAAAATGTCGTATTGTTAATCCCAATTGTAACTAAAGAATGATATACATGTGCAAAAACAAAGGAGGGATACAACCAGAATAGAATACCTGTTTGAATATTTCCTTGTGTTTTTTTTCTTGAACAAAGCACTCTGTTCCTAGACTCACATATTATACAGACACAAACCAATTTAAAAGTCTATTGGATTATTGAAGAAATAAGAAATATTCTGTTACAGCTACTATAAATTCAGCATCTAACCAGTTATACTGATTACTTCAAGCTTTAGACAAATGCACAGCATTGGTATGTACTGTACCCAGCAAATAGTGAAATGCAGGTCAATGATGCTGATAAACAGATTTATTGCAGAGCAATAACCTTTTTTGTTTACAACATGGAACAGGCTTGAAGGTGCTGTCGATCACATGGGTACTATATTTGTTTTTCATTCCCCTTCAAAGGTCAATGACACCTCCGAAACTGCCCTCTTCCCAGTGTAAGGAATATACTGGTAAAATCTCTCCCCAATGTAGTTTCAGCCAATAGCTGGGTCACCAATCATAGCATAGGTGGGCTGGCAGAAAATAAGGTGAGCTAGACCCATAACAATTCACTTGGTGACAAAAATCACACTACAGACCCAACTACATATTTAGTTTTAGCAGTTTTTACATGACTCGTGGCATTACTAAGGCCAAACAAACAAAGAGGAAGAGAAATCTATTTGCCTCAACAGCACTTTTCCTCCAATTGATCTTACTGTGCAACACAAACCCGTCAGACACAATCATATTATCGTACTGTAACACTTACTGTGAACATTGAATGGCTGGGCCCAAGTTGCATCTGGGGGGGGGGGCAGGACTACCTGGGCCCACCCTTGCCATCATAGTAGGCTTCAGCAAAATGATGATTCGTTGAACAGCAAAATAAATCATGTAATACAATGTAGACATATACTGAGCATGGAAAGGCAGCTCCAGTCCCCCACAAGGCAGAGACTCAAACCCAGACCACCAGAGCTATGAAGAAAATGTGCTACATACAGTGCAACTCCAGCTGGTGTTTTGTGTGAATTTGCATATAAAGGGTGGTCTCCTGAGCTGTGATGAGCCTGAGACAGTATGGTGACTTCCCACACTGGCAGTAGTGAAAACAACAGATCAATTTCTGAAAAATGCAAATTCAATCCTTTTGCCCGAGACATGTTAGTTCAGTTATTCCCAAGGGCGCTGCTAGAGATTTTGGGCCCCAGGAAAGCATATCATATTGGACCCACAATCCAGACTAATCTTGAGTTCTAAACTGTTTAGAGGCCCTGTCACTGAGAGGCCCTTGCAATTGTCTTAACATTCCCCCTGTACCGTGCCACAGATCATCCTGTTTCACCTTTGAGGTGCCAGATGAAATCCTCTTTCTCTCCCCATGATGATAATTTACTAACAGCATCTATGTTCAGTTCAACCAAGAGCATCAGGGCATCTTTAGTACTTTTCCTTAACCAACATTCTCTTTCCACAGGCAATGTCACATTTATACAGTGGTGGGCAGGGTTCCCTGCTGACTGCTAATTAGCGAAGCTAACCTTTTAGTTATCAGATTAGCATTTCTGCTAACTTTGAAAACCATTAATAGACCAATCAGCTTCCTCTTAAATTTGTTTCGCTAACTGTACATCTGCTAAAAAATTTTTGTTGGTAATGTGAATAAAGTTTAATGGTTAAAATGTTTGTAAACACTGAAATCATACATATTTCTTCTTGTCTGCTGTGAGTGTGTCTGCAACAATCTATCTGGCAGGCTCTTGGCTGATTATGTGTAAACACAAAACGTGATAAGTAGATAACTTGTCGGGTTTAAGGTAGTTTGAGTTAAATGGTAGAAATCAAAGATAAAGTCCATTTAAACTGGGGTACCCTGAACTAAGTGGAGAACAGGAGCCTGTATCAAAAAGCTGCATTTCATACTTAGCTGGAAAACTAGCTCGAATTTATGGTACCTTAGTTTAAATGGACTTTATCTTCATTCACTTACATTGAACCCAGACCACCTTAAATGCGACATGTTACCCAGCTATGCAAGAAATGTTGCTTCATTATACAGGGCCTCGGTTGTATTTTCTGGATTCTGACTGACAGAGCTATAGACCAATAAACAGCTGAGACCCTCCTTCAAAGTTCTGGGTAAATGGTGCCCTGTTTATAGCCCCCAAACAGCTTCACTGAGGGCAAAGCATCAGCATGTGCCAGTTGTGAAATAGGGCTTCTCCAGCAAAAAGGGTTATATCTCACAAACAGAATATCATACAAAAAGAATTCAGTACAAATTTATTCCGGAGATTCTACAGAATCCAACAATATCCAAATGAGTAAGTCTTAAATATCCCCTCGTAATTATTCTAGCCCAACAGACTTCAGTGTTAAACAGTTTAAAATGTTAGCTTTCTAGGTATGCCCTGCAATAGGCTGGCGCCCCATCCTGGTTTGTTCCCTGCCTCGTGCCCGTAGTCTCCGGGATAGGGTCTGGACCCCCCACGACCCTGAATAGGACAAGCGGTTTGAGAAAATGGATGGATGGATGGATGGATGGATGGGGATATGCTTTTAAAGGATTTCAGAGCCAAAGCCCAAATCAAAGTTAAATTCATATAATACAAGTTAATAGTTAATGTTAGCTTCTGCTAAACGTTTATGTGGTTTATCGGTTTAGCGTTATCGAATTAAACTTTGGAGTTAATGGTTTAGTGGTTATCAAAGCTAACTTTTCAGTTAGCAATGTGCACCAGTACACTTATACAATAACCACATCACCTCAAAAGAAGCAAATTTGCATGCATATTTTCCTTTAAACTATATAATTTCCGTTCCTTACTAAAGTTGCATCAAATTGCACTAGCATACCCAATGCTTAGACAGGATATATTTGGCATAGCATGGCCGATAGACGGACAGCTTCTTTAATTCTGGGGCAGAAGTTGAAATGTTACTATGGCCAGGCTCATTCTACACAGTACAGTGCAGAGAAGGCAGTCAGGTTATGAAAAAAAAAAAAAAACAATTTAATGAGGGCAGGGAATTAAACACAAAGACAGCAAGCACCGCATGGTGGAGAAAATAGATTTTATTGTAAATCAGGTAGTGAATATAGCTTATAGATATAGAATGTAGCGTAAATGAAATGCTTGTTTGCCATGACTTGTGCAGTAAACAGAGAAACACTGACTTCTTGTTATGAGATGTTGTGGACAGGCAACATATAGACGTACTGCGTGTGGAGCAGAGGAGAATACAAACAGATCTGAGAGGAGCAGAACACGGAGCACTTATGAATGCAGGAGGGAGACCTCCTTGGTGATTTTACAGCACGTCATATATATTTAATCAAATGTTTTACAATTATAAATTATAAAGTATATTTTTTCCCCATTTGTGATCCAACCACTTATCCTGGACAGGGTCACAGACTTTATTTATTTAATTTATTTTATTTTATTTACTTCAGATCTATTCACACATCTCCAGGTCTCTGCTTTGAACTGTTTGTGTTTTTGGCTATTGATTGTTTGTGTTGTAGAAATGCATTGTCTTCAGTTCTATATGGGTCATAATGGGTGAGCTACGTAATGAATGGCACCTACATTATGACTGTGGCAGATAGTATGAACAGCTACGCTTAACAACTGCATATGAATCTGCATATAAGTGTAAGTGCTGCAAAACAAATGAATAATGTAGTGTCCTTCAGGTAAAATGGTTTCATTGTTAGTGCTCAAGAATTGCATAACACCCTCTTATATTTAATAATGGAACAAAAATTATCCATCTGAACTGAATTTGCTTCTGATGTTAACTATCATAATGCCTTCAATCATATACATTATGTTTGGCACGTGTTCTTTATTTTCTGATTTTATATGCATGTACATTTAGAAAAGAATACAGAGTAACCAAGCGGAATTCAGGATTCAAAAAATAGCAAATGACTGTTACATTGTTTTTAATCCTGTTGGATCGAATTGAAACAGAAGTTAAGGACATTGTAATTTTTTGAGATACATTCATCCATCCATCCATCCATTTTCTGTTACTGCTTGTCCTATCATGGGGTCATGGGGGGATCCGGAGCCTATTCCAGAGGAAACAACCCAGGACAGGGTGCCAGCCCATTGCAGAGCATACTCACACACAATTCACTCACGAATACACACCTATGGGCTTTTCAAGATTCAAAAAAGTTAAGAAATGTTCATTTATTCACAATACACCATGAGCAAAACAAAAAATATTACGGTAGAGGAGCTTCCATTGGTCAGTCAGCACCGTTACACTGTAAACTGTTATCCTGCTGTCCTTTGTCTCTCCAGCCTTATTCTGCTTATCCTGGCCAGAGTCACAGGGGACCTGGAGTTCATCCCAGACTGTAAGGTATAAAGGAGCTTGGCTACATGATTGTTTTATACTTTCTTATATAAAGGATGCTGACCTTCACTCTTACTCACAGTAAATGAGCTCCTCTGTGCCATAGTGTTACAGTTATCAGCTTTATGTTCTCTACTACATGGAGTAGACTTACTGTGAAATAAAATGAGTACATGCTCACTGAAGATGTGTGTATGGCCAAATGTACATTTTCAGCTTGTGCTTGTGACGGTGATCGAAATGAGGACTCAAAAGACGATCAGATGCAGTGAGCTGGGTTTATTGAGACACGCAAAAATCAAAGTCAAAACAGACCGAATCAAAAAGATGGGATCCAAGACAAGAGGCGAAGGAGTAGGTTGGGGAACAGGTGATGCTCAGGCGAGTGGCAAACCAATAATCAGGGAGCAAGGTGAACTCGGGGTCTGAAAGCAGAAATCAGATACACTAATACACCAGACATGAATTCCTGAGTGAACTAAATAATAAATTATGAATTATAAAATATATATTTTTCCTTCTATGTTCCAACCACTTATCCAGGACAGGGTCACATTATTGGGTGCTGTCCTGGGTGCAGCCCCGTACCCCCAGCCCTCTATCTGTTATTCTGAATGCAGGCATACCCCACAAGTGCCATCATGAGGAGCCATACATCTCTGGCAGAATTAGTAGCTGTAATAAATGATTTCATGTTCAATTCACATAAACTCCCAAATAATTTAATCAATAATATGCTGAAACCAGAGATGATGACAAGGTGTTTGGTAGCAGAGATTAACCCTAAGGGGAAGCTGTCAGGAAAAACCATCCGCTGGTCTAACGACCAAATCCAGTTTGGCATCCAGAGCTATAATATCTCAGGTATGCTTCTGAAATAGTAACTTGAACTTCAAACTAAACTTAATTACATCTGACTCCAAATAATTAAAATGCATTATTTAATAATACCATACACATGATGAATACAAATCTGCTTACATCTAAAATCGCTTATTTGTAACCAAACTTGCTCATTCCAGATATTGAAGTTGCAGGGGATTAAACGATATGCGCGGACACAATATGAAACCAGTTTGACCTCGGTTCAGGTAATTCAGAGCAGCTACAGATTGACACGGGGTCAATGTGATTCGTCAGTTCAGCGCAGGGGATGACATCCGTTCATTGTGAATGATTGACTCAATTGAGAAGTTGTAGTTTATATTATGTGACCAAGTAAGTAGCCAGAACATTTACACTAATGCTCTCATGTGGGATGTGTATAGTTCTGGGGGTCTCTGGCTCCAGGGACACTGACTAAACCTGCTCTCTGATCCTCAATTGTTTATCAGTTTGGACAAAAGCATCTGCTAATTAAGTGTACTAATCCTGCATCGCTGTAACATCAGCACCCGTGAATCGACTAGAATCGACTAGAGATAATTTCAGAAAAGCCCAAATTAATAAAACCAATTTGCTGGGTAGAAATATCACACATCTATTACAATTCAGAGCAATGCACAATGATCTATTTGAAGAGGCTACTTGACTACATAATATAACTATAGCAACACAATACATAAACTCTGAGTACTATACACACAGAATGAAATGCACACAATGTGACAGAGATCTGATTACAGATGTTAATACAAACCATGCCATGTGGGAGCTGTGGCTACAGGGTGGCTCCCCAACTATTCTGTGCCCCCCCACTTAAATAAGAGAATAAGCGAAAGAATCCCATTGAATGGGGGAATAACCTCATCAAAGACCAGGTATGCGAGAAAAAAAATGTATTGCCAGGGGATATAGCAACAGAACAGTAAACATCCATCCAGCCATTTTCAAACCACTTATCGGTCGTAAACAGCCAGATGGCCCATTGAAAAATTAACAACAAGGAGTCAAGGTACTTTGCATATAAATGCAGCAGAGCCTTCAACAAGGCAAGAGCTGCTTAACTTTCCAAATCGTCACGATCCAATCAAAAACCCATATCTCCAGAAATCATTTATCTCAGGACTGTGAAAATACGCATTTTCTCAGGAACTACTTTGCCACATAAACCTAATCAGTATAATTAGACACCCTTAGTACCACAACAACTAAGGAGACAAAAATTAGAAAGGAAACTAACAAAAGAAAAAACAACAAGCTCCTCCGTAAGCCCAGAGTTACAAATTGAGAACCCCAAAACAAGAAGCCCCAACACCCCCATCTATTACCTACCCACTCCTCAGGTGCAGATGATTAGAATAATGGACCACCAGCCCCACTGCCCTTGCACTGCAAGACCAGATGGGGTTGAAGGGTGGTGTGGTCGTAATAATCAGACAGTGATGATATGTTTATAATGAGACAGGAAACTGTTTTTAGACTGAAACTATTGTACTCGTCATAATGAGTCAAAACACAGAAGTGTATACCTCCTGCAGTCACAATGATTCTCGCACAAAAGCATTTTTCTGTGGTCTTTGTGTGATCTAGGTTCAGAAATTGGCTAATAGGACAGGGAGGGAGGGAGGGTTGGAATTCATGATCAAGGATTCTGTGATGCTGGCCCTGTGGGCCACTGCTCACTCGGTTGAGGTCGTGGTGGAGCTAACAGACATGCCAGAGTAATTCTGTGAATCGAATCTCATTGGAGTCAATTTTTGGCAGTTACCTTCGAGGTGGCCCAGTGGAGTTTTGGGTCAGAGTATTCTGTTGGAGCTGGCAGACTTACAAAATTAACCAGAAAATATACCACCAACAGATTATTCAAAACGATAATGAGGTCAGAAATGTTTATCAGGACCTGGAACACTGCTTAATACAGGTAAATATTCAGCGATGTGAAAAAAGTAGCCTGGCCCAAACAAACAACAAATTCTCAAAAGGCAAACGAGACAAAGCAGATGTTCAAAACATCTGACAACCAGTGAAGATGCTTATTACTGTTAAGGTCAATGTAAAGAAGTACAAACCCCTCTTAATGGGGAAATTATATACAGAAACATATTGGGTAATTTAAAAGCAAAAAGTAAAGTAAAAAAGTAAAGTAAAGGGTAAAGGGTAAAGTCAGAACAAAAGTCGGAGGCAAAAATTATTATTCTACCTTATGCAACAAAGTGCACCAACAATATTTATTTAACCAAAAAAGCTACAAAAACATTTTTCAAGGTTTCAAATTTAAAGGTAGATTGGCTCTCTTTCAATATGCTTACAAATAAGTAGTTGTTACTTGCCATTTCTTTCGAAGCACAAAGATTCCACACATTTCACTTAAATGCTTCAGAAATATTTCTAAAGTACTGAAAGGCAGCAGTTTTTGGTATGTATGAGGGGAGGGCGAAGAAGAACCTTTTTCTATTTTATGAGGGCACACACAAAATGATGACCTTGTAGCAAAAGTGAAACTTTTCAATTGCAAATACGCACATATACACACAAATTCAGAATCCAGTGAAAATCAAAGTAATTTCCCTTGGACAAATTACCTCACTTTTTTTTTGTTGAGGCAGGCACATGAGAAAAAGAGTGTTCTTGGTCCAGTTTAAAAATGTAACATGGATATTCCTGCCTTCATTCCTTACCATGGCCCTCATTGGATGAATTTCAATTCAATTTTACTCCACGACTGCTATGTATGTTGCAACACAGAAAAATATGCCCAAAGAGACAGGAATGTGACAGAACATTGTCCTAGGAAGTTGCAACCGCAACACGAACAGGACATTGGTGCGATAATGCAACTGATTAGGTAGGGATTACCTCTATTTGTTAAACAATTAACTCTGGAGCAGAGATTACCTTGCCATTTGGATTATCTCTTCACTTTAACATACCAATGCTGGCGGTTCCTCGTCTGACTTTATCATAATGCGTGTATTGTGATGAGATCCTATTCACACGGCTAATTGAATATGCCAGTCAGAGTAAGGCCGCTAGTTTTCAGTCAACTTGGTCTGCATTCGAATGCTGAAATGATACCACACCTGATCTCGAAATCTAAGTGAAGAAATGTGGCATTCTGTAAGAGTGGGAGTCAGCGGCCTGGCTGCTCAGTAAACACGACAGGTACAACAGACCAGGGAACTGGTTGTTTAGTAGGATAGGCTTAATATGGACAGATAAAGAAACAAGCTTGACCTTTAAGAGAATGAGTAATTATGGGCAGCCTGTATTATTGCCATGAAAGATCTGGATTAGTAATCAAAGAGATGCCAGTTCAGGTTTTAGAAGGATACAACATTTCATTAGAATTTCTTGCAACAGGCTATGTTATTCATTCCGGAGAAGTGCATCAGCCAGTCAGCTAAAAAGTTAAAAACTTGTCCAATAACAAAGTCATAATAAAGCTCAAAAATCAGGCCCATTTATCTCTGATCAGCAAACAGCACCAGAAACAAGATTATTCACTGACCTAAACCTGAACAGCCTTCCCTTGATATTGCCGGTAATTCCCCACCAAGTCGGATATGTGTACATAAATTAATCAATAGAACAGAGCGAATAAAATATAATTTATTTTCTTTGATCCAAGGCTCCTCGCATGCGTTTTTACTTGAACGTTTCATCTTAAGCAGGAGCAGTAGTTTGAAGAGTTTGAACAGTAGTTTGAACTTTGCTCGTCCATGTTGACAGTCAAACAGAAACACCAAACCTGCCTTTATCAAAACACCAGTTTGTCATTGTTACTGTCCTGCCTAAATATAACTCAATTCTTCTGCTTTGAACTGATACTTTGCTCACACACCTCCTTGTCAAAGCCACGACATGTCCAGAGACACAAACAACTTTCAAACTCTCTTACTGGAAGAGTCTCTAATCACTATCATCTCTGAATGGACCTTTTTCCCATTCCCTGGCGAAAATGATAACACACTTTCAAAACCCAACACGCTAGTCCTTGAAAAAAAAAAAAAGCTTTAGGTACAGCATAACCTTGCGCTAAACGGCATATTTCATCGAAACACATCTTCAACGGCAGTAGGCTGTTTGTTATATTGGTCATAGCTACATGTGTAGCTGTTTTAGCATACAGAGTGGTGCCACAACCTGCCAGCTGTATTTTTCTGATTCCCTCCTTTCTTTCTATTGATTATGATCTGTTAGTTAGTGTACATTCAGCCACCTGGCTTAGCTAATGGAAAAACTGCAAAGAGAGTCTGAAGCAGTTATTCAGCATGCCACTGCTATAAAAAGACCCGTGTTACCCACGGCAGAATGCATTATTAGCCTGATTACAGCGAATGACATCGGAGGAATGAAGGATACGAAATGCTGGAACAGCAGCTGAAAAGGTTCGATAGGAAATGTTAATCCTCCACTAGGAAATGAAATTAAGATGCACTGTATATTGTGTCCTTGATCTTTTTATTTACAAGCAATTCTATGAGAAAATTATCTGAAATTAGAAAAAAAACATGTTATAACAGGATTATTTTAGTTTTTCTTTGAGACACACAGAATGATTCACACACCTTTGTACACATACAATACACTACATATTTTTCAGACTGGATTGCAGGGGAAACCACTATAGGGGTGCATTTTAATTGGGGATATAGAGGAACAGGATGAGAAGACAGACTTGGAGAAAGCATAAATCCCATCGATGCGGGAGAGGGAGGGTTTGAGTGCAGTTCGCAGGTGACCTGGGATGGCTGGTGGCCGCGTTGATGGGGTATGTCCTGCATGGGTGGTCAGTCACTTGGCGGTAAGGATTGGATGTGACAGTCCCTTGCAGGCAGTCATCCACAAGCCTATGTAGTACTGGTCATTCACAGCTTGCACCTCCAGTTTGCCCATGATGTGGGTTTATGCAGTGCTGAGGGAGGCAGCAACGCCCCCATCTGCAATGATCAGCTGTTTCTTTTCGGCATCTCTCACAGGTGGTTCCATGGCCATGTGTGGGAAGAATATGGCTGCTGTCCATTGATGTGGTGCTGAACGCATCACGTAGGATCTTTGACCTGAAAAAGGGTGAACATTTTTGATACTTTTTAGAACAGATTCATTCACATTTTCAATGTTTCACATTTTCACATGTTCCTCACAGGTATGCAAAATATTTTCATACGCACACAATAAATGCACCAGAGAATGCAAAGACAGTGAACGATAAAAGAAAATATCAAAATGTGTTCCCAGTGCAGCACCTCTAGTCTGTTTTCACTGTAATTTCTTGATCTTTTGCAACCTTTCAAGGTCATTGCAAGGTGACAACAACAGCCTTGTTAAATGACTCCAACAGGAGTGCATCACAATAAAAGCATTAGTCTCGACCCTAGACAATGTTTATACATGCCAAACTGTAAATCAGGAGTACTAGCTTGCAAAACAGAAATAAACCAAAAAAATTCTTGAAGTATTCTAAATATTCATGCAAGCAGGAAATATGCGTATTCCTGGAGCAGTTATGAATGCAGAGAATCTGTCATGTAAAGGAATAAAATGTCAAGAAAGGAAACTGGATTATAATCTCAGAATGACTAGTCAGAGGGAAAGGCTAAAGATTGCCAGGAAAGAATTAACTATTCAAAAATGGTCAGTTCTGTCACTAATATCTGACAATGACACAGCACAGGAAAATAACCACTGCAGCACAGCAATAACAAAAACACAGGCCAGGTCGAAGTTATGTTGTTTACTCTGAATGAAACTGGAATTATATATACAGTGTGATGTCTTTTAATCAAATGTACAGTGCATCATTATAATTTGTTAAAGGCCTGGAGCAATGCATATTTTAACAAAGCAAATAAGCTTAAAGAAGCTGAAATTAAAATTTTGATGAGATCATTTCCCCCATTCTTTAAGATTCAAAGAGCGTTTGTCTGGACACAAGGTCGTTGGGATTTCTAAGCCCATTTAAAAGGGTGCCAGCAGCTCTAGGCTTTTGGTGGCCATGACAGGCCCTAAGAGAGTGACTATTGAGGATTTGGGAATGAAACAAACTCTACAGCTGGATACGAAAAGCAAACACACACACGCACACTCACACAGCTCTCAGACATTGTCATCTCTCTGAAAACAACCCTTGGCTGCTCATTAAAATGGTCAGGTATGGTTGCTCATGCACAAACTATACTTACTGGCTGAGAAAAGAGAGCAGAATTTTGAAATATGGCTGTCGATAAATTCCAGATTTTTTAATTAAGCAACCTTGCCACAGTGGCAACATTTTGTGCTGCACAGGCTGTAATATTATTCACTGTGCATAATACCTCAGGCTATACGTATAATAGTTTCTTCAATTTCCAGGTTCCTCTGACAGTTCCATTCACAGCATTCTCTTTCATTCCACTGCATATTGTTCTTCAGATGCACTTAATCAAAATCACTGCTATGTACCATAATTCTGCTACACTGCATTAAAATTTGTGTGGCTTGGATTCATCTGACTAATTATAATTTCAGATACCTTTCAGACACACTAAGACAATAGTAAACCAAGACAGGTTAGCATTTTGCTGTAACTGGAGAACTCTTTCCAACAAAAAATTACAAATGACGGTTTTATTTTAGTTATGTAAAGTGAATTATCATAAAACAGTACATATGCCACATTACAGTTTATAATTTGAATGTAATTTTATTCACACAGCAGACCAATAAAAATTTGATGGTTATCTGTTTGCAGCCGTTTAACATTCAACTGGAAAAATTGTAAAGAATTTTAAAAACTTTTTGTCTATACTTCTTATGGGACAATTAATGGAGAAGAATCTCACTTGAAATTTTATTTTCCATGTTTAATATGTAGCGAACAAACAATTAAATAAGTGAAAATGATGTAATGTATTGTTTTGATGTTGTTGCCTTGAAAATGAGTAACTATCAGGGTCTGTGCCATCTGACCCTGCTCTTCATGTCTCCTCCCACTTTGGCCAGCAGGTGTTGCTGACCATTCTGTCCTCCTCCCTATCACTTGCCCTTTAAGTCCCTAGTGTGTTTTTCTTGTTCCCCAGACTGCCGCATAGTTCAGTGGGCTGAAAGTGAGGCTCAGATACTGTTCCCTCATGTGGTGAGTTTGAGACCGGCTTGAGTTCTGTGTGTTTTTAGGGCTACTTGTTGCTCCTGTGTTTCTCTTGACTGGTTCATTGATAAAGTTACACCTGTTACTTTTTCTTCCCTGGATGTCTTTCTAATCAAGTGCTTTCCCTCACTGTGCTCTAGTCTACTATGATAATGTCATGTTGTAATGTTGCCATGTGCTTTGGGCCTTGACACCTGTTTCTGGTTCTGCTCTCTATGCCGCCCTGCTCCTTGGATGTGTTTCCCTTGCGGTTTTTGTAGCTTGTTTTAGTATTAAGTTCTGTTATAGTTTTCTGACTCCTCATGGTCTTTTATTGCGTGTGATTCCCAGTGTTCTGTACTTCCCTTAAATAAAACCCTGTTTTGTTTTGGAGCTGCAAGTGGATCATCGTCTTTTTCCCACCGGCGTCGTGTCGTGCCATGACAACTGGCCCAATGCAACACTGGCTATCACATCCCAGGTATGACAGGCAGACATTCTGGAATGAGATTACAAACATATTATGTGTATCTTTAGTTTTTTTCTGGACTCCTTTAGGACATCACAAATAGCAGACTTATATATCACATAGGAATACAGACCTATCAATTCCAAAACAAGAATATGAAGTTCAAATTCTAGCTAAGATAATATGTGATCTGATGCAGTAGCCACCGTATAAATACTACAACATAGACAATTTGATTTAATAATTCATACTTTCATGATCAAATTCTGTCTTTGTAGTCAAATTCAGCTGTTGTTGTTGTCCTCTGCATACGGCTAAGGGACTATGACACATTTGCAGACATGGTAACTTCAAGCTCAAAGCCTGCTCTCCTGGGCCGCTTTTGCACTGGCCAAGAAGCAGTTAATTGACAAAGCAAGGACTTATCCGGATTCGAGTTTGTGGGGCAGGGGTCATTTGCTGGATATAAAAAATGTAAATAATGTCATAGTAAGGGAGTGGCTCAGAGGAAAGCATCGCTTCCTCACTCCTCCAGTGTTGGGCTTTGGCTCCTACCACTATCCCTTTGTGTGTGTATTTTGCATGACCACCCTGTTCTTGCATAGATTTCCTCCCACAGTGCAAAAACAAGCAGTTAGGTGAATCATTGTCTCTAATGAGCCCACTTGGCTATGCATGCCCTGTGATAGACAGGCATCCTGTCCGTGGTGTTCCTGGCTTAGCGTACTGCTCTTCTAGGAATTGCCCCCAACTTGCCGGGACCGTAAGTAGATAAGACAGGCAAAATAAAAATATGACTCCAGCACACATAATAGCAGTGAGTAACTATTGAAAGTTAAAAGTTGATGTTATAAAAGGTTTAAAAGCTTAGATACTTTGTCTTCTTAGCTATGTTTACACTCCTGTATTAACAGCCGATGGTTTGACGAAAACACAGTTTGAATTCTGCAATAAAATGGTATAATTCATCTCCGTGTCTCTTTATACGGGGCTCTGTTTTAGCATGGCTACTCCTGAGTGCTTTACATAAGCTGCAGCAAAACACCGGGAAAAGTATTACAGAAACAGGAAAAATCGTTACACAAGTTTGCAAAATGCACCGGAGGAGGTGGGTCAACAGCTCTCTGGGTAGGTCTAATTGGGAAAAAAAATCATAGATAGATAGAGAGATAGATATTTAGTTATTATATACAATATCTAATAGCCGTGACTAGTGTTAAAACGGTTTAAAATGTAACAATTGATCAAATAATAGAAACACAGATGTACCTTATCGGTTGCATAAATATGGTTGTAGGTGGGTTAAAATAGTGTTCAGACACTTTCAAATTAATAAGATTACAAACGTGTGATTTATTTAATCAACAGCTCAGTCACACATATTTACTTCAGCGCTCACAACAGAACAAAGGGCAGAGTACACAGTGGCCACTGGACAAAGACTCAGAAATCTGCCAAAAGGGGATTATCTGCAGGCCCTTCCCTATTATATTCCATTAGTGTTCCTATGGCACTCACTCTTTCTTGGGCTTCAGAAATGCTGACGGCCATGAAATGATTTTTTCATTCCTGACTTTCTCATTCAGGCAGATACAGAAACCGGTGCCGTTGATTTCCTTGCCACACTTTAATTATAATAATAATTTGTTTGTATGCTTGTGTGTGCCCAGAAATGTTCTGGCATCCCATCGTGCGTGTTCCCTGCCTTGTGACCTACTCTATGTGGTAATAGGCCTTATGCTCATGGTAGGAGGTTGATGGACATCTAGAGAAACAGCTGAAATCGTATTTGCATATACCTTTGAACAAAACATAGCCAGACAGTAATCATTTTTCCATATTGTTGTGATTTTTAAGACAGCTGGGACCATCTTCTTTATTGTATTGGTAATACACCGTATGATATAGAAGCAGGAGGGAACATTTTGTTATTAAGGTTAGAAGTGACATAGCTATCTAGATAGCCTGAAACATTTAAAACTGCCATCAAGTTGGAGAGTACAGCTCTTGTGTTCCCTCAGTACCCTCAGAGTCAAGAAGCAGGCCCCTCCAGCTACTTCTCTACTCACTTCTGCTTTGTTCCTCAAGGCGTGTTAAAGGGTGTATCTCTGAAAAGATGATGGCCATCACACATCTCATTCATTTTTTGTTGGCTTTTCTCAACTCAAATCAATCCAAGAATCACTTTTGGGTTATGATAATGCCACTTTCTGCCTGGGCTGAAAATGGCAGTGTTTGTCCTGGCCTGGGAAATGCTGAGAAGCATACCTGTCCTCCTGCCCACAATAACAAAGAGGCCACGTGGTGGTTGAGTATGGAAAGGTCTCCATTAATAGAGCAGGTCATCATGCTGTAATTCTGTCCTCTGATTCCTCCACAGTATATCTGGGTGCTTGGCTGTCCACTGAAATTGTATCTTGTTTTGTGGTGTATGGCATGGTAAGATGAGGTGTATGGCATGGTAAGATGAGGTGTATGGCATGGTAAGATGATGTATATTTATCTACTCATATGAAGTCAAAGAAAATTTGATGCAGAGCGTTGTATCCATGTACTGTAGAAGTAGTGCTGGTAAGATGAAGTGAGTAAGTCTTTTCTATGTTTTTTTACAGCACTGTCCATCATGGGTGGAGCTTGGTCTTTGACAGTCCATTGTGACATTCATAGCTTTTTTCCGAAGATCATGATTATTTCATGTGCTACCAGACTTTCCTAGACTGAATGTTCTTGAAAGCTCAAAGAGATCTGATTGCAAGTCTGCTCCTCCTGTTCTTGTGACTCCCCAGGACCATTTGAAGGCATTGGATGTCAGGCTTCCCCATGAATTTTCATTAGTCCTGTGGTGGCAGCCATCTTTGTCCAGAGAGGGACAAGGCAATGAATACAAAATGCACCTAAACCATCAGCTCAGTCCTCACCATTCGTATTTCACAATTTTCTTTTTTTGTCACTGATAAACTTGACAATGTACCATTTAATTTTGTTTTCTGTATTGTCTCTCTTCTCTTTTATTTTTTGATAAATTGATGTGAATCTCTAGGCTTGCAGGTTTTATTTTTTCAGACACGGTTTGAAGTTCCAAAGTTTTATTGTAATGTGTACACAGCATGCTTCCTTCAGTCTACAGTGTCTATAAATACATGACAATGAGAATGATACAAAATGATATATAACTCATAATAAACTAAAAATAAATAACAGCACCATGGGCAAACAGCGAGAAGTAGAAACTGACAGGAAGAATGCATTTTCCTCATTAGCTAATATCTCTGCTAGGCTAGCTTCTTTTCTTTCTTGGTGTGTGGTCTGTATTATGGGATTTGGACCATCTGTTTCCTGGGCTGTGTGCCATGCTGAAAGACATTTCATTTAGATACTAATTGTACGCTTATGTTAATCTGCATGTCTGAGTAGAAATCATTTCACTGTAGTTTCAGTGTGCTGTGTGGTAGATAGGCATCCTGTTCCTGCCTCATGTGTGGGGCTTCCATGTACAGGCTGCAGGTTCTCGCTGGCCCTATCCCCAGCAAGTATCTATTTGGAAGATAGATTAAAGCATAGATGGCTGGACTACAACTTCAAAAGACACTAATCACTTATGATACTGCGGGTTTTCCAGCTTAAACTGCACTCCAAAATACCTCACATTCTGGAATCTCCAGCATGGAAAGGTTAATTTTACAGATGGGCCCCTGAGTAAGTCCCCTAACCCCAATTGCTCCAGGTACTGGCTGCTTTCTCAATTGTACGTCACTTTGTATAAAACCATCTGTTAAATAAACAAATGTAATGTAATGTGTGCACACCAGAAAAGTGGGAAATACATTTTACATTTACATTTACAGCATTTAGCATGAAGGGAAATAAAACTACTTTAGAACTTTATTACATCAGATCCAAATGAAGAAAAACAATCAGGTAGAAGTAAGATCCAAGAAAATGGAAGATGGAATGTAAGCTCTAAACCAGGGGTCAACAACATGGTGCCCACGGGCACCAGGATGCCCCCAAGGACCACATGAGTCGTCCGTATACCTGTTCTAAAAATAGCACAACTCACCAGTGAGCAGCGTCTAAAATGTAATTTTATCCTGTTGCTATGATAAAATCATAAACGTGATCAGTGTCTTCACATAGATGAGTATCATTAATAATTAATAATATATAACTAATGGTAAACTGAGCAGATTTGTTATATAAGAAGAGTGTATCAAACTGGCAGCCCTTCGTATGGCTCAGTAGCCGTGAAGTAGCTCTCAGTTTCAAAAAGGTTGGTGACCCCTGCTCTAAACTATAAAAAATGTATATTGCCAGTAATAAAATATAATAATAAAAGTTGAAAATATTTTGAATGACCACTGTAAAATTCTCAGAAGGAATGGCTATGTGACATTTAGTCAATACTGAGAAATTTTAAATTAATATAAGTGATTTTCACTTGAGCTGTCAACCCGAATTTTTGATTGCATGCATCTAAAATACCATATAGCCATGATAGAAGAACCACACAAAAGCCAAGCCGTTATTGGTTCCAGGAGATAATAGAACTCACACAGTGTCATTACATTCTTGAATCGTATTTCTATTGAGACGGTGTTTCGCAATAAGCCATTATCCCAGACCTGAAGCATTTATCAATAGAGAAATACCCCCCGTAATCAATTTCAGGTCCTTCATGTTCCTATGGATTCTTGAACTTCGGATGTTGTTAGAGAACTTCAGAGAGATCCTGGCTAGCTCACCTGACTTCACTAGTGCCTCATACAACCTGTCAGACACATTGCAGGTTTATAGTCCTCCTTCACATCTATCTATCTATCTATCTATCTATCTATCTATCTATCTATCTATCTATCTGTCTAATCTGCCAAATAATTGAGGAAGTTAAATTAGGAATCATAGAGGATGGTAATTGAACAATTTACAATTTTTACAACATTGTAAGAACACTTTCTTGTGAGCTGTTAAACCTAAGACTAGAAGTGAAGTAGTGAAGTTTAATACTTTTTCCTCCCTTTAGAACTAGGTTTACAAGGGTGCCTAAGGGTCCACAGTGCCTGCAAATTAATGATGTGTAAGTGAATGTATGTGTAGGTGGAAGTGAAGCAATCCATGACTGAGACGTGGTTGGGGGGATCGTGCCCCCTCACTAATTGCAGATGCACTCTTCGTGATTTTATTCTGTACCCAGCATTGCCTCTCCATTAAAACTGTATACCATAAATTATGTGCTATCCACAATACTGCAAAAAGTGACCGGACCTCATGGTTCAGCGTTTTATCATTTACAGTCTCAATGGCTACTTTGTTTGGTATACAAACAGCCTTCTCCTCAAAACAAAGCAAACCATCGGGGAATACATGCAGACAGGATCGAGAGGTTCACTTTACTGCTCGGCTAAGCATTAGGATAGCCATGATGCGTGATGTAAGAGATGTTGAATGTGGTGTGATTGTTGGTGCCAGACGTGGTGGTTCCAGCAACTCAGAAACAGCCTCCTTCCTGGGATTTTCACACACTGCTGTATCTAAAGTTTACAGAGAATGGTTCAGTAAATAAATAGGAAATATCCAGGCAGCTACAGTGGTGTCCATAAAGGCTTCTCTGAATACACAACTCATTTACCCTTGAAGTAGTTCTGGTGGCAAAAGTAGGTCCTACTTTGGTGTGCCCCATAAAATAACCACTTATTGTGTGTATGAAATGTATTGTTACTCAGATTCTGTTGCAGCAGGATGTGTAATTGAATTACATTTACACCAATTATTAATTATCATTCATCATTATCATTTATATTGATTAATTATAAACAGTTGGGGATATTTTAGTCAAATCCAATACAGCTGATATTAGATATGTATGCATAATCTCTGTCGTTAGTACTCCTGAAGTCATTATGCAGTCACTCAGCTTTCATCTGTTATGACATCTCTCACGTCTGTTACATGCTGACATTTGTCTGCTTTTAAACTAAAATTTCCCTGTGAGGGGCCTGTCAGCCCAGGAACTTTATTATTTTACCATTTACAGATATATGGCAAGCAATAGGCCTTTTTAGTTCTTTAATTATGCAGCTTAAAAGTAGTTTTTTTTATGATTCATTTCATACTATTTTAACGTTCTTTTAAATTCTTTTACAGCCTAATAAACTCAAACATCAGAATGTAATGTATTGTTTGAATTAAAAAATATAAATATATCGATTGAAAGGCTGATTCATATATAACAAAATGTCACATCTGATACGTGCCAGTAGGTGGAATTATGCACAGAAAACATTTTACCGTTGTCCACTCGGGGACCCCCCCGGCCCACACACACACACACACACACACACACACACACACACACACACACACACACACACACCATCTCAAGGGAGTCTACCGTTTAAGGCCTACCCAAACACCCTGTCAGTTTCTGAATTGACAGGAAAAGATAGAAAGGAGAGGCCATGTGATTCAGGATGTGAAAAGGATACAGGGTATGGAGACACAAGCGACTGAAAAACAATAAATCCACATTTAGACCTTTGATTCACATGACAAATTCCTGTTGTATCTGAAACTAAGATGCCTTAGTTTTTGACTGCAGATGACAACCAGCTGGCTTGTTTAAGTACAATCATGATCAAGTAAACAGGGGTGAAAGTTCACCTGGATCACCTATCACACACATCTGCCTGATTTTTTCTTAATGTGTAGTATTCACTTAATGTGTTTTGTTTTGTGTTGTGGTTTTCAAAATGGAAGTGCTCCATGTCACAGGGGGCTGTATTCAACTTTCGATATCATGCCTCTGTCACCGATATCTACAGTAGCAGGTTAGTGTTGACGGGCAACAAATTCAGATAACGCTCACCCATGTGTTAAATAGGTTTTAGATTTAGAAAAAAAGCCCTTACCTTATGGTTTGAGAGCACATTACAGTAACGCATTAAGGAAACACAACACAATAAAAGAACACAATACGTGTCTTGTGTTTTGATGTTTGTGTCTTGATGTCATTCCTGTTTTTAAGGCAGGGAGCTGGCTCTGAGGCAAGGATTCTGTGCTGGTAAGCAGAAGGTTGCCAGTTTAAATGCCATGAAAACCGGGAGTGATTTTACTCTGTTAGGCCCTTGAGCAAGGCCCTTAACCTGCAATTGCTTCGTGCTGGCTATGAAGTTAGTCTACATCCAGCCCTGCAAGCAGGTCCTCCAACCTCCATCAACTTCCAGGAAAAACTCGGGGGTTGGTGGCAGGATTAGCAATCTAACCACCGGGGAAAAAAAGCCAATGCTGTTCCGTTCCACTCGAACTAGTGTGTTGCTGAGGTGTCACCTGCCGCATGGCTGCACTCAGGTTCTCATCCCTGAGGCGCTTTGCTGTTTGGCGGCTGGGGCTATGTGCTGTATCAGCATGTGCTCCTTACCTCTGTTTTTGCGTCTTCTTAATGTTTTTGCATTGTGTTAATATATTTATGTTGTGTTAATGTTGACGTGCTCTGGGCTTGCATTGCCGCCGTACGTTTTTCATGTTCTTGTGGGTGCATGGAAACAAAATGTGCCCTGTCTACTTGACTTACTTCAGAAATCTGTAGTCCATAGAACACTTAAAAAAAAAACACTGAAATGAACATTTTAATTTAAAAACTATTGATGATATTTCAGCACCACGTTCTCCCTCGTCATTTCATTTATTTATTAATTTAAAAGTAAAGTCACAAATGATTCACATCTCATTTGTCCGTGTCATGACTTACACTAATCTGGCTCTTAGAAGTCAGAACCACTACATGCTCAGTGCCTGTTGGTTAACGCTCTATCGGAGCTCTTTCGGCACTCTGTAATCCACTTCCCAATATGCTGAACTTGTCCTGAAGAGTGGCTTGCTGACACCGCTACACCGCGAAAAGGGCAGTCAGCTGCCTGCTCACTCCTTTTAAATTAAGCTGAGTCCATTTCCTGACTACGTTCCCTGAGTGCATTGGCATTTCTCAGATTCAGGGTTTAACAAAGGCTGTCACATTCCCAATGAAGAATTCATTAAATAAGTCAGCCCGTATCTCCCTCAAAGCTGTTTAATTTCATGGAGAATTGAATGATATCCAGGTTCTGCGACCTAGCACCAATCCCCTACCTCCCCAAAGTGAAAAGTTCTCTATCAGAGCCTGTGAGCCGTTATCCGTCAGCATGTGGTTTATGCAGCAGATACATGAATGTTCTTAAGTTACAAATACTGGAAATCTGGCCCTATGTGCATTATGGGCGCAAAAGGATAGGATGGAGACTTTCTAGATAGCAACTTGGGGAGAAGCTATAAGATTTGAGTCCAATTGTTAGTCTCTGAGTTGTCAGAATATTAAAGATTAAAAAGGCGAGATAAAGTAACAAGGTTTAGTGGAGCTAATGTTAGTAGGGAAAGTCGGTATTATGCAGCATATCATGCTGATTGGGCTTTCCTATACAGTCTGAAAAAACCTCTCATAAACATGCTTTCAGGTCCCAGATAATATTGTAGATATTTAAGTTTCTGTGGGAAAAATCATTCCCACCACCCCCAGTCTCATATAGGAAGAGCAATGAATTGTAAACTCCTGGGTAAAATTAATTCACAGGGATACAATGTAACCAGACTGCTGCACAACATTAGCCTCATTCAGTGCAAGTGGAACTGCAGTCGGCCGAATGACAAGGATCCTTGGTGTTGAGCAGATAACTGTCTAACCACAAGTCAATGTACATCAGGTGCTTGAGCTTCGGAGCGAACAGGACAAGTGTTTCACTTCATCTGACAGACTGAAGAGAAGAGGAACTGCTACAGAAACTCCTGTTCATATCTGCTCGACAGACGTGCGCTCTCTGAACTCTGCCAAAGACTGGAGAAATGTGTACGCTGACTGGCCATGACAAATTGTTAGAAAAACAAATACTTAAGAAATCTCGTTAAAGAAGAAAATGAATAGCATGAATGAATAGAACTACTAGTACTCTTTGGGTCAACCCTCACCGTCACAAGTACAAATGCAGACACACAAATAAAGAAAGGGGTCTTCAGATGTTCCTTTTATTGGGAATTTTGTTTGGAATAACGCTGCGTCCAAGTGTTATTATGCTAGTCAGGTGTTTACTCAGCTGAAGATGCATGACATATCAAAGACAATTGTTTTGTGTTGATTATATCATGGAGGGTTCATCTTCTGCACACTACGACTTGCAGTGCATTGTGGGAATTTTATAGTAACCTATATAATGAATCTGATTAGTTGTTGAGAATTCAGAACCACGCTACACAATGACAGACACACCTTGTAGCAGTATTTTTTTGTAATAGGGAGCGATTCTGAATACAACCTTAGATTTTTTTTTTCCTGACAAGGTCAGAACACAAAGCTTTCTGGGTAAATTCATGCTCAACTCTACAAGAGCTACAACTTCTCCGAGAAACACAATGGGCTATTCCTTCCACAACGATGATAAATAGATCACAGCATGCCATATTCAGCAAGAGCCCTGAATACTGCACAGTTGTGTTCAGCAAAGGTCATGCGACTCCACAAACCTATGAATGAGTAAAGAAGTGGGTTTGTCTCATGTGCATGAACCTCAATTATACTGCAGATGGCTTCCTGATGTCCAAACAGTGCTTATAAAATATACTAGCCTTTATCTTGGTAATTCACTGATTGGAGCAGAAAATATGATATTTATAACACTAATAACCCTTCAGTAGCCTGAGAATACTGTTCTTTCATGACGCCGGCTTTCATTTATGTTTCCCAAGCCATCAGCTCAGACGTGACCTCATACGTAATTTCTCATTTGAAAAACAGCCCCTTGTAACACTCTGAATTACAATATAAATGTAAAGCACGTTACGTAACAGATGTAAAGGCAATGCTACTGTATACTCCTCTTACGCCTCTGTAAGGTCCCCAGTACACAGTTTAGAGGTTCTGTGCTATTCACAATTAATCAATACCCTAAATTCACCCTCATTTTATGGTTTCCAACATTTTATAATGTCGACCTTCCCTGTAGCTGCATACTATACGCATTAATCCTTGAGTAACTTCATACCTACGCCGCTGGCAGTACTGGGCTTTCAACGTGCAGAACCTATTTGTGGGCTTGCTATAATAATTGTAAACAAATATATCGATTCGCCCCTCCATCCATCCATCCCAATTATCCAATATACAGAGAGAACATGTAAGCACACACGTAGCTGAGGGCAGGATTCGAACTGAGCACCCTGGAGGCGTGGGTCCACAGTGCTACTCACTGTAAAGGAACACAAACCAGTCCATTATGACTCCATGGGATGGAGGACCCACATTTTCCCTGCTATGCACATATTAACATGCAGCAAGGATATAAGAGGTTCTCAAATAAAATATTGTCCTCTTCCTTGTACCTCAAACTGGTCTCATCATGGATATGGAGAAAGATAGACTTCTGTAAAACAGAGAACCGGGCACCAGTTATGAAAATGTGAGGATCAGAAGAATCATCCCACTACAGACACAGAGAGGGGGGGACTGAGAGAGGAAGTGTAGAAGAGAACTGAAGTATGGAGGAATGCGTCAAGCATGTGACAGTCAGTCACATCTGCTGCCTGTCAGGCTGACAGCAAGCTGTCTTCACTACCCGCCAGCATTGCTGACATCAACGTCAAATTCCTCGTCACATAAAATCCTCTGCAACGCAAATAGCCTACAGCTATTGGATAGATTTAAAGTAAATCCATTCACCCATCCATCCATCCATCCATCCATCAAGCCATGCTTCCAATCATCAGTCTTCAAACTGCGTATCCAGTATAGAGCTGCAAGTCGATTCCAGAAATCACAGGGATGAAAGTTATATAACAATAAAAATAAATACGAAATGGAAACATACTTCCAGAAATAAATGGCTCATGCTGCGAGAGTATATTTATTAAGAAAGATGACAGCAGAGGATTTGAACTGACAAGGATCAGGAGAAGGCTTAAATCAGCAGAACCTTCCTATTGCCCCGCAGCAATTGAGAGTCTACAGATGCACAGTGCACTTCACCTTGGCCTCTGTTGAAATACCTGCTTATATATATATATATATATATATGTATATATATATATATATATACACACCTGCCTTTACACACACATGAACTTTAATGACATCCCATTTTTAATACATAGGCTTTAATATGGAGTTGGCCGACCCTTTGCAGCTGGAACAGCTTCAACTCTTCTGAGAAGGCTTTCCACAAAGTTTTTGACCATTCTTCCAGGAGAGCATTTGTGAGGTCAGGCACTGATGTTGGATGAGAAGGCCTGCCTCGCAGTCTCCGCTCTAATTCATCCCAAAGGTGCTCTATCGGGCTGAGGTCAGGGCTCTGTGCAGGCGAGTGAAGTTCCACTACACCAAACTCGCTCATCAATGTCTTTATACACCTTGCTTTGCACACTGGTGTGCAGTCCTGTTGGAACAGGAAGGAGCTATCCCCAAACTGTTCCCACAAAGTTGGGAGCATGAAATTGTCCAAAATGACTTTGTATGCTGAGGTATTAAGAGTTACTTTCACTGGAACTAAGGGGACATACCAAACTTCTGAAAAACAACCCCACACCACAATCCCCCCTCCACCAAACTTTACAGTTGGCACAATGCAGTCAGGCAAATACCATTCTCCTGGCAAATGCCAAACCCAGACTCGTCTATCAGATTGCCAGACAGAGAAGGTTGATTCGTCACCCTGGAGAACTTGTCTCCACTGCTCTAGCATCCAGTGTTGGTGTGTTCTACACCACTGCATCCGACGCTTTGCATTGCACTTGGTGGTGTAAGGCTTGGATGCAGCTGCTCGGCCATGGAAACCCATTCCAGAAGCTCTCTGCGTATTGTTCTTGAGCTAATCTGAAGACCACATGAAATTTGGAGGTCTGTAGCTATTGACTCGGCAGAAAGTTGGCGACTTCTGTATGCCTGCACACCATACACCTCAGCATGTGCTGCCCCCCCATTCACTGAGCTCCTGAGAGCGACCCATTCCTTCATAAATGTTTGAAGAAGCAGTCTGCATGCCTAGGTGCTTGATTTTATACACCTGTGGCCATGGAAGTGATTGGAACATCTGAATTCAATGATTTGGAGGGGTGTCCCAATACGTTTGGCAATATAGTGTATAAGAGGGTGTGGGCAAAACTTAAAAAAAAACATTAAACAAGGCATTACACTACATATGCTTTAGGGGTGAGAAACCATTAGCACCTAGTACTCAAAATTCATGTTTGTTGGAGAAACAAAGAAGAATGGAGGGGTAAAGATGAAGCCACTTTCAGGAGAGAGGCAATTTCTTTTTGGGAAACATCCACAGATAATTTCAGGTTAACAGAAGTCAGATGCCATTTTGGTAGAGGGTCTGCCTGTAGCTACGTGCTCTGGAGGGTATCACAGCACAGAAGGCTGAACTTTTTAACCAAGTCCGAGTTCTTATTATTTCCATTATCACCCGCATGATTTGTCTGGTTCAGTGGGGTGTGACTTAAGCGCAGGGACCGACCATGTGACCAGTCTAACGAATCAGCACCTATAGCAGCTGTGTAAGAATACAGAACCGTGAATTCTAAGAAACTAAATTCTTAAAACCACTACAGTGAAACATCCAACCACGTATATGGAAGCAGTGGCCTTCTATCAATAATACCTTTGGATAAGCAGCTAAATTAAATTTACATTGTAGTGCCCCAAAATGTTTTGCTTGGTTTCAGAGTGCATGTGACTTATATTTATCCATGAGCTGATATAAAAGTTTGAACATTAGCCTTGAATGACCTTGCAATGTTTTCACAGCTGCTAATTCATATTAATGACATTTAACTTGCATGAAATTGCAGCAAATTACAATTAGAAATTACAACTGATTCCTGCACAGGAAATCATTCAGATTAGAAATATCACATTACTTTGAATTCTTCTTTTAGTAGGACAGTTGTGTTTATTTGGATCTACTTTGTCCTCTTGATAAAATTAGCATACACTAATATACACTCACCTAAAGGATTATTAGGAACACCTGTTCAATTTCTCATTAATGCAATTATCTAATCAACCAATC
>JAAGVU020000040.1:7731444-7744546 GCA_011763525.2 Mormyrus iriodes | reverse complement strand
GGGCCCGACAGGGCCAAGAGGGCCAGGCCCCACCAAGCAACCGCCGAGAGTGAGCCAGTACGCACCCGAGCATCCAGTGAATGAGGTTTCTAATAATAGTTTCTTTTCATGTTTGACACCCTCACTTGCTGACCTGCAATCCAGATGCTCAAAACAGATATATTGAGGAAGAGCTGCTCCAGGAAATGCAGTGGCAGGAAAGGACAGAGGGTGAACATTCGTGTAAGGAAATCAACACTCAGTTAGTCTTTAAGAAAAGTCATGAGTGATACCCTAGAAGAAGCACTGTCCAGCCACAGAACCGTACTATCATCTTCAAAGGAATCTAGTCAGGGCTCGGGATCTGCCATATGTTGGAGGGAGGTCACGCTGGTTAGTATGGGTTAGGGTTAGGGTTAGTATTGGTACAAATTAATGACAGACATGTAAACATAAACAGGAACAGCAGAACCTGCTGTAACCAATGTGAGCGAGACAGATATAGTAAGCCAATATATAGATTCAACTTACTAAGAATAGCAGGTATAAACTAATTATTTAATTTATTAAATTAACTATACTTTCAGTTACAGGCCTAGTAACTAAATCGCCTATATTAATCAGAGGCCATTAAATTCATATCCTCCAATGGCTGCATTTAATTATTTAATCAATGCTACACCTTTGATAATTTTGGCTATGTGTGTGTGTTTTTCCCCCCTATGAGTTATTAACACTAATACTACACTTTAAAAAGGTCAACCGATCTTAGCAGAAAACCTCTCTCCCTGTCCAGAGTGATTCCCAAGCAAGCACCTTACCTGTCCAGAGTCATTCTTGCCAGCGGGCAATATTGTGTTGAATCATTGCTGACACGTCAAGCATTCATACGGATCAAAAGTATCTTCCTGGAGGATTTTCACGTTGTTTGAGCAGGCTGTTGGCTCGTACATCAAGATGAACATTAAACCTTGTCAAACAAGTAATGTCACTGCATTTTCTAAATGGTACAGGGAGGTGTGGGACCCCTGTAACCAAAAGAACAAGAAATGAAAATTGAACCCATCTGCAATTCAGTAAAACCAGCAGAAAAAAATTAAATCAGCTCCAAGCCCACTGTCACTGGTAAAGCATTTGGATGACAAATGGATTATTATTGCTTTTGTTATTGTTGTTGCTGTTGTTGTTGCAACACATTAAATATTTCATTTAACTCCAGAAGCAACATATATGTACAAAAGTGAGCGTGCACATAGTAGCTATTTTTCCCATGACAGTTTTTCCTGGTAGTTTGGGCACAGGGATAGGTATTGTTGAGAGAAAACTGTAAAACAGTAAAATAACCCAACAATAACCCAGCTCTCATAGTCTCAAGAGATGTATTCTTCTAACCATGGTAACCAAAATAATGAGCAAATGGGTATGTATTTTTATACATAATGATGGCACATTAATTGCTTGCAGTTAATTTAACTGCTTTTAATACACATCAGCTTCCCTTTGTAGTCCTCATTTGATCATTTCCATTGTTTTCGTAGCCACACGTATCTTTGGTCTTCATGATGAGGTAAAAATTTTTGCATTATCAGACCCTTATTCCAGCTCTCATGGGAAAAGGCTGTGAGGAAACAGGGTCTTTCATTCCTATTTGCCGTTGCTTATTATTTGAGTTCAGTGACAGGCTCATGTTTAACCCATACCCCTGCCCCAACTGAGGATGATGGTTTGGGGGAGGGGGATGTACCAGTTAGATCTAAGTGGTCGGCAAGCGGTTCAAAACCCGCGTTTAGCAGAATTGTTATATTGCTGTTGGGCCCCTGAACAAGGATGTTAAAAATGCTCTGGGATGCTGGATTAATGGCTGACCCTGTCTTCTCGTTTGTGTTAGTGTGGTCATGTATGTATTACAATCTGGGGACCAAATGTCCTGATCATGTAACAAAACCCTGTTATCTTGTGGGGATAATTTTCAGGTCCCCACTAGGGAAAAGTATAATTTTGTATAAATCTATGACTGCAATCAAAATACTAAACTACCCAAAAGTCTTGTATCTTGTTTGGTTACTTATGGTTAAGGTTAGGGCTGGGTACACCTTAAGGTTGTTATTGTTGAAATTGGGGTTTTTCCCATAGAAATGAATGGAGAGTCCCCATGAAGATATGAACACAAGTGTGTGTGTGTGTGTGTGTGTGTGTGTGTGTGTCTTAAAGAAAAGCAAGATGGGATTTACAAAAATGGAAAAATTCCAAGTTTTTTTTTATATTCCCAGTTTCAACAGCTGACTTCTTCCTGGGAGGCTTCTGGTAAAAAGTGCAGCTCACGTTGCAAGCTGCCCTTAGGGTCACAGTTAACACTGTCAGTGTCTGACAGAACACAGCAAAACCAACTTCACCTGTCTGCCTATTACTCAACAACGAAAGCAGATCGCTGTAACAGCAAGAGCATTTTTTTCCCCTGGATCCTGAAGTTTGTGGATGTTTTTGTTCATTTTTTCAAAGCGCTGGGAAGTGTTTATTTTTCCATAGGCTATATTTCAATTTGAAAAAAAAAAGTTCATTTACATACTCTTGCAAACAGCCTTCCACCTACATTTTTGATGTCAGAACAAAGTTTTTGAACTACATCAGATTAAAAATTCAATGATGCTGCAATTTTTAACCATAATTATATCAGAATATTAATATATTTTATTTTCACATGAGCAGTCGTTTCTACTGAGTTTCCGTCTTGGATGAAGTTTTACTCTTAAAATACACAAGTTAATGGAATGTGGAGAAAACTGTAGAAAAGTAAACTAAAGTTAGTATGAATTATGAACTTAATAATGATAATAATAATAATAATAATAATAATAATAATAATAATGATCCACAATAACTGAAATATAGTTTTAAGCCGAATATTGCAAGAGGACATTCATTGATATTCTTAGAAAAAAGAGAGAATGGATTCTTTTGGAGCAAATGTCCTTGTTGGTCTGACAGTTATTTAATCTTTTTTATTTATTTTATCTCTTTTTTCACTGTCTATAATTCTTGGCAAGATGCAAGTCCATCTGTCCTGAAGTCCAGGTATTACTGGTATGTAACAAGTCACTATTTGATTTTGTGAAATGTTCCAGACTCCAAAATTGTCTAAATTTTGCATGTGGAAGATCAACCTTATTCACTGACTTATTCTTTCAGAAAGTCAAATATTTGTATGAATAATGCAGTTTTGAACCAATAAAAAAAACATACACAAGCTCAAGCTACTCCCCTTAACAGCCTTTAACAAATTCCACTGAAAAAGGAGAAAATGACAGGGTGATATATTCCTGCTGTCCTGTTCCTGTTACACTAACCAACCAACCAACCAACCAACCAGTCATCTATCCATCCATTCATCCGTCTGTTTCATACATCTTCCAAACACTTATCCTGGTCAGGGTTATATTGAAGCGTGGAGCCTATCGCAGGTAGCACAGGGCACACGGATGGTGTTCACCATGGATCAGATGTCAGTCCCTCGCACATTATAGTAGCCAATATTTCCCAGATGCCTTTTCAGATGTTTTTTAACCAGCAATTTTTCAGCAAACAATCCTACTCCGCTGGCTTTCTTCCTTCCTGCAATTTAATGTGAGAAACACACTGGCTGCAATGGGCAACAGAACCATGTGACACCAGAACTGATATATTCGGTGTTCTGGGGGTTTCTTAAACTCTGGGAATATTGTCTGAGACAAACAAACAGAAAACAGAGCCTCTGGAGCAGAGTTCAGGTTAGTAAGCCAACTTACATCATACCCCAATAACTTGACGCTTTGCTGAGACGAGCATATCCCACACACAGCCCACACTATGCCCCCAATTGCATAGGCTTTTGCTTGGACCAAAAATAGCGCATCTACGACTTTTTAAATGTCTTGATTATAATGTTTACTTCTCAAAGCTAATGTAGTAGCAGTCAACTGTGGGCATGAAGAATAATACTTCTATGCAGTGTCAGCCCAGTCGGAAGCTTCCGTGTGGAACTTAATGAAAAACATCGCAACGCACTTTGTGTAGGCTGGGGTGCATCAATTGTTCAATACTAATGGAAAGAGCAACATAAAAACTATGAAGAATTGCCTTGTGGGCAGCGGCATTTTAATAAATGGGTCATTTTGGCAAATCTCTGTCAGTATGCATCCAAAAGTGCTTCAGTATAAAAGCATGAAAAGCTTAGTGGTCTTCTGATTTGTAAATGGAGTAAGCAGATAAGTAACCCTAATACAAAAAAAACATATTAAAATTATAGTGACCCTGCAGAGACCACTGTTACTATTTTATATATTTACTATTCCCTACATTTCTACTGCTGTGCCCATAAACTCTTAATGTGTTATTGTGAATGTCAGAAAGTCAAGTGCTCTGACTGTCATGGTCGGCACCGGCCGACTCCGCGTTCTGTGGCCTTACCCATTTGGCCAGTGGGTTTTTCTGGCTATTCTGCCTTTTTCCCCCTAGTTCCCAGTGTTCTGATTAGCCCTTGTGTTTCCCTTGCCTTAGCAGGCCACTGCGTAGCTCAGTGGGCTGAGCAGGCAGGACAGAGGTTGTAGCCTTGAAGCATGGATTTGAGTCCAGCCTCATCTTATTGGGTTATTGTATTTGAGTTCTGTTTATTTCCTTTGTGTTTTGGTTTATTCTGTTGTAGATTTATTTCCATGCCTCTTCTTCTTGTTAGCCTTTTCTTGTGTTAATTTCTGCTATGTCCTTAGTTTCTAGTTTTGGTACTTGTTCATTGGTAGTTTAGTTGTCTCCACCTGTTGGCCATTTCCTTGTTCTTTGTTAATTGGTTAATTATCTTGCCTCACACCTGCCCCTGATTTAGTCATTGTGAATATAAGTGTCTGCTCTTGTTTAGTTCTTTGGTTAGTCATTGAGTTAGTCTTCGTTCCTTTAGAGTATGTCCTGGTATTTCATCGTGCTACCCTGTGTGTCTCCTAGTCTTCCTTGTACCTGCTCCTCCGTTGTCTAGAGTTTGAGTTTATTGTCAGCGTATTTCCTTGTGTTTGCTTGGATCCCCCATGATCCTTTTGATTTGTAGTTTCCCGGTGTGTCCCCTGTGCTAATAAATCCAAGTGTTACCCCGTAGCCGCAAGTGGGTCGTCACTTTGTTCTCGCCGGCACCATGCTGCACACTTATAAAAACATGGCTACACCCACCAATTGCTATGAAAACCCCAAAATAATTGAGGTAAAAAAGACTAACAGATGTTTCGTGACCAGCTCAGACTTTGCACCTGAGTAGCAGAATGGACTTCCAGGTGCTTCATCAAGCTTGCACTTGTTGGTTGCAAGGATAGGAACTGACTATGTGCCACTGGTCAGTACATTGTGGAGGTGTTTTGAGAACTGCATGGATTACTGCTTACTGAACTGTGTAGTAGATCTTAAAAGATAAATGGGCCACTCCATATTTTAAGGAGCTTGTCTTTTGTGCAGTTAGTTCAAGTACTCATTCGTGCAAAGAAACCTGGCTAGATACACATGAACTAAACAGAAACTCCAAATGGAGCATTGAAGGTGGCTTTGGTGAAAGAAACTTTGAGGATGGAAGGAAGGAAGAAAGCCCTGCGATGGTCACTGAGGAGAAGGTGCTCATTTATGCTGGGTTCTTGCAGGCAGCACTCAAGCTGTGCATCTGCCCCAGGGTTTGCTGTGGGTGTATGTCATTTGCTGATCTTAATGTATATACAGTACGTCTGTGTTACAGCCTTAGCTTACTGGGAGAGGTCAGACAGTGTGCTGTGGCATGCCCTGTGTGAGAAGCTCCTTGGTGAGAAGGACTTGAGTTACACACATTTGCAGAAGTGGGCCGTTCAGGTTCAGAGAATAAAAGTCTAGACCGAGATTTTGTTTAAACCAATCAATTCAGTTATCTCTGACTGCTACTCTTTATACTCCACTGGTTTGTTGGAAAAAATCTTGGTCTGGACTTTTACTCTCTGGACCTGAATTACCCACCTCGGCATGTTTGCTTTGCTGAATGTCATGCTG
The DNA here is from genome assembly GCA_011763525.2 of Mormyrus iriodes. NCBI lineage: Eukaryota > Metazoa > Chordata > Actinopteri > Osteoglossiformes > Mormyridae > Mormyrus > Mormyrus iriodes. The sequence continues at coordinate 7,738,543 of JAAGVU020000040.1, read as the reverse complement.
TGTCTGGCCACAGCTTTCTATCCCTATTCCCACATGAGTTAGCATCAGTGTCTAGGATAAATTGACAGATACAAGCCCAATCCAATCAAAATGCACCCTGGCATCTTCCCCTTTCCTGACATAAGGCTACAGAAAACCAAATAGGTATCACAAGACATCACACCCTGGAGATTCTGACCAACCTGCAAACAGCTGATAAGAAATGAGATACCAGCTTCCCCACATCCATTAGTCTTTGGAGTCTATGGCTAGTTCATCCTGGTTCTACTCACTGGATACCCACAAATGGCCATGAGGCGTCAGGTGTCAGGCATCCATGCTAATGGAATTTCTGGTCTACTGTCACAGTGCCCCGGCCTTTAAAGCAACCTTGAAACTTAGGAGTCACTCAGAAGTGTTTTGGAGAGATTAGCAGGCAAAGGGTTAAAACTGCAGTGTGTATAACATGCCTTCATGAAAAAGACCTATCTAGGACACAAAGTGGTCGGCAAGGGCACAGGCACTTTGGAGAACAAAATAGCAGCCATTAAAAATGAATGTATCTTGTTGGACCCATGAGAACTTAACAGCTCTTGGCCTGGTCCTATTCTCGAAGATTTGTTCAGGGCGTCTCCTATGTCACTGATCATTTCTTCCATTCACAGTAGAAGGACAGGGCTTTCACATAAATTGAGGAGTGCCAGAGGCCAATTTGCCCCTGGCAGTGCACACAGATGAAGGTCCCAGCGCATACACCGCCAGACTGAACACTTCAATTTATCCTAGACACTGATGCTCACTCATGTGGGAATAGGGATAGAAAGTAGTGGCCTGTCACAGCATGGCATTCAACAAAGCAAACATGCCGGTGTTGTGTAGCTCACCATAAGCATTCTGGCAGGACTAACGACCGTTTGGCATTTCAGATGCGATCTGTGTGGCCTGTCTGTCACAGTGAAGATTGCTCCACAATAGTTCATATTTGTAGGGGTAGGTTGGAACGTGGATCAAAAAGCTTTAGCCCTATGATTGTACTGTTGTGTACAGAACAGGGGTACTGAAGGATGTTTTATTGTTTTAAGCAAGGAGGTGTGAGAGGAGGAATGATTTACACAGAGCAGGGTTTTTACATACTATTTAGCAGGAGAAGTGTTCAAGGCCTCCCAAGGGTATGTTTTTTTTTGGGGGGGGGGTCTACATTCACATAGTTATCACTGGTGGCAATTTATAAGGGATATCAAGAACTTATGCCCATCCTTCCAACCATTGTCTATACCCACTTGTCATATGCTGGGTTACAGGGGTCTAGAGCCTGAGGTAGACTAAGGATAGGCAGAACAGAACCACACCACACTACAGACTGATATGATTCCCATGAAAGTGAAAATACAGTTGTCAGTCAGTAACTGGGGAGAAGTCTATGCAAACAAGGTTAGAATTTAAATATGCCACAAAACCAGTTGAACGTTGGACTTGTTGTCCACATCAACACTGAAAGGTTACAATATAACAGTGAATAAAAAAAATACACAAAAAAAGTACTGACCTACAGAAGTCCCTGTTCTGCGGAATAGTAACTATTTCAGCATAATTTTATTATAACAGGGAATCAACACAAGCAACAGCACTGATGATGTATTGAAAGGTCCTGCCCCATGACAATGAACAACAGGTGCTACTGTGATCAGCCAAGCCCCCACCACAAGCTACAAGCTGGTGAGAAAAGGAAGCTGCACCTACCAGGAACAAATACAGTATATAATGTTACAATTTCCATCACATTCTGAGTACAAAATCAGGAGACACTATATGCTTTAGACACTGTGAGTGAAGCACTTGAGTTATTCCAAATCCTATATATCGCAGAATCCCTCCATACCTGTACTCTCACTTGTAGAACTGGTGAATAAAGTACCAATCACTTTAATGCAGTATATACTCATGTCCAGTCATGTGAATCTGTGATCATACAAGATATAAAGAAGCTTATAAACTACAAATTGATGTTTTACTTGATGTTTGGTGCAAACATTGCTTATCAATGTGTGCAGTTAGAAAGGCGTTTGTGCATATTTGAGTAACAAAGCAAATTCAGTCGAACCCATAGAAATGCACAACTCGTGAACTGAAAGGGACATGGTCAATCATTGCTCAATCTGAAGAAAGATAAACATTTATTTTATTTTATTTAACAGATAATATTATCCAAAGCAAAGTACAATTGAGAGAGTAGGGTCAGCCAGTCCTTGGAGCAATTGGTGTTAAGGGCCTTGGTCAAGGCCGCAATGCTGAAAAATCACTGCCAGACAAGTTGATTTGAATCGGCAATATCACAATCATGGGCAGGGAGACCTAACCTGCAGGGCCCAAATGTTTTCTGAACTGCTTTGGAATTCCCTGGTACTTTGCCAAATAAAGTGCATTTTTGTATGCGGGTTGTGATTATGGCAAGCTTCTAAATAATTAGAATCAATTGCTCTCTGATTTAATTATTTTTGCTTTCTTGATAGATGCACAGAACTGTGCAAAAGTTTTGCCAAAGAAAATAATGTTTCAAGCAATTAAAATCCATTTAGTACTATTCATAGAAAAGAAATGTAATAACCTGGATTCAAATACTTACACAATATAACTTGGTATAGTCAAAGTCCAGAATGTATTTTCAAGAATAGAGGTCAGATAGGTTAGACCATGTGCATTTGACACTGGGCTCTTAAAATGTAATTTAGGGGACTTATTCAATCAGTCATCTTTTATGTTATGATAAGTGGAAGAATTCACTAAAAAAGCATGACAGGGAGAAATGATTGAAGACAGACACCACCTATGCAGGGGTATACACACATCTTTCAGATAATTGTTTTGCTCAGCTAAAATTGCACTAATGGCTTATTTGAAAGATTTTATTACCCCCCACCCCCCCACCAATTAGAAGGCTGAATTACCTCATGTCAACACATCACCTGAGAGTTCACAAAAAAAATAACCCTTTTTGTGTATCTTTGCACCAAGATAAGAATTACTATCTTCTCGCAAAGAAAGAGCTTCATTGCAAGATGGGTGCAGGATTATCCCAGCTTAGCGGAGGAACCTCGAGCTGACAAGTTTAACCAGGGGGGAAGTGACTCAAATTCCGGAACTGAATTTAAAAGGAAGTTATTAAATCCACCGGATGATCCCATTACCATGGCGAAAGCTGCTTGACACAAAAAAACAGAACTGATTTTACGGAGACAAAAGTGAATCAGTGCTTAGAAATGAAAAGAGTAATTCAAGGTAACAAATCATGTATAATTACCTAACAGCATTTTTATACTGTGAGAAGAACCTAGAGTGTCCAGTGAAAACATTTAATTGCAGTACATTCAAAACCCTCAAACCCAAACCATTGGGGTTGTGAGGTTACCCACTTTGCCACTGTATAAATTAATTTACTATGTAATATATTATTCTATTAATTCAGTTATTTTAAATGGTTCATAGTCTTACTGGTTATGCATGACAAATAGAACTTGCATTAACATCTTGTATAGTACAATACAGTGCCTTCCTCAAGAGGACAGCACTAAGATCCCCTCCTGGGGCTTACACAGACACACAGACAGATGTTTTGTTATATGTTATAAACCACAATTGTACTGTACCTACAGCACCAAGTGGAAGGCATTGGTCAATGTTTTGTGGGGGGGAGGGGGAATCTGGTAACACATTACTTAAAGCACTCATGTATAATGCATTACAAATAGCTTCATAATGCATTGTAATGCATTCATAAATACATCAAATGAATACATTATAATGCATTATGAACGTATCTATAATGCATTATACTTGAGTGCTTTATGGAAAGTTATCTAATCACTTATCCTAGTCAGGGTTATGGGAATAATAAACTAATAATTGAAAAACATTTTTTTTATTAGGAAATCCTTGCAGAGGCACCAAACTGACATGAACAAGAAAGACTTTCACACAACATTTTCACCTCCCATGAAGATGAACATAAAAAGGTAGCAAACTCTCCAAGACCCTCAATTTCCCCACTTTGCACTCATTGCATCACTCAGTTAGCTTTAAATAAAACAATAAATGATCAAAATTGTTTATCTGAACTTTTAAAATAAGTTACTGAAAGAATACACAGAAGAAAAGAAAGTACAAAGGGGACAATTTACTTGCTTGAAACAGTATTTGTTATTTAATTGCTTATTTATGAAGCTACGCTTAAAGATTTAGTGTCAGTGTCAATCTGTGCAATCTGTGACTTTGAACAACTTTGAACTGAATACAGACTGCAGTATCTCTGGTCTCAGATTACAGTTTTTGTCTGTGGGGAATGATTCATAAATGCTTTACACAATTGACACCATGAGCTCACAGTCAATGCGATAGCTGCTAATTACTCTCATGTAACAAAAAGATCTATGTGTTGAACACAGGATCCGGAAAGCAGGTTAGGTTACCCTTTAGTTTCATTCAAATGAATGAATTTGAATTCATTTTTTAATGTTTTAAATCTCTAATCTCTAAACAGGAGTTGTTTAAGAACATAAAGGACTGCATGACTTATTCCAGCCCTCTCTGAAACACTCTCAGACTTTAAGTTGAATCTGGAAGTAATCAGTGTCAATGCAGATAGCTCAGTGAAAGAGTCTGGTATTATGCTTAGCAACTAAGAGTTGACTGTTACTTTAGATACATATATAAAATGCCACTGTGAACGATGCAGACAAGTTGGTGAGTATGAATTCATCTGCCTGCACAAATGCTCCCCTAAATTGCTTTTAACTTTTACAGAACCACCTGAAAGAGTTCCTACTTGAAATAAAATGTGTGAACATTTTATAATCTGAGCTCGCCAGCTTGAAATGGTAGTCAGAATATGAAAGACCACATTTCACTTTTAAAGCCACATACTTGTAGCAATGTATTTACAGCTTTGTAGCCTTGAGTCAGATATGCAGACTTGAAGTAAATACAGTGAATTCACCTCAAGTCAGGGGTCTCAAACTACTGGTCCATGGGCCACATCCGTTCTGCGAGACAGTTTCATATGGCCCGTGACATGAATTTATTTTACTATTTAATCTGGCCCTCAAATCAGTATTTATTTTGTACTAGGGATGAAATGGTTACCAGTTTCACAATAGAATTCCCGTCGGTCAGTATTATCATTTCAGATTTTAATTATCATTAAAACTGTGGTTGACTACCGTGTTTTGGATAACTTGTCCAGCATCAAACAAAGGTAGCAAAAGAGTCCCAGACACAAGCATGCAGGCACAGCATGCAACATGGGTTTGTTTTGTATCAGTAAAAACATAGCGGAAGTCAGTTACAGCGCTCTGGAGATTTTTTAGCCTTTTAAGGGAATTAAGACTGGTGTGATCATATTTTGGTTTTTCATCTTCATGACCACTACCCATTACTTTATAGCAAATGCCATGTAAGTTAACTTTTAGCTCGATGTATGATGTTGGAACTTCGAAATGGGGGTAAATGTCTTGGTTTGTCTGTCTGATTTGGTAATATTTTATCAATAATGTTTGCTGAAGCTTTCAGTGTCACATATTATTCTAAGAACACTACAAGTTGTCAGTGGTGTAGTGAAGACGGCACTTTTTTTTTGCCTCAACCCCAGAGCCAGTTGAATACCCATTTGCTAAGAATAAATTCTGTGTATGTTTGTATTTATTTATTCTTGAAACAAAACAGTTTAGACCAGTTTTCTTCTTCTGTATGAATTTTCCACCATAATTATGATGTGACAGCATTATTTGTATTTGTCTGAAGTAAATACTTGAACTCCTAGGAGATGATATGCTTTTCATATTTATATATAGATATTGCCTATGTTATTGTTTTAATGTTTTTGCAAACAAAAAGTGCATAGTGCTTCTAATTGTATTTGTGGTTTCAGTATAGATCTTCATGAGTTTGAATACGAATATGAGAATATGAGTTTGAGACTCTGGACCTAGGTTACAGCAACCCAGGCATTTAAGTTCGGTTTATGTTATGTATTGTAAAGGAGCATCTCTGAAATTAATTTGTTCATTTGTGAAATGACTGGGGGCCTGGATGAAAAACATGAAATGTTAATGAAGCACAGGGGCCGAGAGTGAGCTTTGGTTCTGGAAAGTTGTTTTGATGTAAGACCTCACATGCAGCTAGTCGTACTGAGCATCAGTAGTAATGACCCATTACTGTTCACATTATTCTGACTCCCACAGGTGCTACGGGAATAAGCAAGCTGCTTAAATCTTTGTAGCTTCCCAGAAAACAAACTGATGTTGACAATTCCCAGGATATCAAAAGAACTATCAATATGAAATGTGCAAAAGAACTTGCTTGCATTGCAACACGGCACATTGAAACCCACTTATATTTCTCTACTTCAACATGCCATGATACATGCGTACAATTGTCACAATAAAGATTCAGAACACTCAGGTAAAACACTTTTATTGGCTTTTATTGAGGGAAAGGAGGAGACTTTCATGGGCCCAGACACTGGTTTCATGAAATAATCCTTCTGGGAACAGCCTCATTAGGGCTGTGAGGTACATGGAAACATCAGGGATTAATATTTGAATCTGATGGAAAGCACTCTAAGCCCTGACATTTCCCTTGTGGGATTCCAGCAGGAAAAACAAAGACCACTGCAGTAGCATGATAGCATAATAGCACATAGTTAAATTAATGGTCTCACAAGCCAATGGGAATTCCCAATAATGAGTAAGGGATGCTACTTTTTCATATGAACACTTTCAGAGTTCAATTGACACATATAGGGCCCTATTTTGCGCCAGCGGGAAGTGCGACGCAAAGTGGTTTTGCTAGTTTCATGTGAGTGCATTGTCATTTTCACGGCATGCACGCACGTGAAAATAGCAAGTGATGTTGCACCCACTTTGCGCTCGTAGGAGTGGTGTTTTTTAAATGAGGAATGGCTGGGCACATTGTCAGTACGTCGCTATTTTAAGGCAGCGAAATGACATTGACCAACTAAAACCACGTCTAAAGTCAGTGGCACATTATTAAACATTACACTATGTAACACAAATTTTGTTCCTGGACAATACATGTTATTTCTTAATTGCTTATGTTGTAAAAGTAT
>JAAGVU020000040.1:7703458-7727537 GCA_011763525.2 Mormyrus iriodes | reverse complement strand
TCTGTGACCAATTATATTTCTTCCACATCTTCTGACCTTTGTGAGGTTAAACCCTGCCTCATCAATGTATATGAACTCATGAGGGATTTCCTCAGCATCCATTTGCAAAACTCTCTGGAACACAGAAAATATATAAGTCAAAATAGGTCTAGTCAGACAGTAGATCTAAATGTAAAAAGTATGCATGCAGTGACCAATACTTACCTCCACGTAGTTAAGCCACAGGTTTTTCACCCGGTTTGAATTTCTTTCAAATGGCACTTTGTACAATTGTTTCATCTGGACGTTATTTTTTTATAGGATTCGAGCCAGTGTAGAAAGAGATACCTGGTGAATGTTGGCAAAAACTGTTTGGTCACTGACAATGTTGTTTTGAATTTCCCTGAGTCTTATTGCGTTAATGGCCAAAAGCATATTTATAATAGCTCTTTCTTTGTCTTCTGTGAACATGGGGCCCCATCCTCCTTGGCGTTTTCGACCCTCAATCCTATGTTGATAAAACAAAATACATGCAGCCTATACAGTAAAATATCACATGATTAGGAATGGATACCAGAAAGTTCTGATGCAGTATATACTGTAAGCTACAAATTTACTGTAAAAAGAGGAGATGTTTTTCACCTATGCTGTTGATGAAATGTCCAGATTACAGATGCCACTGTATATCTGCTGAGGCTTGGCTGGACTCTAAGTCCAGCCTCCCTCAGTGTCAACCCATGATTTACTACATGGTCAACAAAGGTTGCACGAATTCCGTTGGACAAATTTGGTCTTCTTCTTCTTTGTCCTCTCCCTCCACCAGGTCTACCTCGACCTCTTCTTTGTCCTCTCCCTCCACCAGGTCTATCTCGACCTCTTCTTTGTCCTCTCCCTCCACCAGGTCTACCTCGACCTCTTCCTTGACCTCTGCCGTGGCCTCTTCCATGGCCTCTACCTTGGCCTCCACCTGCTTCTCCACCATGGATGCCTCCTCTCATTCTCACTCTTCTCCTTCCTATCATGTCCTCCATGTTAGTTGATGACAGGTTAACTCACCTGTTCCTGTTTATAGTGCCTAAACCCGATTGGTGTGTCTGTAATTAAACCCCTAAGTGTTTGTACACCTGGTGGTTGTGTTTAGCCAGATGGTTCATGGGTGTGATTATGAAATCCAGTGCTTTGAAAAGGACAGGCGTGTTTAGTGTTTTGCAAGAAGTGTGAAGCTGACCATGTGCTTAGTGTTGTGCAGATCTGGCCGGAAGTTTTGCTAACTGAGTGTAAAATTATACTACTATACTACTACTTTACTACTATAAATGTAGGAGACTTTTTCTTTTAGTGTTTAAGCAATCAGAAAAAACTGTAAAAAATTTAAATCTAAATAAAAAATTTAAATAAAGATCAGTTGAGTAACAAAAATTAAAAATAAATAAACATATATATATATGGACGATGGTTAGCACTCTTACCTTACATCTTGAAGGTTGGGGGCCTCCCTCAGTGGAATGTGTGGAGTTTGCATCTTCTCCCAGTGTTGTACCAGTATCTTCTTGCAAAGACATGTAGTTAGACTAATTTGTGTCTGGTTAGTTAAATGGTATCCTGGGTATATGTGTATGGATGTGCCCAGTGATGGACTGGCATCCCATTCATGAAGTACCCCAGCCTTTTGCCCTATGCTGCCTGGGATAGACCTCAGGCCCCCCACAACCCTCACCAAAATAAGCAATTAGAAGACAGACGGATGGATGGATGGATGGTTGGATGGATGGATGGATGCACGGATAGGAGACAGTTGTGAGTCATTAACAATCACACAAGCCCTAGGGACTTTGACACCAGGAGATATTCAGAACACAGGACAAAGATACAAACTGGGCACAGGCAGGGCTAATCAGGAACAAAGACACTAAAGGCAAGGACCAAACCAGAGTAGATAAACACAAGGAACATAATTTACATTGGGTTGACAAAAAACAGTCTTGGGGCAACAAATAATGAAAATGACCAAAGTGGCCTGTAACTCACAATGGTTTGGAATACATAGTTCTCAGCCGCATGCTCAGTCTCTTCAGCTACACAGTGGCCCAGGGAACAGGGGAAACTGTGAAGACTATGTCTGAGGCAATACCTAAGGGAACATTGGAGCAGAATGGGATGACCAGCAACACCCACTGGCCATACAGGGAACTACAACAGACATTGGCACTGGGAAAATACCAAGACATGGAATGGGCTAAGCACACTAGGAAAGACCAGTAACATGTGATGGTCAACAAGGGACAGCAAGGAACTTAGAGAAATTAAGGACAGACTGGGACAGGTGGAAACAAATCTTGACTGCACCAGGCAAAAGGCGCACCTTGGATAGAAGACTAGTACTCTGTAGGGCACATAAACACAAATAGTCATACACTATAGACACCAATTAGCATAGCTGCATCCCTTTGGCGTGCCAGGGGAAACCCATACAGTATAGGGAGAGCATAGAAACTGCACATACAGAACTGGGAGTCAAATATCCAAGCAATTTAATGTAAACACTGTGTGTCATTAGTATTTATCAGATGTAACCTTTCTTTTTTCGCTGGGACACTTGCTTGAGCACATTATTAGTCACTTTAACATCAGAAGGTCAAACTGTAACCCAGACATTCATCAGCTATAGTCAATTTGCATTCTAATTGAATTTTTATTATTAACAGTTTGTACAGATGACCTCTTCTTTATGATTATTCAAGGTAGTGTACAGTAAGGACGCTGCTATATTTAGAATATACAAATGCATACTGCTTGAAAACATACAGATATAATGAAGCAATTAGTAATGATAGATTAACATGAACTACTGTATTGGCTGGTATCCACAGTTTTCCATTGTAACACAAAAATCATCCTGACGTGGCTGTATACAGAAGGCAGGCAATCTGACAGTCTGGATGCAAACTTGCAAGCAGACACTTGAAATTAAAATCCCAGGAGGGCGTAACCTTGCCTAATGTGCTTAACCATCTGCATAAATGCGTGTTATTGTAACGGTGTCAGAAGATTTCATCACTGGGGGTTTTGTGATTATAGCAATACAGCTGGAGAATGACAAAAAACAAAGCTAAAAAAGGGTTAGTTATTAAAATATGCACAAATAACCAGAATGGAAAATGCCACATAACAGAAAGATTACTGAGAAAAGTAATTTAATTGTCATTTGAAAATGTGTCTCCTGCCTTCCTGGGATATCCCTAGAATTATTATTGGAAGGCGTTGTTTTAAAAATGTAAGATATACAAATCAGTAAAACCAATTTCATAAAAATTTGGAGAAGCCTACATTTCTCACTTCTGACTATTTTATGCAATTGTATGGGTAGGGTCCATAAACAATCGAAGCCAGAAAGTACTTTTTCTACCTAAAAAGAATAATCCTGCAATGTTTCTGACGTTGAATGAAATTTTGAAGATATTTTTTCGGAACATAGTATTATCTTGTGGAAAATAAAAACATGGGACGTAAAGTAAGTTTTTCCTCTGAAAAGGACTGTTCTTCATTTCATAAAATCATACTTCAAGCGTACTTACCGAATAACTTTCCCTAACTCTTATGCATAAATAGCCACATCACAATTGCAATACATGCCACAACTCTGCAAATCATCCAAGACCAAGTCATTTATGCATGATAGTGATAACAAAAATATTTAATTAAATATGGTAAACCGCTTTCAGATGACAAATATTTTACAGATTACCTTGTGCCTTGGAAATGAGGATTGCACTAAACCAAATTACATGTGTCTATTTTGCATTCAAATTAGATGCTTAATTAACATGGAAAATACTTCACAAGAACAATACACAGATGATGTTTAAAGTGCTTGCTTTCTGTTTTGAAAGATTGGCATAGCTGCATGCCCCTTTCAGAGGTGGCATGGACGAGAAGTAAAGTGATTTAATGTATTTCTGTATCTTCAAGGTGCTTTGTTCTCTTGTCTGTCTTTACCAGAGGAATTAGTTCTCTTATACTGAGCACACATTGTTACAATAATTGATGTGTGTTATCTGTTTTATGCGCTAATGTTGGTCACCCAGCCAAATCGGAGATGTTAATTTTGTGCCAGTAAATGTCATGTATAGGTGTATCAGATACAGAATTGCTGCAGGCTCAACTGGAGAGAGAATTGGTTGGAGAAACGAAATCAAGCAGAGCTTTGATCTTGCTGCTCTCCTGGCCCTTCTGCATTTCCACTTCAAAACTAGAAGACATCCCTGGAGGTCCTTGTTGGAGTTCCCTACAGGGATGGACACACAGGCACAGCTTCTGATCTGCTTTAATAACCTATGAAATATTTTACATACCAGATCAGGACAAGCAGCTTAACAGGCCTTCAGTTCTGGGCTAAGATTCATAGATTGTAGACTTAATGTCTGTGATCAGCGAGGTTCGTCTGGAGGTCAGTAAGTGAAAATGGGATTGAAAAGAAGTAGCCAAGTGCTTGTATGGTGTCCACATTTCATGCTGATGATGTTTGTGTGCTATGGCCTCCTTATTACACAAATGGTCATTACCATAACATCCTTAAATCGCATTTCCGCTCTGATGTTTGTTGACGTTGCAAACAGTCTTTGCAGAAAAACCCCAGACAAAATGTTTGCTTTGCGTCAACTTGTGTAGACAACAGAAACAAGAACACTGAGCACAAACACAGAATCGCAACACCAGTAAAACAGTGGGGGGAGGAGCCACAGGACATAGGCCACCGCTGACACTTAGGGCTACTGACCAAAGAGAAGTACAAAGTCACGTGTTCCAGGTACAACAAGATGGAGCCCCAGGTCTTTTGGCTTTAATTAAGTCCCAGGTGACATGGGGGTAAAAACATGTCTATGTGACATTTCATTCCCTGAACTAGAAATAATTGTTGGAAGGAAGGGAGCCAGCAAACCCCTTTAACTTAACAAAAAATTCAGAAATAAAAGGTTGAAAACTAGGCCCTTTAACCGAATGTGTTTAACTAATTGAGCCCTATAGCAGTCTACTTGAAAATAGCAATGCCCAACTGCTCAATTTCCAACCAGATCCTTTATTGAAAGTACCAATTACATTACATTTATTTAGCAGAGGCTTTCATCCAATGAACATACAGAAAGCTGGGTTAGTCCCTGGGGGTTTGGGGTTGAGAGCTTTGCTCAAACAGGCAACAGTAAAAACACTCAACCAACCATAGGACTTGAACCAGCTACCTTGGTATGGGTACAGTGTCCTAACCAACCAAGCCACACACCATGCCCATTTAAATGCTTTGTTTTAATGAAATTATGAAGTATTTTTTGGTAGACAATTTCATCAAAATCAACATTACATGTCTTGATCTGTTTAGTTTTGACTAAAATTTTTATTGCCACCTCTGTGACAAACACTCACTCGGCACAACTTATTTTTCTGAAATGCTGGCAAAGTTTTCACAGACATGTTCAGAGAAACGATGGATTGGAATAATTCACCCCCTGAAATCATCCCTCAGCCTTTCAGCGAACTGCTGCTGACCCCATGAATCTTGTACAATATTCGCTCTTTTCCATTTGCTTATGACATTGTGCAAAACCAAATGAATACGGGTGCCTTTGAAATCACATTATTAGGAACTTGGTCTGCCCAAGCACATCGACCATGTAATACATGATACTATGTATTCGCTGTCTTTCACAATTTTCCTCTGTGTCAAAATGGGTCAACAACAAATTAGGTCCCTGTTCGACAGTAGCCTAGCTAGGTACTTGCAAATCACTCAAGTACCAATGTCAAACAAAGGTAGCTTGGATAGTATCTAAAAACTTCGCAATTAATGCTAGTAGGGTTCATCAAGATGGTGCGACATAAACATGTTTACCTTATTTTTGTTTGTTTATGTGTTCTGGGTAGGAGTGAGGACCCCAAATGGACAGGGATTGCATTTGGCTGCCGTAAATAATTCCTGAATTAAAGAGGCCAAGCGGATTTGAATGCCCTTGAATTTACTGTAACATGTCCCTAATGTTGACTAATGGATTAATATGAACCCATAAATTAGTTAATTAGAATCTATTTATGGCCATGTGACTAGCACTCCTAGCATATTACAGTGGTGTGTGCTGACTTAGACAAGTCAGGGGAAGGGTATATAAATGCTTAATCTCTGGTTTTTAAGGGAGTAGCGGAAAGGTCTAAAAAGTAAGTGCGGATCAAATGTGTTCTGTTGAAGAATGTATTCTTATCATCTCTGTTTTGTGAATATGGGATTTTTTTCATTCTTGATTTTTCTCTATGCTGTGCACTACATAAATCACCCTTTCAACCGCATGTGATAATTCGGCCTACCTAATTTTTTATTAATACCGTTGCCTATCTTTGATGACACACATCCACCAACATGTCCCACACTTAGATTTGGGAGGTGTGACATCCTCCCACTGTGATGTCATGTCAAGGTGAGATTTTCTCAGGATTGCTAAGTATCCCCAGAGTGGTGCAATTAATGAATACGCCGGATCCCTCTGATTCTGACAGAAAGGTATATAATTTAGATCGGAAAGCTGCAGCATTGACTTCCTCCACAGTGACTCCACATCTCACCTGCCCAAACTCCTTTCTCTTTCGATCCAACCCTCAGGCACAGGAGAAATCAATTTTGAAGAGGCCATTAAGTTGAGTGGAGCTGTTGAGCAATTATAAACTGAGCACGCAGGCCTCCGTGGTGATGTATAAAGGCATATGTGTAGTTATGTTGAGGAGTATAGGTTTCCTACTTATTTACTTTGTATCAAATTCATTGCTTTAGTTTGATGCTTATCAGACATAGTTATTGCAGAAATATTTAAAAATTATACAGCATTTCATACATATACATAAACACACAGTAACAATCATAAGTTTGGGCACACCTACCTCTGTTGGTTGGGACACAGAAAGTTGCAGGTTCAAATCCCTGGATCGGCAGAGTGATCTCTCCATTGGACACTTGAGCAGGGCCCTTAACCCCAACTGCTCCAGAAACTGGCTGCCCCTACTTCCTCCTCTGCGCCAGTTTTATGAGGCGGCCTCCTGCTTTTTCAACTGTGCTGAAGGAGGTCCAATGTATGCTGAGCACTCATTGCCTGTTTTTCCATCACTCTCTGGTCAAATTCCTCCAAAACTACTGTGTTTAGGTCAGGTGGCCAGGTTTTGTGATGCAACTTTGTTACCTTCTCTTGTAGGTGGCTTGGTGTGTGTGTGTGTGTGTGTGTGTGTGTGTGTGTATATATTATACGCACAACTGATAAATACAGTAATCTAGTAAAATATCTTATTATAAATTATAAAATATCTTAGAACTCATATATAAAGCCACTACCTGCTAAATTCATGAGCAGATCCTGAAAAGGGCAAGATGGGTGATTACCCAAGGTGGCCTTGTTCAATGGGTGCCATAGGGTGCCCACATGACTGCACATCTGGTTCAGACTTTTCCCAGGGCGCCAAGAATGCCAGATACACTACTGGCTACATTTGTTATATTAACTCTAAGGAGTGCAGGAAAGCCAGCTCTCTCCAGTCCGAAATGGCCATTATAGGTTATTTCTCAACCAGACAGCTTTGACTGCCTTATTTTCTCTCCTTTCCTCAGCATAGCTCACCACTTGTGACCGATAATTATAAGCTGAACTTCAATTACTGTCAACAGTCACTCAGTTAATGAAGTATCACTATTTTGTAAAAAACAAATATATAAACGGGGGGGGGGGGGTGGCTAAGTGGTTTGTGCCTGTGATTGGAAGGATCTCGGTTTGAATCCCAGGGTAAACTAATGCTGCTGTTGGGTCCCTGGGTAGGGCCTTTAACCCCCAGCTCCAGGGGCGCTGCAGACTGGCTGACCCTGCACTGTGACTCCCAAGCTTGCTCCAGTACATTTGTCTGTATGTCTCACGAACAGCGACTGGGGGTATGTTAAAAGCCAATTTCCCCATGAGAATCAATGAAGTATCATTATTCTATCTTTTCTGTTCTCTCCAGGCTCAAAACAAAATGCACCAAATGAAGCAACCCCTCTCACTGGCATGCACTACAAAACCTACAATACAATACTGGTTGCACAAACTTCAAATAAAGTGTTTCAGAAATGAAATCAATAATTAAAACCATAGTACACAGCTCACAAATGAATAATTTCAGTTTCAGAGATTTTTTTTTGCCAAAAAATCCAGTATTTTTGATGCGTAAAGAATATGAATAAAATAAATAGAAAATTTTCGAATAGTTACAGAAACATGGTAAATGGCCTTGATGCAGCTGATGAAATTTTAAATAAAGCAGGGTTGCCCCCAACAGGGAATGTGTGCATGAATTTATACCCCAGGTCAGCTAACAGAAAGCACCACTGACTAAAATCAGGAGCCCGAAGAATGATCTTTCCTGTAATTATGTAATTATTGAGATCACTGTAGCATAAAATGTTTACTGTTGTTATCTGTTAGTGGTGTGAATTTGGGCAGTTAAACCTATAATTACCCCCCACCCCTGACAACAACACATCTAATTCAGCTAATATTCATACATTTGATGTGTCAGTTTCCATGAAAATATTCTATAAAATGTGTTATTATGTCTTACCAAATGGCTTCAGGCTAGTATATATTGTATGATAAAACAAGCAAATTATTAGAGATGGTAAGGCTTATATTCATATCTGCAATTATTTCTTTATCATATTTTTATAAGATTTGCACAGTAAAGGAACATAAAAATAATGACATTACAAAAAAACAAGGAATAACTGAAGAGGGATCAGGTTATTTCTACCATTGCCATGGTAACTGCCCTTCATTGCCATTCCTACAGTTTGCTTCAGTAATACAATCCAGCTGCCCCTGATTAGGCCGGTTATCTTGTTTGGATTAAATATGGCCAGCTTGGCTGTTTTGGAGAGATTTACTGAATGCTGCTGGGTTACTGGCTCAAAGGAATGAGCAAAAACAGAAGTTTCTTACTTCATGCAAGTGATTATTTTAAGCAGAGTTTTGTTTAATTAAATATTGGATCTTTTTGTCCGGTGTCATATTACACCATATCGCAGGCCATGTCCCAATCCCCAGCCGCACCAGCGTGGGAGATTTCAAAAGGCCCTGGAGGGCATGACAGGACAGCAAAAACTTTATAGATCCCATGAGAGAATTTCATGTGCATTCAGTACACCACAAAAACAACTTCTGATGGTGATTCTTTTTTGAGTCCCCCTATTATCAGGATTGCAATTATCCTTGAAATTCCTGCCTGTTCCTATTTACAGCATGTTAAAGTGATAATGTACTCAATTACTCATGGTTCTATAAAAAAAGGTGCATTCAGTACAGGTGAATGGGAGTTAGTCTATATATTTCACTGATTCTGTCACTGCCATTGTACTCCCTTATCCATAGCCCTGGTTATTATGAGTCCATTTCTTTATAAGCCAGAGTTTGATTCTGTCAGGTGACAAAGCTGAGGAAATAGTAAATAAATCATCCCATACCCTTAAGGGACATCAACCCCCCGCCCCACCCTCCCATCGTCTTTCCAAACTGCCTATTGGTGTTGATACCGCTGTGGTTTGTCTCGTATTGCATGATTCAGTACTCCCTTCTCTGACCCATGACCAAGGGTTCATCAACCAGGCCTTTGATTCTGCTAGGCTTTCTTACTATCTGGGCTCAGGTCCAAACTAATTCTTTCGCGTGGAACCTGGCCTTCTGCCTCTCTGAGTATTGAGGCTGCTGCATCTTGTTTTTTATAAGATATACAGATATATAGGTAAGACAAATTTATTTATATAGCACTTTTCTATACATAGGGGTTGCTTACAGTTTCATCCCTCCATCTGTCTTCTGTACTTGATTATATAATGCGGGGTCGTAGCGGTCTGGAGCCTATCTCAGAAGCTTCGGGGGGGCAGGACAAGGCAGGAAATAACCTAGGACGGAACCCCAACCCGTCGCAGGGCACACACACACATCTACAGACACTTTGGCAACTAGCTCTAGAAACCCCACAATGACACGGCAAGCACATGCAAACTTCACAATCATAGAGACTGGAATCCTGATATCAGAGGTGTGCCATCCCGGTCAAAGTGCTTCACAGAAATAAAAAGAACAGACATAGCATAAGTAATGCACCTGATTCCCCCTGTCATCTTGGGGAGCAGCCAGAAATTCTGGGCCTTTCTTACGAAATGTCACCTTGGGCACCCTCACCCCTCTTACGTTATATAATTTCATAATTTTACATATTCAAGGTTCCCTGTGAAGAGCTTGGCTCCCTAAATCTTTCAGGGTATCCATGTACCTGCTGCCGTACTGCACCCCTGACCTTATCACTTTTTTTGTTTGTGTTTGTGTGTGTGTGTGTGTGTGTGTGTGTGTGCGTGTGTGTGCGTGTGTGTGTGTGTGTATATAACAGCTGGTACATTGCTTTATACAGTGGACTGGGGTTGGAATGGGAGTAGTCAGGGCCACCTCCAAATCCAATCAACAGAAACAGCCCTATCCCACTTACTTGGCTGGCAGTGGGTGACCAGCTGACAGTATAACCTTCAATGTGAAGAGAGACTTGCCCCTCTGCTCACTCAGGCTGTGCAGGGACTGGGTAGACCATGACGTAGAAACTACAGTCCCTACATTTCTCCTCTAGCAGCCGTCAGTTATATAATAACTTGCCAGCTGTTCACATATCAAATTTTAAAAAATAATGTGTACATGTCAAATGTATACAAAATTATAAAGTGCCAGTATTTCAAATGTATATGGTCACCACTCTGTATCAGGGCCGGTTCTAGGCAGGGACACGAGGGGGCAATTATTACCTGAATTAATTACCTGAAAATGACAGGGCCCCAGCTCACCCTTCTGTGAGCACTGCCACGTCAATAACTAATTTTCTGTATTTCTGCACCATTCGTGCTGTTCACTAGTATGGAAATCACACACCTTTCTTGGTTCTCTGCTTTAAAATCCAGGATTGGTCTGGCATGCCTCAAAGTTGTGGATCCTGGGAATGTGGGATTAATGCATTACTCAGACACAAAGGCTAAGGAATCACCCAACATGGATGAAGTTTTGCAACATTTTCGCTTTTAATGGTCACAGTATTATTTATGTTTTCTGATGTATGCTTTCATGATGAATGATAGAAATGATCATTTCCAGTAGTACATTTCAGAAGCAGTAATTTCACCAGAAACCTGTTAATGCCTTTAATTTACCATTATTTATTTGCATTATTTTAAAAAGAAGTTCATAAAAGTATGATCTACATGTACGTGTTTCAAACGTTATGTGTTTATTTTGTGTAAAATACGTTTCAGCTGACTAGCGCTTAGAACCTCATTATGAATGATAAGAAAACAAATGCTTTTCCTAAGGCTGTCTTTCTAACTGCTGTGTTGCAAGGGCCAAAATTTCACCAGTGTGATAAAAAAGCGCTGTGTCATGTTTCCTAAATTAAGTGTCTAATGTCCAATGACTTCTAATTATTTACACCCATGCATGTAGAATGACTTCATTTGAGGTAGTCTAGTTGGGTCTGAAATTTCTCAGTATATTAACTGGTTTTTCTTTTATTGCATGTAGTTCAATTGAAATGCTTTTTCTAAGAATTTCCAAAACCTGTTCATGTAAAATGTATCAATCTTTTTTCAAAGACAACCTTTAATACGCTGCAGTATGTCTTAGCGTCACCCTCATATACCAACCTAGTCATTGCGTCATCAAGCTTTACAGGGGATTACAAGATAAATTCAAACAGGGTCTGTTTGCCTGTAGACTGTCATCACAGGACATCAGCTGAAGCTGTATGACTTACTTCAGCACGACACTCAGTTCTTTTGAGCCATTAAACCATAATATAAAACAACTAGTAATTATGTATTTTGTTTTTATGAATGCCATCCTCAGAATTGATTTAAGGATTTCCTTAACTGTACAGATTCCTTAACTGTCTGAGAAATTCAGTTAAGAGAATCCACTTCAAATATAAGTATAAAAGCTGTATATCTCCCGGTGTATCTGTTACAACCAAGACATAGATTATAGTGAAAATGTTTTAACTGTCCCAGTTAACTACATGATGTAATGAGATAAACCTGATTATGCGATTCTGGTCTACCTTATGGCTTATTGCCAGCTGTGTACACGGTAGCTCTTATGGAAAAAAGTACAGTCATGAATATATTTTGGCAAAAGTTTCATTTATATTTCACAGGAAAGAATTCAAGGGCTCTTGTTTCCATAAATTCAGGGAAATCCCAGAGACATCCAGTTGTTGTCGTCGGGTCTACTTAAGAAGGCTGCTGCTACGGTAAACAAACGTTGGAGCTGAATTCCAGAGCTGAATGTGTTATAGAGAAAATAAAGACACAGCCCGCAAATCATCTGGGGTTCTTGAGTCAATTGTCCAAAATTTGTATAATAGTGCTTTTCTCACCAAATCAAAATCCTTCTTAACTGCTGAAGGAGGTGAAAATTACACTCAAGTGGAAATAAACATACACAACATACACAATATTTGTATATTACTATACAATATTATACTTGTATAATATTGACTGTTGATTACTATTTAAAAAACGGTAACAGTATTTTAGTATTAACTCATTATGTTAACTCCACTGTTAGCAGATGAAATGAATTGTTATGTTAATCACTATATGCAAAAAATATTTTTCTAGGAATGCTCAATTATTTGAACGGTGGCAAAGAGTAAAGATTTTGATCATTAAATATGCAAGTTTGGATGCCAGCTCAGTATTGTGATTTAATTAGTGAATTACAGCAGAGCTTGTCTGCTTGGTAAGTAAAAGTTGTGTCTGGGCCTTTTGTATGTGAATTGCTTTCGCAGCAGGACATAATGCTCTTCATAATGGCTCACGTGGTAAGATTAGGTCATGCATCAATCTTCCCATGGTCAGAAAACTGTACCAGTCAATACTTGCTGCCTGTTTACTCATCTTACTACTCAGCGCCTTGTTCTGTTGCTTCGCTTGCTGAATAGTTTCAGTGCAAAGGCAGAAAAATGCAGTGCAGTGTTTACACTTCATAAGCCTTGTGTCTGACGTTTTTTTTTTTCTCTAATATTAAAATGATCATGCGTTCAAAGAGAACGACTAGCATTTCTTCTGGGAATGGCTGGTTAGAGGCAAAGTTCAATCTTTCAAGATTAACCAGTGTGCTGTACACGGGCAATTCATCACAGTATGTTCTTCAAAAAGAGGCCAAAAAACTGGTTTCAATGAAATATTGTGCATTAGTGCAGAGGTCAAGGATGCAATTATTTTTGATTACCGTAAGACACATGCATGATCAATCACTTTTAGCCCTGTGTTTTCTCATTATTAAATAATGGAACGGGAATGTTATTTAAATTCACATACATATAGTTCAGGTAAAAAATGGACAGTTATCTAGCTAGTGGATGGGTTCTTCAAATTGGCCATTCCATGCAGTCTCCAGTTCCTGCATTTCTCTGAATCACTTGGGCTAAGATCCCTTCTGAAGGTCTATGGAGAATCCCATTGACAGATTTTCTGTTGACAATTAGACTCCTTCTGAATATCAATATTCTGACTTTGCCAGTAACCATAAGATTCCTTCCAAAGACAAAGGTGTGACATTCAGGGCAAAGATGAGACACTGTTTGGGAAGAGTGTAGTTTCTGTAGTCATGTGTCCCTGGGAACGTAGGGGTGTATTCACAGAAAAAACATTAATTCATTATTTGTGCTCCTACAGAACCATTATCCCTGGGCTTCTCTGGCTGCAAGTGACTGGGATACAGGGTAATTCTCCAAGAACTCTGCAACATGCTGGCTGTCTCTCCTTCTCAGTATGTGCTATCCTCAGAAACTGCACATGTTGCCAAGGCTACAGAGATACCAATAGTTTAACCTGATCACAGAAAGAAGTTCTGCCTCCTAAGCATTCATTAAACACTGGAGTTGGAGTGCTGATGTTTCAGGGACTCCCCATGCCTGTGTTCCCACTTGCCTCTCCCTCCTACTTATGCTGCCATAGCCATATCTGCTGGAGCTTACATATTGCACTCACCTAACTGCCTCTAGTCTCCCCTGCTTTGGCTAATTGCACTTTTTATTTCCTCTACCCCTCCTGGGGTGTGCTGCCTGGAGACCCCATAATATCAAATTATTCTGCCTACCCTCCTGTCTGCGATATTTCCACTACCGGTGAGGTCCTTCCAGCCTGCTCGCCCTTCTGCCTGTGATGTCTCTCCTGAATGCCCTGCTGCTGTACCACCATTCGTCCTGCCATCTGAGGCAGTACCAGCACCTGCCTGCCCCCAGCTTTGAAACTTAAATTTTAAAATTCAGAGTGTGAATTGGGACTTTCCATTTTGCTGATTTGACTTCCTCTGCTGAGCTTCCCTTTTGAGTCCTCCCAAGGTTTCTTCCTTCTAGGGAGTTTTTCCTTGCCACTGTCACTTCTGTCTTCCTCACTGGGGGCTTTGGGTAGGGATAATGTAAAGTGCTTTAAGACAATGTAATGTACTGAAAATGCGCTACACAAATAAAATTGAATTGAATTGAATTAAAATGATGGTATCTTACCACGAGCAATGCCACTGCCTCTTAGAGGCAGAGTAGTAGTGTTTATCCCAAGGATATATTTTTCTTAGCAAATAGGAAAGAGGGTTACAGCCCTGTATACATTACAGAAGCCTTAATGACATTTAAATTAAAAAAAGACCTGCTGACTGTGATAGACACAGCTGAGCTGCACTGAAATGCTGAGCAGATATCGACATAACCAAGAATGAGGTCACGGCGGACAGGAGGATCAGGCAAGGATCCGAGACCTCAAGCAAAACCAGAGACTAGAAAACAACCTTGAACTCAAAGCCAGAACAAAAGCCTTTGGTTCTGTGACTTAGAACCAAAAACCCCTCACCCAAAAAAAGCCACACCATTAACATTAAATAGCTATAACTGAACCAGAAGTATAAACAAGAAGACTTAACCAGAGTTTTCATAGCCTGACTGACAGACTGATAGATTTATTAACTGTAGGTGTAGGCAATTATAGCAATTATGTGTGTGGCCATGGACAATGACCATGCCTGTGACCAGAAAATAATGAATTCCAGTTTGGACTGGATGTGACACTTTGATGGCATGCAGTTAATTCTGAACAACCACCACAGTGAAATAAAACCATTCAAAGTCTTTATACAGTGATACTTTTAACAATAGGGTAATTTTTAAAAGTAAGATTGATACTGAGCAGTTTCTCTTCAGTTATCTTCATTTGCCTGCACCGAAGCTAAATTCGAAGAAACACAAATAAACTGGTACATTCATCAGTCAAAATCAAAACAGTGGGTTGACAAAAACAGGATTACGCACCCAAGCAGCATCAGACATCCCTTACAGTCAAATGCAACACCATGGAAGCATGCAGGGCTCATAGTAGTGGTTTTCCTGAATCAAATCTGAGTCCAACACAAAAAAGTCCCACATGCAGATCAAAGATGCAGGCTACTGCAGTACCAAAAGTCTAAAACGAACCATGTGCAATGAATGACTTGTTAAACAGAGCCATTCACATTGACAGATCAAAGAGAGGGCTAGGGACCTTGACTCTTTCAAGGAAGGTTTTAGTTTCTAATCAAATACCAGAAATTGGGAACTAGCAATGGACATGCCGTGCTCATATGTTTTTTGTCATAAATATACTTTAATTGCTAGGGAATGCACTCTGTTTTAAATAGGCCCATTAAACAGTCTGACTCTGACTTATTTGCAGTCGAGGTTCATTGCTTTTTTCCAATTCCCAGTGCACCTTTAATAATAAATAGGAGTGACAGTCCTAAAGATGCAGCCACACTCCTGGTGAGGGCTGATGGGGTTTGTGCAGAGACTCCTGCACTCCTGCCCTAATTAAATGTGTGTCCATGGCTTCTGAATAACTCTGCACACTCCCACAGACATATTCACACTTCCACAAAAGGGCAAAATACTAGAACTCAAATCCATTTGGACAGAAATGCAGTCCTTCACATTGTGTGTAATTTTCTAGGACAGATATTGTTTAGGGCTGAAAAGTCTTTTCTGTGCCATCCCTTTTCAGCTGTAAATATGGCACACATTTTATTTACTATATAATGAGTTTGGTACATTAAAGGGTTAATGTTTTGTTTGCATACCATCCTGTCATTTACTTAAAAACTGTGATGTGTGTTTTTATGGTTGGTTAGCTTTAACATTTATGCATTAAAATAAGAAAAAAATGTACCTTCTGGTTCTGGTGTATTGGAAGAAGTTTTGCCTCTATTAAAAAGGAGAGATGTGTCAACTGATTTTTGCAAAACGGGTAAGAAGCACACAATTCACAACCACGTCCAGTACTCCATTCAGTTCCTTCTGGTATTTTCCATACAGTTAAAGCCTGATTTGTACCACCATGTGTCCAAGCCCTGGCCTTCACTGTGTGCCACGTGTTGTCCAAAACAAATGAACTATGAGAAAAGTGAAAATTTGTCCAGTGGTTCATCTGGGAGGCTAATGAGATGACATGGACACAGATCAACCTCTTCACTACACTGCCCCCATCACACCACTGACATAGAAATGCTATTCCTGTATTGACTGAATACCACTGACTCTCTGCATTAAGGGATGAGATTTCGGAGAAACAATGTTCTTACATTCTTAATAAGCTCAACAGCTTTCCTGTAAATACCTAAGACAATCAATGTTAAGTACTGCACGTTTCTCTAGGGCCCAAATGAAGATGTAGGATTTACTGCTGCTGTTTGCTGACTTTTGTTAATTTATTTATACCCAAAATGGTGGGAGATTTGGGCCTCTTGCTTTTCAAGTTGCAGTCCATGTCATCATTTTAATTGTTCTGTGAACTTCCCAGTAAGGGACATCTTATTATTGGATAATAAAAAAAGAACATATTCACACATTATGTCCGATAATTTGGAAAAGGGGCGAATTGACAGATAGAACTACTGATGAACACGAATCAGTATGGAGGAAAAACATTTATGCTTGCATCTGCTTTCCAGCTTAATGAGACAGCCGGCTCTACTTTGAGTAGTGTATGGCTGCCCACTCAGAAGATAATGATGTGGAAAATGAGCCCACGTGCCCAGCAGTCCCCCCCATTAACCTTTCATTGAAGCTCTGAGGAGGACATCCTCATCAACATCCCTTGGCTGGCTTTTTTCCAGCCCCTTCTGCGAAGTTGGCATCTTAGGGGCAATGTATTAGTTGCTTTTTCATTGCATCACCCAGTTCAGTCGCATCCTATTGTAAGTTCAAGATCTTTCAGCTTTGGTTCAACTTTTGCCCAAAGTAATACATCAAAAACTGTAGAAGCCTTACTGTTAATGATTTATATATCTCTGCAATGGACCATTTCCCAGAACCATTAAAACAAACAATATGACTGATGTGTTTGCTATTTCATTTATTTTTTATTCAATAAAAGTCCACTATTAACCACTAGATAATATATATTGTTTGAACAATACATTTTAGAAAGTGGCATAGCCATAGGCGGTTTTAGACAGGGGCTAACAGGGGCCGGTGCCCCTGTAGAACTGACCCTGGCCCCTGATGTGGCCCCTGATGTGGCCCCTGTGCTAAAGAGAAAATGATTCATTAATTTTTTACCGTGATATGCGCTGGCACAGACGCCAGAATTAACACGACGTGGCGTTCCACACGGACTCCTTAGAGCGCAAGGAATCACACACACAGAATACTGTTATTGTAGAGTTACAGGCTACTATGTTGCAAATGCTGGAGGATGAGAGACCATTGTGTTTGATTAACCTTTTTCTTTCTTTTGTCTCAGAAACAGGACAGAAACAGAACAGAAAATGTGACTGTACGTTTAAGTTTCATGCTGTAAAAAAGTCACTGTATAACAAAATAAATACATACCTACATAAATAAAAAAAAATAAGAAAAACAAAAGAAAAATGTCATTGTACAAAGACGTTATTGTGCACAAAAAGAGAAACGTTATGGTGCACAAAAAGAGAAATGTTACCGTATAAAAGAGAAACTTTGTTTCAAGGGTTATTGTGCACATATACAGTATATGAAATCTTTTCTTTGAAACTCATTTGTAAGTCTTATTATTTAATGTTCAATTTATTTTTTTTGTTCCAAATAAATTCACTTAATGAATTAAAAATTAAATATTGCCCTCTTTTTTGTCCTCATATGTGCCCCCCTGAAAAGACACTGGCCCCACCTTGGTCCCCCTGGTAAATTTGGTCTAGAACCGCCACTGGGCGTAGCAGCATGGATAAAGACTAACATTATAGACTTTATATAACTTTGCAGTTCTCTGCTTGAAATTTGAGTCTTTAGGCAACTTTACTCAGTTGCCTAAACTGGTTTAACCTGTCAAAAAACATTTGTAAAATAAAACTGTACTGTCTGCCTAAGATGCATTGATTGTAAACCAGAGACTCTCCCCAGAGCATTTTATTACATGACTGGGCTCTTCACTTCACTGTAGTGCCAGCGTCACACAGCGTTCTGGCAACACAGTATTAGCATTAATCTCATAGTTAATTAGATAAAGTAAATCATGCAGTGCATTAGTTATGTTAGTCTGACTTTCATTTTATTGTACTGACTTAATTGCATAGGAAAAATTTTAATGGGAATTTCACTTGGTTGAAATACAATGTTGCTGTATTTATATATAGTGCTATTACATCACAATAAAAATAATAAGGTGGCTGGTAAGAGAAAGGACTTGGCATCACCGCTTACACAGCTACCCCTGTGACCTTGACCCAGATAAGTGGCGGACGATGGATGGATGGACGGACAGACAGATGGGCGGATGGATGGCTAACAACCCTCAGAAGGGGCAGACAGAAACACTGTAACAAACGTAAAAGAACCATGCAAAAGCAAGATGATACTATGGTACTCATATTTTTTTTAGTTTTACCTCGCTCCATGCAGGGAAGATTGCATAACATGCCTTTCAGTATAAAGTGCACCTTTTATACTATAGCTATTTCCATATAAATTGTAAATGGCTATAAAATGCTATTGACATTTACCTTCATAGTTGGAAGCCAAAGCTGCTTTCTAACTCATTTATATAGCAGGCTGTTTTGGAGCGATAGAGGTTACGTGTCAAGGGGACTGCAGTATCCTTTTGAAACTGGATCCAACAACCTTTGAGATACAAGTCCATGTCCTTCACCGCCACTTAAACAACTAGGCTGTTACCCTCTAGAAAAATAGCATATTTCACTGATAGTTTTAAGTATTCTGTTAATGTAACATTTTACTCAAATCGCAAATTTGCCTCTGTTCCCTAAACCTACACAAATGAAATACCCTAAAAAATCCACACGTGTTGAATTATAACATGAACAGGTGTCCCAGGTGTCATGATTGTCAAAACTCCAGCTACACCATCTGAATAGTCAAAATAACTATACAACCCCCCATTTATCCACTTGCTTATGCTGGAAAAGGTCACATAAGTCACCAGGCAGCAGTGCATCCTTGATAGGAAGTAGCCAATTGCAGTAAACATATAGTATGGCAATTTCGAAATGCCAATTAGCTGAACTGCACTTTCGTACTATGGGAGAAAACTGGAGTACCTGGAGGAAACCTATTTTACACAGGAAGAACATGCAAACTACACATAAACAAGTATCAAACTATGCAGGTCTGAGGCAACTGAGCTGCCCCAACTAGCCTCCTGGGATGTTAAGCAGAATAAAACTGCCTGTGTTAAACAACCATTCTATAGTGTGAACTGAAGGTAGGACTCTGACCCTTTATGCCTGGAATTCTGCACGCTTATCCAAAGCAAAGCAGAGCGCTTGCAAAACGAACTTGTATTGATATTCACAGTTATACCGGTACAGCTTGCAGTGAAATGATTACAGTACCCATTCAAATTATAATTCTAAATTTGGAACATAAAGTATATAGCGCTTCTTGCAATATCAGGTGTTATTTGAAAATGAGAACAGCTCTTTGTGTATTTCTCTCACATTCACAAGTGTCGTGTGAATAGGGCACTGTGGGAAAGAACATATCCTGAGAGGCATGCTATAAAAGATGGGACAGAATCACTAATGGTAGAGCCAGCTTCAAAGCTAGGACCACTACTATTCCCTAGTTATTTACATTCTATTTCCGTTGTATCTGTATTTGAAGTGACCACCTGTGCCTACAAGGCTCACCCTGGTCATAATCACAGAATAAGAATGTCCACTTACACATAAAAAACATTTTTATAGCAATTATTATAATTGCCATTCTGAACTACTAATACGTTAGGGTCATCAGGCTTTTTTGCATCATAGTTATTCTGCTGGAACAGTTGAACTTGTTGTTACAACCTACATGTTATTGACAATTAAAAAAAAGACAACAGCACTTCAGTAAACTTAAGGAAAAAATCTTTTTTGAAAGAGAGGAAAATGCAAATCTTTACAAACAACAATCTACCCAATAAACATGCAATATAAGATCTCCTGTGGGGCAGAATGAAAGCTATTAACCTGCAGCATATGCCAATCTGTCCTTTAATAGAGTTCGAAGATATTGCTTTTCATTTGATATTGAGTTTGTTAACTGTAACAATGAAGCTGATATATTACAAATGATGTGGAGCATCAAGAAGAATTTGTTGCTTTTTTGTAACTGTGATCTTCCGTAAAAAAAAGTTAAATAAAAATTCAAACTGAAATTGACCAGTGGAAGAACAGTTTAGTTAACATTAATTATACATAATTTCAAAATTGCTAGCTACTAAAAATAAAAAAAGGACTTCAGAATGGTTTATTTAATTATTTCTAGTTTAAACGTGACATTCAGGAAATGTGTTTTGGGCAAAGAAGTAATAATAAACAAAGGCAGAAAAAGTGAATGAATCAAAGAAGAATTCTGAATGAATCTTTTTGTTGAATGAGCAAACAAGTATTGAATCAATTAAAAGAATCATGATTACTATCTCAGCTTGCAACTTGTGCATTCCCTTTCACAGGGCCGCTGATATCCCGATGCAATCTCAGGGAGTAGACCTGCGAAAAGTGGTCATCTAACATAGCTTTGTGTCATCTCATCTGAGGCCCAATTCACTTCTTGATAAACAGCTACATTTCCCAGGTAAATTAAAGCTGTTTCATCATTCTCTGTACTGTGATTTAGCATTACGTTAATGTAATTTCTGGGTACAATTTTCACTCGTTGACTCTTTAAATAATTAATATGCACTCTCGTCTCCATGGCAGGGCTTAAGAACTTTCCATCTGTAAATATAATGATGCAAATGTAATAGATCAGTGAATCAGTATAAGGGTCCATTTTAATGTAAACTCAGCACTTGCAAATGAAATTTTCTGTAATTCATGAGCAGAGATTAATATTCTATGGATTCAAATAAATGCACTTCTTCTTTAGTCTACTTTTTATTCAGCTCCCTTTTATTGCAGAATATTTTATTGTATAAAGGGTGTTATTTTTTCAGTAAAGATTAATATTTGATTTGAGTAAAAAATGCTTTTAAATGTTTAACGTAGATTCAGTTAAAACGTACTGTGTTAAATCATTGGCCTATAGTTCCTTCGCGAACCCCTGGGAACTGCAGTTCAGTTAAATTTAATAGTTTATAAAATAAAGGGTTACAGTTAAATATTTTCGCAGCTATCTTCTGTTAGCACAACTCCAGGTTCATAGTGCTTCGGAGCAGGTGCATCAGTCTGTACTGCTATTTACTTTTCAATATCCCGCTGTGAGTGGTTTTATCCATTTATTTTAAATGTCAAAAAAATCCAGAACTTCTGTACACATCAGAATAAGTTTAACATTAAGTAATGACAGTGAATTGGCAGGTGTTGCCCAGTGGCTGTCCTGTTCCTATGAACCTTCAGATATCAAGTGCTCACACCTAAGACAACTAATACACCATGTAATGGACTGCAGTGAAATGGGAAACTAGATCTGACAGAAAAGATGCGCAACCAGCATGAAGTCTTGTAGCAGAGAGAGTTGTCTCTCTCATGTATTAAGATACACTTCACAAACTTCAAAAACCTGAAAAACACACTGCCTGTTTCCTTTTCCCTGTATAATTTCTGGCACACTGGCTTGTCATAGATAATTTGCTTTAAAAATTAATTTCTCCTTTTTTCCAACGGTCTGTCTCTTACTGGCAGTGACAGTATATTTAAATCTTCTCAGGTGAGAATCCTTGGGGAGAACGTTTGTGCTATGCCACCGTGTGCCATCCAGCAGGGGTGGGTTACCTTGTGCACACTTGGCTACTGCTATTCTGCGTTTTGAAACAAGTGGAGTCCAAGACAAGACACAGGAGGCACACAGATGGTTTGTCGCCCTCAGACCTTTTCTTTTCACAGGCTAAACAAAGAGAATAATCCAGAAATCCCCAGAACGCCAAAGAAAAAATGTTCCGTTGGGTCTCTGTATGGCCAACATTAGAAAAGTCCAACAGTGGCTTAACCCAGCTCTTCAGTCTGGGTGGAGAAGGGTAGCATCAATCGAGAGTTGATAAGGGGATCTGGGAGAGCCACATGGCAGATTAGTAAGCCTCTGCTACATGGTGCCAAAAATTTCCAGGATTTTCACATTTATAATTATGCAGATGCTCCAGAGACCCACATGGATGGATAAAGACTAGCAACACAATAGAAGAAGTGCTGGTACACCTTGGACGGATTGGTTGGCCAGCACCTGAAAGGAGAAATTCTGGCTTTTCTTACTTCTGTCATCATATAACAGGTATTTTTTTTTAACGTTACTTCATTTTCTTCTTTTAATCTGTGTCACTTCTTCATTCATCATTCTCCCACTTCCACCTACATAGTCGCTAAACCTGCAACACGGTGGATGTGTTACAGAGACTCGCTGGGGAGTGTTGGGGACGAGTTGAATTCGGAAAATGAGGAATCAAGCATAAAGTCACATGCAAGAGAAGTTTAAAGCCAAACAAACTCTCACACCACAACTCAAGAATGAGAGATAAGACTTTGTAACTTGGTTAAGGTCACCGGGGTAACCCAGGTGGTATGACACCGGATGAAAACAATGTGGCAAGCAAAAGAATCCATTTAGTACTGGGTGAGGTTTGCTGGATTCAGTCATCATAGCCCTGAAAATTTCATTGTGAAGTCCGAACACCCAGACAGAAAATGGAACATTCTGGAGAAATAACAGCCTCATGACTTGACGGTACATAATAAATTTCCAGGTAGTGTATTTCATGATTAATGAAGGATTCAGATTCCTTAAAATTTCATTCTGTTTCAAAATGTAATAGGTATTATCTACAGGGTCTGTGGTCGGCGGAGGTCTTTAAACGCTTTCATTATCCCCCAATGGATCTCATACCCACAGCTGCTCAGGAGGTAGCCAGGTGGATAAAAGCCAGCATTAACCCTGACTTTTAGGCAAAGGAGTGAGAAGCAGGAGTTATCAACAGAACCTGCCCGGGGAGAGACAAGTGCTTTGCGTTTCTTCTGTTTGCTGTATCGCGTGTGTTTTCATGCACCCATGGTCACACCCCACAACACAAGTATTTAAATTACCAGATGTAGATTAAATACTTTCTTTCTAAGGACAGGTGCTTTTTGTGGAGTTGTATCATAATTTTCGGACAAGTCGTGTGGGTCAGATCTTTTGTTATTGTCATGTTCTTATTATGAAATATATACTGTTAACCATGAGTGAATTACCGTGGTGATTAAGACATATATGCAGGGGCATTGGAAAGACCAAACATATACCTAACGATGATTGTAGACAAACATTTTATCACATGGTTCAGTTTTTGTGTTTTTTGTTAAACTGTACCCTAAACAGTGTTAGTCTTATTTAAAATCATGAAATCTTTATTATTCAATTCAATTTATTATTCAATTATATTATTCAATTACTTTTAAATCCTTCTTATATTGCATTCTTTCATAATCTGAATATTGCATGTGTGCCCATTGCTATGTTAAGATATACACTCACCTAAAGGATTATTAGGAACACCATACTAATACGGTGTTTGACCCCCTTTCGCCTTCAGAACTGC
>JAAGVU020000040.1:7689457-7701284 GCA_011763525.2 Mormyrus iriodes | reverse complement strand
TCATTTTCATGGCAAAGAGGGACTTTGCAATTCATCTGATCACTCTTCATAACATTCTGGAGTATATGCAAATTGCCTCATTGTCATAAAAAGTGAAGCGGCAAACTTTGTGAAAACCAATATTTGTGTCATTCTCAAAACCTTTGGCCACAACTGTACGTTCCACTGTCAAATTAGCTTATTTCCATCTTCACAACATTGCCCAGCTCAGGCCCTTTCTCTCTAACTCTGCTGCTGAATCCCTAATTCATGCCTTCATCTCTAGCCATTTAGATTACTGCAATTCATTATTCACTGGTATTACTAGTAAATCAATCCATAAACTTTAAATAGTTCAGAACTCTGCTGCCCGCCTCCTCACCCACACTCACTCCTACCAACACATCACTCCCATAATGCAGAGCCTTCACTGGCTGCCTATAAAAGAACGCATTCACTTTAAACTACTCCTCCTGACATTCAAAGCTCTCAATGATCAAGCCCCATCTTATCTTTCTGAGCTACTTCTCCCACCCGCAGTCTTAGAGCCTCCTCATCTGGATCTCTCCTCATCCCCCCATCCAAACTCCGTGGTTATGGAAAGCACGCTTTTTCCCATTTAGCTCTCCAACTTTGGAACTCCCTCCCCAGTGACATTTGTCTGTTGGTCTCTGTCTCAGATTTCAAACACAAGTTAAAAGCCTTTTTGTTTGCTGAAGCCTATGACATCCCAAATCCATAATGTACTTCCTTGTTTTATTGTTTGTTCATTGTATTCTTTGTAAGCATATTTGAGTTCCTGAAAAGCGCTATATAAATTAAATGTATTATTATTATTATTATTATTAGTGATCCATCCATCCAACCAATTTCTGAAACCGCTTATTCTATTCATGGTTGCAGGGGGTCAAGACCCTATCCCAGAGGCGCAAGGCAGAAAACAACCCGGATGGGGCGCCAACCCATTGCAGGGTACACTCACACACTCAAACACGCACCCCAATCCAATTATGTTCCAAATATCTGGAGTTGTACTAACTTCTCCCCCCTTTACAGCACCCCTGCATTTACTTGTGAATTTAGGTTCCACCATTGTCAATAAATGTAGTCATCATTTCATTTGTGTGTACTAACCCGAAAATTAAGTGTTTAACTGTACACAATGAATACGAGTATCATTAAAGCCCTAGTTTCTTGCTCATATCTTGATTTATTTTTTCTGAAGCCTTGGGGGTTTGACACTCGGCCATGATTTAAGTAAAACGAGTGATCAAATTAGTAGAACGTGGCCATGATTTAACTAAAATGAGGGGATGAAAAAGTAAAATGAGCCCACGGTTAAATACATCATGGGAACAAATCAGTAAAACGTGGCCACAATAAATAATTTTTATCATTGCGTCATGACCGTGGCTCCGCATTACTGGGATTCACTAGGGCACATGAACATAGAGAAACCATCAGCGAAGGCTCTATCTAATTAAAACGATGTGAAACGTGCTCAGTTTTATTCACTGGAATACAATTATTTACTTTGTTTCTGAAAATAGCAAAATACGTTGCACAGTGAATAACTGCTCTTTATAATTCACAATGAAACAAGGGAGAGAAAGTAATTTTGAAATCCATTCACCTGTGCTTAGTAAATTAAATTCCCCTATCAGATGATATGAAATATTAAAGCAATAATTTAATGGTATTGTACCTGCAATAAAAACACAAATTTGCATATAATTTGGAGACATTTCTCAGCAAAACTGCAGCTCCACGGTTTGTAACACAATTATGGAGGCCGAACCACTGACACTGGTTGTCCATGCAAGCTTCTCCAAACCAGAATCATGGTGTCTACAAGTTATTTATGATAGAGAATGGGGATTCAATGGTAAGGGCTGTTACTCGCATGAGTATTTCTAGTGTAATTTACTTAGATTTTTTACAAATCATTTCAGTAAGAGAAGGCTGGCTCTACAATGAAGACACTGAGTCAGTCAAATAAGTACAGTGCAGAGTTATAAGAGTACGTTGATGAAGCCAAAATCAGTACTATCAGGAATGTCTAAGGACATTTAAATCTCAGGGATTAAATAAATAAACATTACTAAGAAAGAAAAAAATATTACATAAAAATATAAAGACGTAACATTTGACTTTATTTAGCAATCAAGTATAAAACATGGTTTAGTTTTCTACTAGTAAATGTTACTAGCAACAATTAAGTAATAATTCAAGGCCGTGTATTTAACGTGGTGCCGTCTGGTAGATCTACCACGAAAAGTCTGCTGTAAGTTTAATAAGAAGCACAGGGGGAAAAAAGCCCAGTGGTTGCCAGAGAGAAGGGCACTCATTAGTTCTCCACCTAGAGCTGCCTGGAGATTCTTCAGTCAGGAAGGCTTCCATCTGCCGAAATATGTATCATGTGATTTGTCAAATGACTTGTGTCTGTGTTAAAGCCATTTAGGGAGTGGGCTGTTGATTCACTAACTGATGATGCCCTGATACTTCATTTGTAATGTGAACAGATTCTATTGTATTTATCCGTCACATTACCAGCTAGTCTGGTATCTTGTCCAGGGTTTCCCCTCCAAATTGGTACACTGGGATAGGCCATAGATCCATCAAGACCCTGTACAGGTTAAGCAGATCAGTTGAAGATGGATGGGCGGACAGATTTACTAGAAATTACATATCATATCGCTAAAAATGTGCTTGTTATTTAAACCTTTCAAATATGTCTCAATTTTTTTAACCAAAAACATGCTAAATATGTTCACGTGTTTAAAATACATTTATTATTGGGCATCATATGAAATAATGTAACATGTGAGTGCATTCCACTCTCATAAAGTAACGACAGTTGATTTGAGTTTCTGAAAGTCAGGCATAAACAATTTTGTTGCCAATATTTAAACGTTTGCATTTGCACAGCAAATATCAGCTGCATTTCTTGGGCACCATCGAGTTTTTCCTGGCATTTCTTAAAGGGCAGTGTCTGCAAATAACAACAGCCAAACAAACAGGCAGTCGGGCATGTATTAATACGCAGGAGCGCGACTGCAGAAGTGCATGTTGGGACATGGCACGTCGAGACGGTGTCTTCGTTCATCCTGGACGCACTACTGCAGCTTTTGATTAATTAAGTAATTATTCTTCGGCAAACAACAATGAGTCAAGGTGGTGGACAGAAAAAGATGTCCACGAGGCAGAAATTAATTTTCTTGATACAGTAATTCACAAACTCCATGCATTAATCTGCCTGCCAAATTCGAAAGCGGTCTGTGGTATTCTCTTCTGCCCTACTCATTTCATGCTGCACACACCCCAGAACGTACCACAGAGTTTGATTTTGACCTCTGGGTTGTGGTAGTTCATCAGTTGATGGTTTGTCTTTTTTCATGATTTGCTGGATATTTTTTTCATCAGAACAAATTTAGTTCTTGCAGAGTTCATGACTTATGAATATATAATATATAATGCTTTGGGATATTTTTTCCAAACAGATTCTAAGTGGGTTCTCCTGCAAAACAGGACTCTAAGTCATCATTATTATAACTAAAAAGAGCTATACTGTACAGTGTATATGTGTCTCTACCCGAAATGAAGTTTAATTATTAAAGGGAAGATTTACCATGGCAAAAAAACATGCTTCACTGCAGTTAATAACAGACTGTCTACTAACCTGCACAAACTACCACTAACTGATGAGAGTAATATTCAGATGAATTAACAGCCCATACACTCAGGTAAATTACTGATATGTAAATTAGTCATTCCAGGCCTGAGATTGCTTTGTTCATGTTCTTCTTCACTCCATCATCTCAGAAAGAAAAAATAGGTAAATTGGGTTTTTGAAACTCTCCTTATTGCTAAAACTTTGTCTTACCTTTCTTTGTTCTTCTATATCTTACAGTCTTCAGGTCCTTTTCAGTTTCTAAACTTAGAAGTGACTGCTGTCCTCACCTGCAGGTCTGCCCCGCAGCTGTCAGCAGGGCATCACCTTCTCTTCCAATAAGCCCAACCAGACTGTTTATCAGTTGGTCGGGAGATCCGGAGTCATATTATACAACCACCCCCCAATGTTGGTCTGAAACTCAGGATGTCATTATGAACAGACCCACCTTGTCAGACCCATTAAACCGCAAAAGGTGTAATGAAAAAAAAAACAGTGTAGTCCAAGCATGTTATCGATGGTGCTTATAGACCTGATGTGTTCTATCCTTTAGTATTCTAGACTGATTTATCGTCATTGCAGTTTCACTGCTATTTTTGTAAAAGATTTAAAGACAAAAATCTTATGGGGAGAGAAATTAAAGTCTCATATCGTCCGATACTTGATAAAACACAAAAATTATACCACAATAAAAAACATCATTTGCATTATGATATTTCATTTATATGAATATCAATAACTCATACAGTCTATTCTCCCTTCAGGCGCTTAAGTCAAAAATCACTATCCCAACGCTTTAGGTATATAATGGAATAATATACATTTGCCATAAGATTTCCTGCATGAGGATCTGAAAGCGTGAGTGTCACGACAGATGCGTGAGGTTGGAAACCCTGGAAAAGTGAAAGAGAGACAACTATTTAACGGATGGCTAGCTGTGAAAACCCTGAATGGTTTGTAATGAATTATTAAAAAACATCCATTTCAATCATTAATTCTCATGATGCAAAAAAATACGAAAGCAAGTCATTGCAAATGTATCAGAAAGTAATTTACATAACCCATCAAAAGGGATTTAAATTGAAGTTCTTTAACAACTTTGAAGTGGAAACTGTATCTTTAATTTAATAAATAGTATGGGGGAGACTTACTACAAAGATGCTTCTAAGGATCAAATCGTTATGTTCTTATAAGGGAAAATGAGTCAGGCATCAAATATGCCCACCGGTCATAAAACTGTGAGTCAAAATAAACATTTTCTTTTAGGGAATCAATGGAAGGGGGACACATACAGCAAAAGACTCCTTCATCACATCAGTACACAGTTCACAGACAGGATATGCAAAAGGAGTAGGATTTATCCAGAGCATGCAGGGACATGATCAGTGAAACATGGCTAAACCTCTGACTTTGCAGAACAGTCCTTTTTGGAGAACTGCTGTAGGGAAACTATGACTTTGTCCCATGGGGTCGTAGTGTGGCATCGGGAACTGAGGAGTGTGAAATGGTGCTGTCACACACACTGTGTCTTTATCAGTGGCACACTGGCATAGCCAGCAGGTAAAATACAATTCAAGCAAAAAAAGTCAAACATAATTCAGTTCTGGTTAAAATGCTACACTGTCCATCTCAAATGAGAACACCACACATGCATGAGAGATGTTCCATGCGAAAGCTTAATTACCAGCAAGCCTGTGAAAATAAACATCTACTTCAGAGCACACGTACACAAGAGAGCCTTTGGCAAACACAGTTTAATATCGGACTGCGAGGGAGTGTGTTTAAATCAATTCAGAGTCATCATATCACATGATGTTACATGCACATGATGAACTATTAATCAGATGCTGGGCCAGCTCTGGGTGCTCTGATACCCTAAGATCCTGCTGATTGACCCCCTCCCCCTCCCCCCAGAGGAGCAGAAACCAAATTTAGGCAATTTGGAAAACCTCTCCGTAGCTCAGGGTGACTGATGACTAGCTAACTCATGTCTGTTTAGTACAGTGAAATATTAAAATTACAACTGTAATGTTATGGAATGTAACCAGAGATATTCTGATTTTTTTCACTCGCACTTTTGTGCCCCCCTAATAAAATGTCCATTGTCTATGTTGCATATAGGGCGGGCTGGCCCTGTTCACAAGGCAGCCGGCAGCCACTCACTCTTAAAATACTGTCGCACATCCATTGAAATCAGTCTCAGTTTCGCAGGCATGCTCAGGCGGTAAACCTGTCGATCTCTATTATCCTCCAGTTATTGCACTGTAGGCGGATGCCGGTGCATTCTAGGTGGTTTAAGACAACAGGTGAAGCAGCGTTTCACCAAAAATAAAGAAAAATTTTTTAAAACCATAACATTCCCATCACATAAAATTTCTTTTTAATGCTTTTTAATGCTTAATCCCAAAGATGATTGACACATGTCTAACCAATTATTAGTTCAGTTATCAGGCTAAATAAATTCATTTGTTCACCAATAACACTTGTTGGTTTAAGGACAAGGCACTGCAAATGAAAGAGCCAAGAGTTCTGTTTAAAAGTACTTTGATTTGTAAATACTGTTCTTGTTGATGATAGTTCATCCAGTGTACATACGGTAAATAAGATTATTTATTTTTTTAATTCAGTTTTTTTTATTGTGCAAATGGAACATGTCACTGTAGCCATGCAATTAAGTCTTTTGGGAAATTTGAGGATAATAGGGCTCCTACACAATATCCACGGGGGAATGGAGACGGTGATGGAAACAGTTTGATTGGATGGGTTGGGGTTGGCACCAGCGGTTTGCTAAGTCAGCTTCCCTTCAAAAGATGCCTATCCTTGCCAGGATCCACCACTGGCTGCAACTATATGGAAATGCTTCTGCCAGCCATGTTGCTACTAACTTGCACATTTTCAAAATGTCAAACCATTTTACAGATACTTTACACTTTGCTTTCTGTTCACATTTGGGATCTTTATCCAGCCAATATTTGGGTTTGCCAAGCCAACCAGGTGAAAATTTACATTTCCCCATTTTAAACTTGCAAGGTAGCCTACATCAGTATCTCTTGCTGAAAATTAATCAATGATACACCCCTACACCTTGGTTTAGGATGTTGCTAGCATTTAGGGAGCAAAAACCTTGACGACAAAGGAAACTATAGGTAGCTGAAAGGTCTTCCAGCTACGACGATGATGATGAATTTCGTTGCTGTGTCTGTGTTGTACATGTACTGTAGAGCAAAACAGTATTGTAAAGCTGTGTAGCCTACTCATATTTTAATCAAGTCACTGCATTAATTTTACTTGTATTTCTACAATAACTGCATTTCAGGAAAGGGTGCACCTTTTGAAAACTTTTAAAAACATAATTTTTGTCACTATCACTTTCTGGGCATAAGCTTACCAGTTACATAATTGCAGGCTAAGGAAACTCAGCTAAATAGGGCTATATTTTTGATTGAAATTAAAAACGGATGGAAAAAAATTCAGTAGAAACCACTGTAAAATCTTGCTTAAACTTTGCAGAAACATTTCATGGGTTATTAAGATCTGGAACTGGTAAAATTTTGAGACAAACGGCACCAAAATTTCATCACTGTCACTTAGTGGTGGAACATGAAAAGACTGCTACAGAGGAAGATTGGGTGAACTTTATTGTACTGAGACTGGTCACACAAAGTTGGGTTATAAAGTTACTAATAGGCTAGATCATTAATTTCACCAATTGTTGTTACACACTGGTTTAGTTTTCTCTTAACTGGCACCCATTTCAGATAATCACACCTATTTAATCATATTTGCATGAAAATGCTTCTATCTTTGAGTATTTAAGGGATAAATCAAGGTGATTTATAGGACCTACCAAAATTCTGTGTGGGTGGGTGGAAAAATACAATCAAACCACCTACTCAGCCACAAGCAGGCTACATGCATAGCTACCGAACATTTCACAGTACCAAAAACCTATAAAACTTTGCTTTTAAAAAGTAGCCTAAAATCTAGCAGAATATTCAACTAAAGGTTACATTACATTTGGAAGTGTTTGCAAAATTGGTTTTAATAATGAGACATCAGTATCCTGTGTTATCAGGGAAATATTAAAAGTGAAATACCTCTTTTTGGTAAGTGCTTAATTATTGGGTTAATCATATTCGGCTGCTATGAACAATATTACTGTTCTTCTTTTATTCTTACTGTACATCGGAGAACAAAAATTTACATTGACTCGATATGTTTCCCTACACAGTATTAGTTTTAGTGGGGCAGCACTTAATATTAGTGGCCTAATATAATCATTAGTTCCTTTAAATTGCTGAAATAAACCACAATATATTACTTATTTCTTTACTGGACTAACCGAGGTATAAATACTTCTTTTAATGAGTTTGGCCAGTTTTGAATCATAGCTATAGAAAACAGAGCACCGAATAATGTCAGGTGTCAGCAATAATGGGATTTTTAATATTATAACAAATATTCTAAACTTGGGATATTTTCTCTGCATTCTCTGCTAAGCTTGGAATGAGTCTCTGTTAGACCTTTGTGTAATCCAGCCTATGTGTGTCTAAATCGTATCAAGGGAACAGAAGTGCCCAAAGGAGACCAGGAACATTGGGGCTAAACCTGGCAATGTCTCATGCCCCAGAAGACCTGTATTGCAGACGGGTTCTAAAAGCAGCCACCCATGTCCTGTTCACAGCCACTAATAACTCTACACAATGCAGGCTTTGACAGGGGTGACAGATAAAGCTTTAACACTGAGTGCCCCCATCTCACCGGGCTGCGTTCCTCTGAAATTAACGGCCCTGGTTTCTAGATTGCGAACACGTAATTGCTCCCGCAGTACAGGTAGATTTTATGCATTTCCCTTTAAAAAATTTTTAATTGCTTGCTTTTATGATTTATCGGCTGATAAATGGTAACTATATTGTTAATGCTTTTGAGGATTGCGAGAATTCCATATATGATGAGGCAGTCGCAGTGGTGGATTAACAAGTTCAGAGGCCCCTATGCTACTCATTTCATAGACCTGTCTTCTGCCCCCCCATCCCAAAACGATACAACAATTAACTATAAAATTATTAAATATTAGTGCCTATAAAATAATTTCTACAAAGTCAAAGAGAATGTGACACTGCATCAAACAAGAGCAGCCACATCAGAAGATCAAGAAACTGGCACGCTTACACTTTTACATCAGTCATATGCAGCAAGCAGAAAGAGCTCAGCAGAGCAGAGACCTCATTGAATATACACATCTCAATAGCTGTGACCTTAAAACATTACACTCTGATCCAGTGCGTGTCAACTGCATCCACAAAGTGCACTCAGGGCACATTTACCGTAGATAGCATAGACCATAGATAACTGTAAGGTAAGGAGAGCATGCTGACAGGGCGCAGTGCTGCACCCACCACACACGAAGCACCGCAGTGCTGAGAACCCAGGGGCAGCCGTACGGCGGGTGAGACCTCAGCACCACATTAGTTCAGATGGAATGGAACAGTGTGAAGTTTTTTCCAGTGGCTGGAGTGCCAGTCCTGCCAACAACTCCCAAATTTTCCATGGAAGTTGGAGGACCTGCTTGCAAGGCTGGATGTACAGAGAGGGGCAAATTCCAAAAGAATATAAAACAAGTTCTTGCCATTAGAATGTTTCCCTCCATGTTTTTTTTGGTACAGACCGACTCCGTGTACAGAAACAGACAACGCATACCAAAAAATACACAACAAAAATAGATACTTAGAAATGGTCCCTCCATTTAAGCATAACCAATCACCAACTCCCAAACAAATAAACGACTAGTAAAGGATCACTTCTAAAAATTAATAATTGAAAAAAAACTAGATGACCAAAAGGGGCACCCTGATCACTATAGGCCCCTAGGCTGCAGCCTAGGCAAGCCTGTTCATTAATTCACACCTAGGCAGTCATTACCTGCAGAAAAAGTTTGGCAAAAAATCTGATGCAGGTGTTAATTGTAATTGTAAGTATATGGTTCATTTTGACGATAAGTTTGAAGCAAATTTTTTGATGCATGTAATTCACATTATTCAGTAATGATACTTACACATTTTCCCCAGCTGCATAATTTGTGGTTCCAGCAATGGTTAAAGCGCCTGCATTTTTAAGAAACCAACTTTACATTCATGAATAAACTAACTAACATTCATGAAAGCACCAACACGCATAGAAAAGAAAATAACTTTACCCATTTTTCAGTAAAAATTGAAAAGATTACAGTTGGTTACAGGCATGGGCGGATTAACTTCTCTGGGGGCCCTAGGCTGACAATTTTTGGAGCCGAATGAGAAATGAGAAGGAATTAAAAAACAATGGAACATCAATAATATGCTAATCAAAGCAAGGGGTAACTTACATAGCTAGAACCATGCAACTGAAGGGGTTGCTAATGAGAGCTTTTCTGAAATGCACCCCAGGATGGGGGCAGGAGTGCGGTTGGTAAAATTTGCTAATCAGGGGGAGGGGGTATCACACCGGCAGATTGATTGGCTGAATTTAAGAAGTTTAACCATTCCCTCTTTTACTAAGGTTAGAACTTTTCTATATGCTTGTGCAATTGTGTTCTCTCCATGTCTGTTCACAGTTTGTTTACTACTCTAGTGGGATAGTATCAGAGTCACAGGACATGTACTGTGAGTTTTGTATCTTTGCACCATTTTTCTGTTTTGTTAGGCTTCTTTGTGCCAGTTCACTTGTTGGAGACAAAACCAGTAGACTCCAGTGTTAAAAGAAAGCTGGGTAGTGCAAAGTCTCAAAGTAGGAATAGTCCATTACGGTTGGGATGGGGGACAATCTTGTCTATCCTAAAAACTGCTGCTAAAAATGCAAATATCAGACATTGCTATAATGTTATATCCTTAAATGTAACTTCTGGAAATTATATCTTCAGTTTTGGGTGGCCCCAAGCAACACTTGCCTTATGATAAGTCCACTTCTGGTTACAGGATTCAAAACCAACATTACACGTTTTTGTACTTTTTAAAAATGACAGACCATTAACTCTAAATATGGTAAGAAGACCTTAAACGTATGTAATCTCATGACATACTTTCCGGATGCCATTAGATTTAGATTCAGAAGTAGGCTTGGTAGCTAAATTAATTGTAAACTGCACACTCCCTGGCCTAATCTCAGCAGAACAAGAGCAGAATTTTAACTACTGTGTGTTTAGTACCATGGATTATTAATGAAAGTAGCCTGCAAATACATAACACTTTCTATCTCAGACTGAGGACCCCTGCTGGACATATAACTAGCAATAGCAGGGTATTCAGTGGACCTGAAAACTAGATAAAATGAATCAAAACACTACATGACCATAAACTCTGGTCGGCATGGAAAATAGATTCTTGTGACACATGGAAGTGCGGACTGAAACAGGACTTTGTTGGTTTTTGGTGTTTAACAAACTGAGGAAGTGAAACTGAAACAGAGAAAATTTGAGAGGTGATTCGGGGCACCAGCCAGAGAGAGTAAAATTGGCATCTGATTTAAAAATACGGTCAAAATGTCTATTCTGTCAGGACTAGAGAAGAACCGAGATCTGTCTTCTATTATTGTAAACGAAGGGACATACTACAGGTTCAATGTGACCCTGTAGTGGTTAACCCCTGTGTTATTTTTGAGGTCGAAGTTACCCCAGTCCATTTTCAAAATGAGGATAAATTCTACTGATTCTAGAATTTAGAATGGAAGAAGTAAAATACACAAGGGTTAAGCAATTATGGATGGACGGACGGATGGATGGATGATGGATTGATGGATGGATGGGTGGACGGATGGATGAAGGGGCTTATCATCTGATTTTACCCACTCAGACCATCCAGTCCCTATTAATTAGTTAGCTATTAGCAATGAATGCAATATCAAACTAATCTTGTCTATCGTCTCCGTTGAAATGGTTCCAGGCATGGACCAGACCTGAAAACCTATGGGTTCTTTCTGGATCAGCATGTTTCACATTTTAGTTATATAGCATATTTCATATGCAGAGGCACATGGGGTGGCACGGTGGTGCAGTAGTTAGCACTGTTGCCTCGCACCTCTGGGATCGGGGTTCATGTCTCCGCCCAGGTTCCATGTGTGTGGAGTTTGCATGTTCTCCCTGTGTTGTCGTGGGGTTTCCTCTGGGTACTCCGGTTTCCCCCCACAGTCCAAAAACATGCTGAG
>JAAGVU020000040.1:7659881-7689357 GCA_011763525.2 Mormyrus iriodes | reverse complement strand
TGAATGTGTGTGTGACTGGTGTGTGAGTGTGCCCAGCGATGGGTTGGCGCCCCATCCTGGGTTGTTCCCTGCCTTGCAGCTGCAGCCTCCGGGATAGGCTCCGGGCCCCCCGCAACCCGAAATGGATAAGCAGTTCTGGAAGATGGATGGATGGATGGATATGCAGAGGCAATTCAAGATGCTTTTGAGATTTTGTTGAGAAAAATGAAAAAAACTGGAGAAAAAAATTAATACAGACAAATATAGCAAAACATAGTAAAAGGGAAAAGGCACAATAACAGGTAATATGGTATAAAACATGGTAAAAATATAGTAAAAAGAAACTGTAATGCAGTTTTCAGTTAGTGGGGACACAGCATACGCTATCCAATGGTTTCATTACAGAACAACAGTGTCAACACACATATTCACACAATTTGCATTACACTAATTGCTTGGTAAGCGTACCCGCACTAAGCTCCCTGTTCAGAGAGTGGAGTTAGGAGGATCCAGGAGATTAGACAGCATGGCAT
This sequence comes from Mormyrus iriodes, assembly GCA_011763525.2. Classification (NCBI taxonomy): domain Eukaryota; kingdom Metazoa; phylum Chordata; class Actinopteri; order Osteoglossiformes; family Mormyridae; genus Mormyrus; species Mormyrus iriodes. The sequence continues at coordinate 7,688,845 of JAAGVU020000040.1, read as the reverse complement.
CTCTGTGACACCATCTTCCATCAAACTCTGGTCTGGTAAAAATGGCAGAAAAAATTCCATCAGTATCCTGTGTCTGGAGGCTGAGGTTCATTTTGCGCTGGTGGCTGACATCCCAGTGCAATCACAGAGCGAGATGCTTTCTCCTCTCCAGTGCCCAAACACCCTCTTCTTGTTGTCATACCTGTTCTGCTTCTGATGCATGCTGGTCTGAAATATGGCTCCGCTCACAAGGATCAACATATTGGTGGTACAGCAGAGACAAAAATCAAATACACGAGAAGCATTTCTACTAACATAAACCATCTATATTCAGCAAACCCAAGTAAACTAGAGGCTACACTGGTGACCACTTTGTCCATCAGTGGTTACGCTGCTTTAGTACGCTGTCTGTCCGCTGGTGTTTGTCCACCTGGTAAATAATTCATCCCACACACATTTTTACCTCCCACTTGTTAATTTTCTCATCATCCCATGACTTTTCCTTGCACTTACCTATATTGAAGCAAATTTCTCACACGAAGCCAACGTGCCAAAGCAAAATATGAACCTCCAGGAAGATTAATTTCTTACTGTACAAGGATTAGGTGACTGAAATTCTAAATAAGCCATAGTTACATCACAGCAATTTAACCCTCTGCCATATACACTCCTGACTTATACTGTTTGAGATGGCAATCCTCCTCCAACTCCGATGTGCTCCAGAATATTGGCTTGTTAGGTGAAGTCTCGTAAATCAGAGACTTAATTGCTATAAATTTCAAAGGGAGAAATTCAAAATAGTATATAAATTTAGACAAGATCACAAGCTGGCAGAGGAGAATCACCGAGCATAGTCGAACTTGAAACAAAGGTGGAGACAAGAATAGGTGACAGTTTCCCTAGCAAACGAGATGTAGCTGCCAACACAAACTCTGACAGTTTTTTCACACTCTTAGTATTCATAAGTGAAAAAAACAGCCTTATATTTGGTCATGACTCATTAAAATAACTTACATTTGTAAAAACTTTCAAAACTCTAGTGGCACCTTAAAAAAATTTATTATTATTTTTTTTTTTACATTCCCTTTTAACAGAAGATCAGCTTGACAGAACTCTCCTGGGCTCTCCATCTCTCTTTGAACTACAAACATTTTGAGATATCAAGGGCAAAGCTGAGTTAACACAACATCATGTTAAATAAGGTGGTTGCTAGCCTCATAGGAACGGTGGGTGACAATCCCCAAACTCCCCCACGTTTATCTGCAAAGTGACTTTTAGCTGTCAGCTATTCATCAAGCTGAAGACAAGAGCAGGGAACCCAGTGCTCCATGATATGGTGAGAGAGCTTGGGGGGGTGTTAATAATGACTGAAATGCAGAACAATGTGAATCGACTCTCAATGCAAGGAGAGTTAAACTTACCCAGCAATGGAGTAATGCGTTTTGTTTCGGCCGTCATCCAAAAATGTCAAATCATTAACGGGTGAGCAGCCATGACAACTACGAGTGTAAGCTAATAAGACCAAAAACAGAAAATCCAAAGCAATAGAAAAGGAGAATTAGATTTCTGAGGCTGCTAATACTTAACCATAAACAGAACCACATCTCTTAATGTCCCTAAATAATCCTAAGGTTCCATTCAGATCGCATGAAAAAAACATTGACTTAATGCCATTTCATGAAAATGTACTGAAGTTGTTCAATTTTTCACTCTGACGGGACTAGTTAAATAATAGTAAAAAATTGTTCTCTGTGCTTTAATTGATTAAATGCATAATGGCAGTAAATTTGTGCTTTGAGAACAGTGGCGAGGGCTCAATCTACATGGATTTAGTCATAAATGAACTTCATAAATGTGATTTTAATTAAGTTTGATCTACCGGCAGCATTGTCAAATCTCACCAGCAGATCAACCGGAAAACATACCTGTATGTGCAGTAAACTGGTATTAGACACAAGGATCCAAATGCCAGTGATGACAATAAACCTTCTCTTATGTATAACTTATGAAGCAAGCAACATGGCAGATAGCTGATTGACAGAATGATAGTTTCTGTTCAGCGTGCACAGAGTGTATTCATATTTGTATTATTCTGATGGCTGAGTAATTGTTTAACAGGTGATTGAGCTCAAGTTTGCCTCAAGCTTTTGTTCAGCCCCGACAAAAGGACTCAAAGCCACTGCCGCAATGTTTTTTAAAAAAGTCTACCTGCAATTAGACCTTTTAATATTTGGAAATTAAAATTATTCAGTGCTGTTCCTCTGACATAATGAGTGCTAGTTTGCAGTCTCTATTGTAATTATAAGGGGAAGTAGACCTACTTGGAGGTGAAAGATTGGAGATGAAGATGTTATTAGATAAATGTTAATGACTTGTGCATATAAATATTATGCAATTTATTGGATTTGTGGTATGATGTCAGCATGCATCAATTTGATTAAGGTGTAAGATGGAAAGGGGCTGCAAGTGACACATTCAGAGTGAAAGTTTTTGACGGCAGTTGAGTGTAATATGTAGAGATCCCTGCATCTTGCAGGGTGGATAAATAAGTTTCATTGATATCTCCTGTGCATTTAGTAGTGCAGAATTGATAGCATTTTAACCCATATACAGATTAATACTGACCTTGTATGTCCCAGGGAAATCAGCCTCTTGTTGGCACATATTTAGCTTGACAGAACTGCCAAAGGAATCTCTTTCACAGACAAGTGTGGAAATGTTTTGCTATATTACTCATTCATCAGATGTTAATATAAGTTATGTAAAAGATCTGCATACTAGGTCTCAATAGATATGCCAGTCGTAAAAGAAAGTGAGTGCTCCATATGTCCAATACATCTCACCACCGAACAGCTACTTTCTCTGCTAATATCCATCCACCTGTCTTCAATGATTACGTATCCATTGAAGGCAGGAGATACCTTGGGTGGGATGCCAGTCTATTGCAGGGGAGCTCACTCACACACACCATTGCACAGTATGGGAAATTTAGACATACCCTTTCAACAAATTGCATGTTTTTTGACTGCAGGGGTTAATAAGATTACCCATCCTTACAGTTTTATTTAAATTTGATGGATGGCTAAAAAACAATAAAAACAACATACATTTCAGATGCCGTGTTGCTTTCTTAATTTGTTATCCCAGTGTCAATAATATTGATATTTATTTCACATATTCAGAGGGGTCTACTTAGTCAGTATTGCCAGGACCTAATTGGTGAATGTCAATGAAATGACAGGAGGAAGAGCAGCCAAGGGCACAGATGTATAAACATGAAGGTTAACTGTCATGACAGCGCGGCATGGCGCGGGCAGAAAGGAGACTGTCCAGGATGCAAGAGCTTTTTCCAGAGACAACCCCGCCTGGGGACTTTGTTGTCGAGGGATACAGCACAGAAGTGGACAGGCAACAATGACCAGACAAGGGAGTACAGGACTAGGGAACTCTTACACACAGGGGTAACAGGGGAATGAACGCGAGGCACCTGTGGCTGGCTAACAAGGGGGCAGGAACATGAGGTAACACCAACAAGCTATAGGCGAGGCTGATTAGCAGCCCCACCTGTGGGAAACACTGGGAGCAGACATGTAGGGCAAGGCTGGACGTGACAGGACCCCCTACCCCCCACAAAGGCGCACACTCCGGGTGCGCTCACCAAACCGAGGGGGGGAGCCAAGGGAACGGAGGACAAGATGGGAACATGGGACCAGGACCCGGGGCAAGACCAGGGACGACGGACCGGGGCAGAACAGCAGACACGCAGACACTGGACGGGAGACCTAGGGAGACAGCAGGAACAAAACCAGGCTGGGGCATACCACATAGGGAACTAGACCAAACATTACGTGTGCCAAGGGACGAACAGACACAGGGTGAGGGACCATAGGGAGGATGGATGTAACCGACACAAGGAGACACCACCAGGACAGGGACTGACACACCAGTGTGGACCACAGGGGCACAAACTAGGACAAAAGGGCAGGACGGGAAGAGACTGGGGCAACACCAAGACCATACAGGAGGAAAACACAGAACGGAAGAGGGAACCCTTAACAGAGACCAGAGAGACGAACAGAAAAAGCCAGACACTCCAACAGAAGGAGAACGAAGACAGACAGGGAGAACACGAGGAACCGGGACAGGTACACCAATTGAGGGAACAGGCTCTGGGGCACAGGGGACAATAGAGTAGGGAAGGAACACGAAGACTGAGGGGCCATTCCCGGGACAAAAACAGATAGGGACAAGAGGCGGATCTTGGGGAACAAAAGCCATGAGCGGACAAAAGCAGGGACCTGAGGTGGAAGCTGGGGCGAAAACCAAGGGGCAGAACGCTGGACCTGAGGGAACGGACCATAAACAGGGGCCAGGGACCAGAGAGGAGGAGGGAAACAGGAAAGCAGAGGGATAAAAGGAGCTTGCCAGGGGGGCAGGCACAGGAATTGAGGAGGAATGGTCCAGGGAGGAACGGTGCTGGGGACTGATGAGGAGGGTGCAGGACTGGGACGGGAGGGCAAGGAGGACGCTGGGCCCAGGCGATGGACCCGCCGGACATGCCCCTGCCTTCCTCTTCGGGAGACAGAAGATTGGCCCGACGCTTGGATGGACCTCCCCGGATGTTAATCGCAACCTTGGGTGGCCGCAGGAGCCAAGAACGTGGGACTTAGGTCCCAGGGGTCCCACTCCAAATCATCAGGAGGGGCACCCTCTAGGTCCATCCTCTCCAGGCTGGGGACGAGCTCGGGGCCCAGGCTGGGCTCTGGGGACCCAACAAGGTTAAAGTCAGGGTGCGAAAACTCCTGGGGCCTGGGCTTGGAGAACTCAAGCAGAGCCGGAGCGGGACCCCGTGGGTCAGGCTCGGGCAGCTCAGGAGTGGGGGCCTGTGGGCCGGGCTCAGATGGCCCGGGTGGAACCGGAGCAGGGACCTGCAGGCCGATGCCAGACTCCGGGGCGGCAACTGTATCACCTGGGCAGGGCGCAGAGGTCGCGGCGGCAGCGACGGGTTCCCCTGGACAGGGCACGGAGGTCCAGGGGAGGCAACAGGTAACAGGGGAGTGAACACGAGGCACCTGTGGCTGGTTAACAAGGGGGCAGGAAAAAGAGATAACACCAATGAGCTACAGGCACAGCTGATTAGCAGCCCCGCCTGTGGGAAACACTTGGAGCAGACATGTAGGGCAAGGCTGGACGTGACATTAACTGGTCCCTTCTCAGATGGACCCTTACTATAGCATTCCCCTGCAAGATACTTAACATTGTTCTGCTTATATTCTTGTTTCATGTGAGTGAATAGGAGATGTCACATTGGATAATTATGGCAGCTAAGTAAAGATACCAGTCTTTGTAAGCCAGAGGGATTCAGAGTATGTTAAGAAGCCCATATACTGTAAACACGTGGAGAACATGCAAGCCCATTGGAACCACCATTGGGAAAACACTGAGCAACCCTTTTAGCTGCCTATGTGCAATAAAAATGATGACTACATTTCTGGTATGATGATTAATCTAGTTTGCCAGTTATATTTTTACATTTTTATTAAATTCTAATTCTTTTGATGGATTTACACTGAGTGTTCCTTTAAAATATTCCTTCTGGGCATGTACTTTTGATTTTAAAGATGAATAAATACCAAATTTGTTGAATTAAAAACAAATTAAAAGCAAGGAAGTTCCTATTTAACATATATATCGCTCTTTTTTGGAGAAAATCTTACCATGAAATACTCTCTGATTAGAGCAATGGAAGGCTGCCTAACATTAAGGTTGATAACTTTCCCATATTGCACAGAAAAGTCAAATGGGCTAAAATGTAAATAGGTCAGTGGTTACAGTTTCAAATGCAAGAAAGGGAAATTTTATTTTTCCTCAAATTAATTAGTTCAATTTCTTTTAATATAGCTAAGATGTACAGTATGTGCCATCTAAAACCCATTAGCCAAGTCTTCTAAATACAAATGATTAATGTTAATGTGAGAGACGGTGAAAGACACCTGTCACCTGTCTCTGATCATGGCGCAGTCTAGTCACTGTTCAGTGAGAGCCACCTGGGGCACACAGTGCAGGGCTGACAGATCAGAAACTCCACCACTGCCCCTGGCATGCTGGCACAAATCTCTCGTCTGACAGCTGTCACAGAAGCAGACGCATATGATCATCTGACATCTCAGACTGTGGTACTCCTTCTATCACTATGATCGTTTTTCTTTTGTTCTTTTAACGAGAAAGGAAGTTAATAGACCTGTGCAATTGTTCTCACAGTCTGATTAATTCCCGCTCAGGGACAGTTCAGTAAAATGTTCTGTAACTGTTACACTTTCTGTCAGTATAAACTTACTTTCAGTGTAAGACTTTTATTCAGAACTGACACAATTCAACCTTTAAAGGGTAGCTCCATAAAAGGAATGCAGATATCTACAATCAGATAGGGAAAAACAGAACAGGCTATATTTGTTTTATTGTCAAAATTACCAAGTCAGTCCATATGTCATTCGAATTAGTGTAGTTTATCATTGTCAAGTTTATCAAAAAGTGCTTTAGACTGATTTGCGGTATTTTTTTAAGTTTTGCTTTTAAGAGAGCAGACAGGGAGAACACAGAAAAACAGTAGTTAAACAGATGTGTATCCAAAAATGGACCAATGCAGACAACTGTTTCAGTACATTCTACACTAACAACATGTGGGTCTGTTATTTAGAAACAGGTGTAGATTGGATACATGAGTCTAGCTGATGCTTTTCTGGACAGATGGACCTGACCAAAACAGAATTTATAAATAGCTCATTTATAGAGCGGTCAATTAGGTGCAATACAGAGGATCCCTGGAATCCCTAAGAATGACCGCACAATAAGAAGATGGAGAGTAGAGGATAAGTGCAACCGTGGAAAAGACCAGAGGCAATTAACTCCAAAACAGGGTATATAACATCAAATCCGAGTAACACCAGGTAATGCTAGGGTGAGAGCATTGGCGGCTTACCTCACCAAAAACCTTGTGGTCAGGAGCAATTGTCCATTCAGTGTATTTAAAATGAGACACTGATGTAGCTTTATATGCTGACCTTAAATACAGAGTGTGTATTTTAGTCATGGATGTGAGCAGAAAGATTACATAGGTATTCATCTATATGACACATAACAAAATGACCAGCATGATGGAGAAGGGTATGAGAAGAATATGTCCCCAAGACAAACTGGGAGATGGATAGTGTTTTACATTCTACTCTACATTTGACAGGGAGCCAGGGTGATTTCAGAGCTAGTATGTACTTGCAGATCTTGCTGCTGCAACTTTCACAAGCTGACTACACTTTATGGATGCATTTGGGAAGCTACAAGTTAAAACAGGATTTGTGAGCATTGACAGACATTTTTCTACACTTAGTTATGTCTTGTAGATTAAGAAAAGACTTTAAAATAAGAGTGAGCTCTTCCTCATCAATTCTAACACCACAGTATTTTATGGAGGTTGCGCCATTGACCCAAAAGCTACAGCGATCCAGTATAAAGTGTGAGAATGTAAATAAGCAGATAAAATTTATTTATAAAGCACCTTCCACAGACAAAGGTCACAAGGCACTAAACAATATGCAATGTATGTTTTTAACTTCGCAGCCGCCCACATTATTTCTGTGTTATGCAACACAAAGAAGGCATTCAGTCCATTACAGTCTTGTGTTATCCAGTCTTTCAGGCTTAAAAGGTTGAGATATTTTACTTCACTTTGACAGAAACGGGGATACATGTTGCAGCGTCAGTAATTAATATCATTCTTACATATGATAGCCTCAAGGTGCAGCATGTAATGGGAAAAGAGCAGTGGCCCAAAACAGAGCCATTGGGATATATATGTCTAATTACTGAGTACTTCAACAGGTCAAAGAAAAGTTATAGACAAGAAAATCCCCATTCACTAACACCGACAAAATTCTCCAGTCTGCAGAAGAGAATATGATGATCTCTGATGTCAAAAGTGGCACTTAAATCCAGGCACAAGAGCAGAGCTATTGAATTAGGAGGGGAGCAAGATATTTATTATGTTGACAAGTGCTGTTTCAGTGCGCCTGGAGTGGTCCTTACTATCATCAATTACATTAGAAAAGTATGTTTACCTAGCCGTAGTGATTACTTATATAGTTTACTTGGCTGTCTTTCCCAAGAAAGATAAAATACCCCTAATTTTGCAGAGTGCAATTTGTGTTTTAATCATTGAAAAAGATATCTTAATGTCTGATTACAGTTAGTATTCCACTGGCATTTTTGTAAATTATTTTTATGAGCAGCACAATATTTATTGTAGAGGTCAGAGTGGAAGAAAATGTATCAGTAAGTTCCTCTGTTATACTCTGTAATTATATCAGTAAGGCCAAAACTTAGGGTTTAATTATGATGATGAGCAGGTCCTGCATTACATTTCCGAAAATGAATTCCAGGATGTTTGCCGTTGATTTGAGATTATAACTTACATTTTTTTCCAGAAATGTTGAAATGCCCTATATTTAGATTTAAATTGTTTCAGTCAGCTATAATTGATGTGACTGGCTGATAATTTTAGAAAACAAAATTTTATTGTTAGCCAGCACTTGCGGATTTAACTAACATTGGTAAATCTGTCCCCTAGGATGGAGCTGATTCTGGTCACTGGTTATACTAACCTTGTGTTTCTAAATATAATATATAAAGGAATTTAAAGGCTCCTCAACAGGTGTGTTGTTAAATAAATTAATGTGAAATATGAACAGGAGAACTGGACCGGCACTGTAAAACTCACATTCTATGAATCATTTCACATTCACCTTATCATTCTACTGGGGCTACACTAAAGGCAGGTATATTTGGTAGATCAACACAATAATACTGTAATTATAATAGCAATGCTGCTTGATATTTGGTATACAGCCCAGATGAGTCCTTTTAACAGAATAATCCTCTTGGCCAACCTAGAATAACATTTTACAGGCAAGTTAATGTTTCATGCACCACCTAGCAGTCACTTTAGGAATTGCAGGCAGCCAGGAGAAAGGGAATACTAGCCTCTTTGAAAAAGAGCACATTTCAGGATTCGAAACAGCATTCTGGAAGCTACATGTGGAATTCATTTATTTCTAGAGCTTTGTGCTAACAACTCGAAGGTCTTGGGTTCAAGAGAAAGCCAATCTAAAAAAGTGAGCCATGAGTCTTTTCTTAAAAACTTGGAGGCTGGGTGCAGTTTTTACATCAACTGACAGGGTGTTCCGTAGCATAGGAGCTCGGGAGCAAAAGGCATGGTCTCCCATGTGTTCTAGTTTGCCATGAGGTTGTTGAACTGGCCAGAATTAGCCAAATGAAGAGACCGTACTATATACCTACTAGATATACTCAATTTCATTGTACTCTGTACAATGACACTAAAAAAATCTCATCTTATTTGTACGATATTGTACTTTTTAGTTATAAGCACCGATATATAAATTACATACATGAAGTACTATATAAAGCTAAAGGCTTTGGAAATCACATTCTGCATGAATGTTACGTTGGTTTTAACAACACATAATGATTGATTTGCTGTCATGGAAATAAGTCAAGTGCTACAAAAATTGCACTCACCCAGAAATTGGGAAGATAATGAATCCGTCCATTATATGACAGTAAAGCTTTGTAAAGTAACATTTCTGTCACCCACTGAGAGTGTTTATGTGTTTGAACTTTGTACCTTTGTCATTAATATATGTCAAAGTCATCAGGCTCATTGGTAATGCCATCACTATTGAAGAGTGTCTGCATTAATACATTACTAATAAGCACTACAAGAACAGGGGTTCAATAATTTAACTAAAATCCCATTATAAGGTATACAATGCAATAGTGCAAAAACATACAGAAGATCCCTGAAGGAGATCCAAAGCAGCCTCAGCCTGTAACTGGACTAGAGATAACTTGAGAAAAACCTGAGTGGCATTTTTACCCTGGGGGCTTTAGTAAACATTTAAAGCCTGAAAAAATACAAGTAAAATACAGAACACAGTCGTTTATGTTTCACATGTTACAATTAGAGAATATGATTATGCCGTCTAGACAGAAGGCTCTGTTTTTGATGATAGGTGAAACATTACAATCATGTTCTCATTTCTTTACATTCTATAACATTATTGGTTGCCCTGTTGTGTCTGGCGAGGTCATGACCCTTGACTTCTTTGAAACAATACGACGAGCAGACTCTGCATCAGCTGTTTGTTCATATATGCATTCATCTATTAGTGCCACAGCTGAAGCAGAGTATTTTTGGGAGTTTTGCTGGTTACAGAATATAAAATGCTTTGTCTTTTTTTATGTGTCCAATTGGGACTTTCTTTTTAATAAAAGAATGGAAAATGAATGCCAGTCTAGATGATTTCCTAAATGAAAAGGCTGCAGTGTGGTATAGCTCCAAAACTGGCTCCAGTCTTACAGCTGGCAGTAACGTTATTTCCTGAACTGAAACGCTGCACCAGAGAGCTGATTTGTGGGGAAAATGAATTAACATACCAGATAGCCGGCTGGCTCCTATTACTAAACAGACAAGAGAGTAATGTAGGAGCTCAGTGCCATATGCTACTTACCACCGTGATAAAATGACACAGTTTATTTCCTTGCCTTTCAAAACTGCTTTTTTCAAACCTCTTTTATTCATTAATCTGAATGGCACCTGTGACTGCGGAGCATATACTGTAAACACAATCACAAAAGGAGGTTATTGTCAGAACAGTAAGTTGTTGCAAAATAAATAGTAAATGTAGTATAATATGATTGATTGTCTAATTCCATCTGGAAATACCTTTACTTTTTCAAACAATTATAGTCCTGTGAGGTTATTCTGTATGAAAAATAATTCAAAGTAAAAAATATCAGCAAATATTCTAAAAAAATATCTGTGAATATAAAGATGTTGCTTTTTCGATTAAACCTGATGCATGAAATTTAATGAAATATTATTTGACAAAAAATACACAAAAAATCCTTATCTTGGTCAAGGTCATGGGGTTTCTGTAAATATCATCTGAAATTCCTCATAGAGTGGGGTGCTGATGGGTTAGTTTTCCTCGATTGACCAGGTCATTAGTTCATGTTTTGTTTTCCTTTATCACTTGATATGTTTTTCAGTTCTTTATCTTGCTGAAGAATAAAGGATTTCTAATCTGCCATAATCCTGATAGGATGCCATGCGTTTCAAGCATGCTATGAGAGCAGAGGTGGAAATTTCAGGTCCAGAAAGTAAAAATCCAGTCCAAGATTTTGTTTCAACCTACCAGCTGAGTACTCTGTGACTGGGACTCTTTATGTTCAACTGGTTGGTTTAAACAAAATCTTGGCCAGGTTTTTCACTTTCTGGACCTGAACTTTGTACCTCCGTATAACAGCTATGATGGTTGAGACTGGCCCAGATTTGGTAAAGACCACCAGCACCATGATGAGAAAAGCAGCTGAGAACTATGACGTCCTTCATGTTTAACATATACAGAATCCTTTAAAAATACAGCAAATGAACACAAGTATTTCAAACTTTGAATCTTTAGTACATAAGTCTAACTTCTACTCCTATTAACAGAATTCTCCAAAGAGGACTACCGTCCATACCATGGCAAGGCGACTTTCATGCAGTGTTTTCCCATCTTGAGACCTCTCTGGTCTTACAAGGGACTCAACTTTGAAGCTTGATTATCTGCTTTCCACACATCTTCTGCACCCCTCTTTGATCCCAAACCTGCAGGAAATTAATTCCCTTGGTCTACATTGAATAAAACCAGGTCACTTTCCAAAGACTGCCACCTTAAATATACACATGGCTTCCTGCTAAGAATCTGACAGTATGTTGCTTTTAAATGGCAATAAGAAAAATGTAATACATTTTGTATTTATATCTTTGTATGAATGTATAGGTGTTGTATATATTTCAGTCATATTTCTGTCACTGAAAGTTCACTAATAGGTTTCTTTCCAATACCTCATTGGTCACACAAATTATACTTCCAACCACACACACCCCTCCAGGGGTGCTGGACAGATGGTTACACTTTGACCCCAATCTTTCATCTCACCTGTCTGTATATATACAGATACGTGTGTTTGCATGTGTCTAATAGGAGGCCAAGATGCGATATGTGATGAATGAATTTCATTAAAATACCTGGATGGTCTGAGGCTCTGGGGATTAAGACTGTGGCCTGTGATAAGAAGGTCGCTGGTTCAAATTTTGTGGCTGTCAGAGTGATGTCACAGTTGAACTGTCGAGCAAGGCCCATAACCCTAATTGCTGCCAAGACAGTGTCTGACCCTGCTCTCTGATTCTTACTTGTATATTGCTTTGGACAAAAGTAGCTGCTGTGCAGTTGGCACAGTCATCATCTTTAGTGTATAATGTTATATTTCTGGATGATAGCCTGGAAAAGGACTGACCACATCATAGCAATCTTCTCATAGATCCTTCCTTTCCAGTCGGTACGTTAAAGCATCATCAGCAGGTTGGAAGAAGCATCGAGTCTTTATCGATGCATGTGCTACCATTAAGGATTTATTATTATAGGATACATTATTAATTTTAGGAAAGAGAAAGGTCTTAATGTAAAATTCCTTGCAAGTAGTGCCATGCATTTCCTGTGAACAGAATTAGTAAGTTGGAGCTTATGGATTGTAATGGGGCCTTTCTCAACCCCTCCTTTCTCCCAGGTGTTAGATAAGCCACTTGTGCAGAAGGGAAGGCCACACATTAAAGGATTTTGTCACTTGTGCTCTGGGTCGCGCTCCAGCCTGGATAGCCCAGATGGCTAAAGGGTTTAGGTCCGGGTCCGAACTGAGAGCCACTGATGCCTTCGTACTTCAGAGCAGTAATTGCCACTTCAGCAGCTCGATCATTCATGGAAGATATTCAGAGAACAGTACAAGGAGACCACCTCTCAAAAATGATGTTCCCTGAGGAGAGTGAGGGAATGTTCTCACTCTCCTTCACAGTAGAAAATGGAGTAATTCTCTTGAAACATCCCCAATTGAAAGTCATCTAGCAAGCATGGCATTCAAACATGGCCAGGTAATACATTGAAAGACTGGAGTTTCCAGTCTTTTCCAGTTCTGAGTGAGGACTCTAGAGGTTGAGGAACAGCAGGCAGAATCTCCTACATCTAGTACAGAGTCCCTGTGGGAGCTGATGTTACTACAGATTTTGCGCATTTGTAATTTGAACTGTCACAGTTCAATTTCATTTTATGAAGTTATTATTTGAATATATTTCTTTAGCTAATATTTTTGACTGAGATAGGAAGTTACTAATAGTCACTGTGTGACTAACCTACACTTCAAGGATGGGCATCACTGCTAAGGAACATTAACTCAATGAACAATAAATGGAAAGAGCGCCATGAGGACCTTCTGAACCAGGACTTCAGTTCCAAAATGGATTCCCTGCAAAAACCGTTGCCAATTATGGGTTGCAATGCGTGTGACCATTTTCACATGTTGGGGTTTAGAGGGGAGTTTTTAAACGGGAGATGGGGGAAAGAATTAGGTGGTGACACCTTGGGGTGAAGCTTGACTGTCTCACGGGGGCAATGAAGATATTTAGCATATTGACGATGTGTTGCCATATGATAGGTGTTTGGAGCAATGCAAACCTGGCCAGTACAATAATGAAAAATAATACAAATATAATCAGTTACATTTATATATTTGCCAGATGTTTTATCCAAAGTGATTCACAACAATGGAATTGAAACCCAGCCTTCCCCGTGACATGAAAGAACAAGCCCTTTGAACAAGCAAAGGAACCTATAATAATAATAATAATAATAATAATAATAATAATAGCGATTGTTATTATTATTATTGTTGTTGTTGTTGTTGTTATTGTTGTTGTTGTTGTGAGTAATTTCATATTTTTACATTAATATTCATTCACCTTAGTGGGAGACATCAACTCGAACTATTTCTAAACATATGAGGATCGCTTCTTGCCATTTCCATAGCCTCTCCACCACAAAAGAACCCCAGGATACCCAAAGGTTTCATCTTGCTTTTCATAAAAGTTTCCAAGAGCTGACAGGATTCGAAATCTCTGACACTTCAGGATAATTCTGACATCACTGGTCACGTGATACTGCATAAACAACGCAAGCTCCGACTCCCAGTTTTGAGTAGCTGGGTTGCACTTTAATGAGGCGAGCTCCAGAGTCTCGGAATTATATGTTCCATCACTACTTTTTGGTTGGGGACTCTTGTGGACAATTTGTTTGTACTCACCTTGCAGTTTTTCCTTTTTCTTTTGTAATCCACTATTAAAGAGTGTGAGTTCATTTTGTTGTTTTGTGGTTTTCTGTGGGTGTGCTGGCAACACCCTTGGTTAGCATGACTGAAACTGAAGACATTTTGTATTGTGTAACTTACCAGGGAGTCATGTAATGTGATTGGCAGAGCCAATTTAATGAGTCAGTGGTTCAATTAACTGTGGAATTCAGGACCGACAGGCCTGTATAACCACAGTATCTCAAGCTTTAATCCCCGACCCTGTTTTAGTCTTTACCCATGCTATTGGTCAGCAACAGGAAGGTCACCTCAGTACTTCAATGGTACTCCCATGACCTAAGTTTGAGCTGCAGCCAGATCATTTCCTGACTGAATAGCCAAAGGTGGCCTACATCATCTCATACCCTGGAGTGGGCAACTGCCATCTGGGAGCAAATGCCTGGTTTGCCCAGACAGCACTCAGCTTGTTCTACTATTTGGGAACTTTTTGATCCTCCAACCAGGGACCAATTGGTGGCCAGACACCTGATTGTTCTCCAGATAGACACTTGGCGGCCAAGTACGCTATTGAGTTTAGAGCCCTGGCAGCTGAAAGTCACTGTGAAAATGAGTCCCTGATGACTACCTTTTATCGTAGCCTCTCAGATGCTATTAATGATGAGCTGGTGAACTGTGAGAGAAACAGGACCATGGAGGATTTCATCTTGATTGCCACTCACCTAGATCTTCACCTATGGGACAGACAGACGGAGAGGTTTCTGGATCAACCCTTTCCATCTGCCTCACCCTCTAGTGGAACTAGAGGTATACTTCACTCACAACTTAGTGTAGAAACCTGGGGGAATCTATGAAGTTAGGCTCATCCCAGCCTAATCAAGAGGAGAGAGCATGATGAATGGGGTGTGAATGATGAACATAAGGAATGTTATTGTCCATTGTTTTGTATGTCAGTGCATAAAAATGCCCTGACATCTCTAATAAGGGTTAATCTTCCTGGCCGATTTATTGAAGCACAGAATATAGGGAATGGATGTCCCTGGTGCAATTTTGACAGCAGTCAGTAAGCCTTGGGAACCGCCTTTTTGCTTTTCAAAGACAGCTGAAAAAGCAACCATCTGTGCAATCTGTGTGAGTCAATCAACATGAGCCTAAGACTGCTTAACTCCCTAGGTGTGTCCATCAGACTTCCAACCATTCATCCTGGGCAGAGTCACAAGGGGAGGGGGGGCATCACAAGACAGGAGAAATCCTAAACAGGGTGCCAGTCCATCACAGGTCACACACTCACATGCACACAGTGTATGAATCTGAGATTATGATGTCAGACATAACAATCACCACCAGCTAAAGCTGATTTTATTGAAATTTTCCTTCGTCTTATTCTTATGTATTTACTCTCTACTTTGTATTGCCTTAAACACCATTAATTGATCCATGTTTCTAATGCTTACATTTAGCTAAGGTCATACCTACAGCTAATTACCTTTGGTAATTGAAGATCCCTATTATATATAAGAAAAGACAGGATTTCTGGCAGATGTCCTCTGACATCAGTTGCACAAATTTACACATTCCTAATTTACAGAGAAAATCTAAACCAATTGTGGAATCACTTACTGACACGTAAATGTTTCAGTTCTGCTTAGACTTTAGACCCAGTCTGAAGTTTGTGATTTGGTGGGGGTGGCAGGTGAGATTAGAAGATAAATTTTCAATATTATCCATTTTTTTCACTATTTATTTGCCTCAAAACTAGATGACATAGGATGAGCATTACAGAGGTGTTGACAGCAAACTGAAATGAGAAAGTCTTAACAGACAGTATCTAGGTAAGCAGTACTGAACCTACAAGGATACGGACCCTGTAGTAGCACAACAAATCATGCTCCTGCATACAAATGCACAAGATTTTTCAAAATGACAATGCACCTTCATTGCAAAGCCCTTTGAGAGAGTCTTTCTACAGACTTTCCCAGTAAAGGCAATATATTATTTAAACAGCACATAATGTTAGAATCCATTGTGTAGAAAGGCGAGCAATGTTGCTGAGTTCAGGTAATCTCTTTTGCATTACCAAGATCCCATGCCTGCAAACACCAGTTAATAAAATAGTGATTTGACCAGTGAGTGCTGTGGAATTTCAGCATGTCTGTTTTAGAATGTACGCTGACCATGTTTAATCTTTCAATTTCCTGTAATCAAATCCTTGATTTAACCTGGTTGTCCAGTTGCTATGTCCTGAAACCATGTTAACCATCTATACAACCAACCCATATAAACTTAACTGAAGGCTGCATTTTAAAATGATGTCAAATCTAATTTTTAAAACATTTAGGTTATCCAAGTCAGAGTAGAGAAGATCAAGTAAGTATTTGAGATGGTGATGTTAGCAGATGATGAAGAAAGATGTCCCACACCGGTTCTCCAATCAAATGCAAAGGCTTCTCCTCACCAGCTTTAATATAGCAGTTTGGCCACAATGTTTTTTTCTCATTTTTATTGTGTTGATGTTGGACTATAAACGTAACAGTCTGACCAAGTAGTCTGATAGAGATACTGTAGGTGTAAGACCACACAAGTTCTTTCATGAACGCATGTGTAGACCAGGTTCCAAAGTCCCTTTAATTCTGCAGTGACCGCCCTGACACTGCTCTTGAACAATGTGGAAGCTTTATTAAGCATTGCAATTCAGACTTGATTATCACCAGCCCCACAAGATTTTAGACTAAGCAGCTGATTTAACAGCTAACTTAAGGAGGACATGTCATAATAGTATTCTGTTTTTTGGTCTCTTTCATAAGTGTTGTGCATTGAGAATAGTGAGTTTGACTTAATTAGATTAAGGTTGGTGGCACGGTGGTGCAGTGGTTGGCACTGTTGCCTCACATCTCCGCGATCAGGGTTCACGTCTCCGCCTGGGTTCCATGTGTGTGGAGTTTACATATTCTCCCCATGTTGACATGGGGTTTCCTCTGGTTTGCCCCCACAGTCCAAAGACATGCTGAGGCTGATTGGAGTTGCCAAATTGCCTGTGAGTGTGCCCAGCGATGGGTTGGTGCACCATCCTGGGTTGTTCCCTGCCTTGTGCCCGCAGCCTCTGGGATAGGCTCCAGACCCCCTGCAACCCATATGGAATAAGTAGTTATAGAAGATGGATATATATATATATATATTAGGGCTGTGGGTCAATTAAAAAAAAAATATTAATCACACAGTTTTCTGTATTTGATCGTGATTAATAGCACGAAATTCTTAACATTTACAAATGTAAACTTACACAATAACAATTGAATAATATATAAATTTTCTGTAACATAGTAAACCCAGGAGCATCATATTTTAGATTTTACATTTTAATGAATCAAATCCACTTTCACGTAGAGAAACCGTAACGTAAACTGTGCGCGGAGCAAGGCAGATGTTCGTACGGAAGTAGTCTCGCAGCTGCTGTCATGTTACGTGCACTGTCGGTTCCAATTGTTGTTAGTTTTTCATCGATATTCCATTCTTTTGCAATACTCTGAAAATGCTGAGCAAATGCCTCTGCGTAATGGCGTTCTGTAGTTTTGTTCACAGTTAATGCAAATGACAATAGATTCCACTATTCATCAATAAAGTGTACGGTGACACCAAGGTAGTTGTCATTTCTTACAGATGTCCAATAATCCCCAGTTAGGGCAACGTACTGAGCTCTGTCGTTCTCATATAGAGTGACTATTCTAGACATAATAGTTCTTCTGGATGGCAGATTATAAAATGAATCTCCTGACGCAACTCGAATTACTTCTTTCAGTCCCTCGTCTTGTACTGTGTTAACAGGGCGACAGTTTCTAGCTATCCATTTAGCTAAAGCCTGTGTTACTTTAGTGTAATGAAGTGATTTGTGTGTGTGGATGGGGGAGGGATTTGTGTGGAAAGCAGTGGTAAATTAAGTGGCTACACCTGGGTTGTCCGGGTGTGGTGTTAAAAGGGGGAGAAGGGCTAATGCAAGGGGTTCGGGGGGTGAGAACGAACGTGATCAGAAATTTTCCTGTTACGCTTAGCACTCGGGGGTTCCGGGATTTGGGTGCCGCTCGTATGCCGTTTAGGGCTGCCGGCGGTAAATCCAGATAGCGGGCTGCAGGGACAGGTTTCGGTGCGGTAGGGCGAGGTTAGTTAGGGCGGGGGGAATAGGAGTGCAGGACCGCTTCTTAGTCCGGGGTGTTTGGTGGGCGTGAAAAGCGGCACCCTCATAGTGCCGGATCGGCGGGGGACTTCCCTTTTAGTGTGGTGTTGTAGAAGACTGATCATTGCGAACGCCCCCTCCCCGGGGGAGGGTCTGTGCGTTTTTTGTGTGTGTGTTTTGTATTAAGTAAGCAGTGTAGCCCGCTAGTGGTCAGAGCAGGGGTACTGTTCATGCAACGCTTGCCTGTGCCAAAAGGTGGGGTTTAATGTGCATTGTAGTACTATTGGTGTGCCGTGCCTTAATCGGGATGCTGTGTGGTGCGAGATTCACTGTTAGTGGGTCAATACGCGCTTGGAAGGGTTGGTTTGCTACGGGGAGATAGTTTGGCAGAGCCCTTTGTGAACCCCGACCCGATGGGTCGCTGCATGAATTGTATTTAATAAAACTATTTTTGTAACTGACGTCTTGTGGTGGGCTACTTTTCCCTTCCAGCCTCTGCTATTCTAGGTTCATTACGCTATCATTAGTTTCTTTCGCCAAAGGTCCGCTTCGAGTAGCACACTCAAAGTAGACTGACGAAGAGTGCCTGATGTCTCCGAAACTTCAATCAGGTGTGTCGCTCTCAGGTGATAGGCCAGTGATGAATTACTACGATAACTCAATTCAGCTTTGCAAATGGAACATATTACTTTCATTTTTTTCTAAAGTGCCATCTAGTAACACTTTAAAGTAGAACTTTCCACCTAAAAGTTTTCTTGCCTCCATAAGTAGCGTAAGCAAATGCTTAATAGCAAAATTGGACGTGAGCAAATTCTTGGTACATCACAGGAAATAACAAAAGGATGTCAGTCACGTCAATTTTTTACACGTCAAGATGTCCAAATTGCAAAAATTAATGTGTTTATTTCCCAGCATTAAAATATATATACATGTACACACTGATGCCAAATTGTGCATGAATGTGTGTGTTTTCTGCAAAAGGTTTGTGCCGCATCCTGGGTTATTCCCTGCCTTGTACCTGTTGCTTCTGGAATGAGCTCCAATAGGAAATGGATATTATAGACTGCTACACTCAGTCATTTTGAATTGGTTATTCTGAACTGCAGGTAAATAGTTTTGCATAGCCAGAGTTGGAGTCAAAACCCTACGACTTGTTTGTCTACAATGTCCTCCATACAGTAGATCAAGACCCAACAAACCTAAGCATGTGATATCCTGTCAGTTCAATGGAATGTAAAATGATGAATAAACTCCTACAACCTGTTTCCTGCCCCAGTATCTCCAGGCTGTCAAATCACGCCACATCAACCTGACCCTCTTTTCTCACGCAGCCCTAATGGGCCACACTTCATGCTTGTTGTCCCTTTGTAGTCGATGTATGACAGTACCTGTTTGCCCTGTCTTCGTTAGTCTGTGATTGACGTCATTTCTCCTGTTGCCTGTGCCTTACCTTTTGCTAGCCTTCCCATTTTGACCCCTTGTGGTCCCGTTTTGTTTCACTGCTCCTGTGTGTTAACCCCAATAAAGTCCCCCTTTGTTTATCTTACTCCTGCCCCTGAGTCACTCCTTTCCGCAGATGTGACACAGCCCTGTTATGACAGGGTTTTTTACCCTCCATTTAAGCCCGAGTTCCTGTAGTCTGACATTTAGTTTTATTAAGTAGGGCAACAGGGAGTGATGAAGATGCTCTGAGTCTTGCTTTGCAAACTCTCATGGCAATTAAAAGAAGGGAGCCAACTTTCTTGTTGGCATTTTTCCCCCGAATCCTGAATATTAAGGTAGCAGGCAATATTATTTTACAAGCCCTCTATGGTATTGGTCATTGATCTGAATATGGTGCTATGTTAAATTACCCCAAGCAGATAACTCCTAGAATCATGACAAAACAATGGCCCGCAGGGCTTCTGATTATTTTATTGCATTTTTAAACTACCATACAAAAGTAAATTTGAGATTGAAACAATGTGCTGAAACTGTATACTTTATCTGATGTGTTTCATTATTACAGGGATATTTACATTTCCATAGTTCATACTTCATTGTCTCGACTTTTCCTTCTCTCCTGGGAAGTCCTGCTGCTTGGAACACTTAGAACACTTACAGGGTGTGTCCTACAGTTCTGCGAGCACAACAAGCTAAGGACACATTTTATGCTTTCAACCACTGATGTAGTAGACAGTTTGAGATGAGGAGGGGCACAACATCATTTAAATACAGGAGTCTATTTATTGGGGGGATTAAAGAAGTTAAATTAAATATCAGTGGGGAGGCTCCCCCACATGAAAGCATGTCCCCCCCTGCTTTCACCATAACTAGTTATGGCATGTTATTTTCACCCATGCTGAATAGTCAAGCAGTTATTAGTTAACAGTTAAAATGTGATGATTTCTCCCTTGCCATTACAGAAGGACGCGGATAGCTTGTGTATGATTAAGCAATATTTGGACCTATATACAGTTTATCACCTTTGAATAATGAACTCGCTGTATTGTATTTATGTTTGTTTTCCATCACCCCATGTAGTTAATCATATCTGACTTGCAAGATCATCACTTCTCATCTAGCTATTTAAGACTCCAGCTACAAAGGATCAGGGAATTTCAGTGTTTGTGGTTGCACCCCAAATGTATTAAATCTGTGAACTCCCCAATAAAATCAGAGTAGAGTGAAATACAGCAGGCTTGCACTTGTCATGCTATGAACATTTCCATCATTTAGTGAGCCTCCTGTCAATATGGTTCTTGTGCAGAATGATCATTGACAGTTTGGACAATCCTGAAGAAATTAGCACTTTTCAAGAGTTTGATGTGAGTGCTTTCAGACTGACTAGCTAAAAAACACAGTTGAGTTTAAGATAGTTTTATATAGTATCATTGCCAAGATGGTTTTCCTGATAAATGCAACACAGACCAAGATTTAAAGCAGCTTTCCAGTCAGGCATTATCGAACATTATCAAATGTCTGACTGGGAAATAAGCCAAGAGAGAAAGGATTAACGGAAGAGAGGGGAAAAAAAACATTGGATGGTAGTTACTGGGGGTGGGAAAAAATGGATTATTTTTAGATAAATCTTGGCTTGAGATATGACTTGAGATGTGCTCTGGCTTGGATAGCACAATGGCGCAGTGATTAGCATTGTTGCTTTATACCTCCAGCATTGGATTATTAATAATTGGGAAGAAGACACCAGAAAGTCTTCTGATGAAGACAATATTTTTTTTACATTTTAGCTGAATGTTAAACTTTTGATCCTTTAAACCAAATGTTTTACATGTTTTTTTTAAGAAATTATAATGTTATTTCCAGTCAGAATTGATGTTTTCATAATTGATTTTCATATAATTATATATGAAAACTGTCGTGTTACGAAGGACAACGGATTAGAGGGCAGGCATTGTGTGAAACAAAGGGAGGTTGATTGAACTCAAAGAACAGAGACTGGATCACGAGGGATCAAAAAATGGGAGGAGTGGAACTAGGAATGGCATAGGCAACAAGAGGACTTGACATCAATAACCGGTCTGGGGAACACAGGATTCGGAAGCACGTATGTATGGGACTAATGAGGATTACAAGCACCAGGTGTGGTTCATCAAAGCTACATTAGGGTGGAGACATGTGCAGGATGTGACAGTACTCCTCCAAAGCATGCCCTCTGAGCACAAAGGACAAATAGGGGAGGGGACAAAAGGGACGAAACACCAGGGCTGACACACAGGGCTGAGGACAGAAGGGATGCCGGGCTGGACAGAGCATAGCAGGACCAACAGGGTAAATGGGATAGACAGCAGACAAGACCCAAGGGGTAGAACCCCTGGACAAGACAGGACAGGACAGGATGCACAGTGCAACAATGGACATGGAACAGGCAGGGGCCAGACGAGGGACAGCAGGAGAGAACAACACCGAACAGAACGACATCAACAAAACAGACCAAACACGGGATGAAACCAGGCACCAGGAACACATCCGGTACTGGAAGGACAAATATTAAACAATGCGGACTAGGGAGCAGAAGAGACATAGACAGGAACAGAGACAGACAGAACATACCACACCAGAACAGGGAAGACAGAACACTGGACGGGGTAATAAGGGACCCAGGCCAGGGTAAAACAAAGGCAGGGCAGGGCACTGGGACAGGGACTGAGGCGCGATAAAGGGAAACAAGAAAACAATGACAGGAGATGAGGTGGATGCCCACAGGATAGCAGGAGATGAGGCAGAAGCCAACGGGACACCTGGAGGCAAGCAGCGTGCAGCCAGGACACCTGGAGGCAAGTGGGGCACAGACATGATACCTGGAGGCAAGCGGGGCGAAGTTGAGGCATCTGGAGGTAAGTTGAGGCATCTGGGCATAGCCAGGACACCTGAAGATGAACGGGGTACAGCCGGGACACCTGGAGGCAAACAGGGCATAGCCGGGACACCTGGAGGTGAACTAGGAGCAGAATAGACATCTGGCAGTGACCGAGGCACAGCTGGGACGCCTGAAGGAGAGCAGGGCGAAGTTGGGGCACCTGGAGGCAAACTTGGGCGGCGCAGTCTTCTTTGGGCTGGATGTCTAGAGTGCAGGTGGGGCGGCCCTCTCTGGGCCTGGAGCCTCGAGCTCAGCCGTAGAGGCTCCCTCTGAACCAGTGACTTGGACCTTAGACTGTGAGGCCTTTCCTGGGCAGGGCTCTAGAGGCTTGAGAAAAGCGGGTGCGACCCCTCCAAGGCCCGACTCTGGAAGCTGAGGCAGAGTGGTGACCTCTCCTGTGCCAAGCTCTGGAAACACATCCGAGGTGAAGACGGACTCCAGAGGCATAGCAGAGGCAAAGATGGGCTCCAGAGGAAGAGCAGAGGTGAAGAAGAGCTCCAGAGACACAGCAGAGGCAAAGATGGGTTCTAGAGGCATGGTGGTGGTCTCAGTGGGGTTGGGTTCTGGAGGCGCAGTGGTAGGCTCTCCTGGGCCGGACTCTGGAGGCATGGTGGCAGCTTTCCTGGGACTGGGCTCTGGAGGCAGTAGCTATGGGCGCAGCTCATTTCCTCTACTTCTTCCTCCTCTGACTGGAATCAGCGGGTGGAGCTGCAGCAAGCTGCAGGGAGCTGGCAAGTAGATCTGCTGTGAGCTGCAGGGAAACGGCGGGCTGAGCGGTGGCGAGCTGTGAGGATCCAACAGGTTGAACGGCTTCACATCGCAGAGAAGTGGTGAGCTGATGACTTCATGTTGTGAAGAAGCAGCAAACCAGTCCTTGGCAGAAACATGGGGCTTTGGAGAAATAAGCGGATAGGTCATCCTCATCGACTCAGTGAGCCCAATACAGTGACTATATGGGCAGGGTGACCCACAAGACAACAGACTCACCTGAGTCCTCCTCCTCCTCAAGCTCCGCTAAGCCACTGCTGCTCAGCAGGTCAATGAGTGGGTTGTCCATTGCGGAGTGGGGACGCAAGGCTTGGACACCAGGAAGAGGCTGGGTACAGAGAAAAGTGTGCAGGCAGAATTGCAGAGCATGACAGGCTCCAGGGGATAGCCGCTAGGCAATCTGTAGAGTGCAGCTATTCTGTCGCATTGCAAGGGACAAAAGACTTGAGGGCAGGTGTTGTGTGAAACAAAAGAGGGTTTATTGAACTCAATGGACAGAGACCGGAAATAAACTGGATCGTGAGGGATCAAAAAATGGGAGGAGTGGAACCAGAAAGGGTACAGGTAACAAGAGTGCTTGATGTCAATGACTGGACTGGGGAACACTGGATTTGGAAGCACGTATATATGGGCCTGATGAGGGTTTACAAGCACCAGGTGTGGCTCATGAGGGCTATGTTAGGGAGGATGCAGGAGGGTCAGATGTGCAGTACGTGAGAAAGCCAAACATTTTTGTGGGATAAATATAAAATATAAAAAAACGTCTTGGGAAAAGCCAGATTGTGTTTAGTTTAAGTTATGCAATGGTATTAGTATAGTACATGCTCTTAAGGTTGTGGTTTCTGCTGATTCAATATTAGTCTTATTAGGTTTAATTTTTTAATTTTTCACATCTGACTCTGGGACGGCACGGGGATGCAGTGGTTAGCACTGTTGCCTCACACCTCTGGGACCAGGGTTCACGTCTCTGCCCGGGTTCCATGTGCGTGGAGTTTGCATGTTCTCCCCGTGTTGTCATGGGGTTTCCTCTGGGTACTCCAGTTTCCCCCCACAGTCCAAAAACATGCTGAGGCTGATTGGAGTTGCAAAATTGCCCGTAGGTATGCATGTGTGTGTGAATGGTGTGTGAGTGTGCCCAGCGATGGGTTGGCGCCCCATCCTGGGTTGTTCCCTGCCTTGCATCCGCAACTTCCGGGATAGGCTCCGGACCCCCTGTGACCCATATGGAATAAGTGGTTATAGAAAATGGATGGATGGACATCTGACTCTTACATGAGTGGAAAATTGAAATGTAAATGGTGCTATTTCATTTTAAGATTTAAGATTATTGCGCATAGACTTTGAAAACTAAATGGCAAAGTGGAGATTGTATTTTCATTTTATCATTTTCATTTTATTTTTCACTAAGAGAATATAAATAAAAAGTGCTAGCATATTCAACACTATTAGAAATATGTATCCAAAACAAAATATGATACAATAGAAAGAAAATTATATTTTAACAAATAAATCAAAAATATTAACTGTAACATGAACCACTCAGAGTGGATTAGTGTACTTTTCTCATTCATCCATCCATCTGCCAACCGCTTGTCCAGTACAGAGAACATTTTGTGTTCAGCTGAATAGTGTTACTGGCACTAAAATTATCCAAATACCTATGTTCATCCAGCCATCTTCCAACTTCTTACCAAATACAGTACAGGACACAGAGAGACAAAGAGAACCAGGACACCTTGAATAAGATGCCAGCATAAATTTTCTAAAGGAAAACAAAAGAATACTTTTCTGGGAAAATATTGCATCAGGCAATGCAAGTTGCATTCCAATGGCTGTAAAGAACCCCAGAGAGTGTTTTCACTCACAGGGTTATATAACTTAGTCCAATCTCAACTTGTACTTTCCGGGACCACAGGTGGGTTGTATGAATAGCACTATCCCCCAGTGCTGATTGATAACCTCACTTGATGAAGCCTGCAAGAGATTAAGTAAAATGAGACTGAAATTGGGTTAAAAACAGACTATCCATCATGATTAACCATAGTAACTGTGGGTAATATAAAATGATCGGGTGAACATGAAATGACTGCCTTTCCTTTGTCATTGTAGCTTCCAGACTTCAATCAATTCAAATATTCGAGGTTCAGACAAGAAAGCAGGTTCAAGAAAGCAGGTTCAACAAAGCAAGTTCAAGAAAGCAGACCACTGAGAAAAGAAAAAAAAAACAATAGAAAGACTGCTAAGTCACTGCATGAGGCATCCTTTCCAAGTGTTCAGAGCAATAATGTGGAAGTTCGAGTGGCTGAATTTAAAGGGGCTTTATTTCCACATCTGTGTTTTTGAAACTGTACATAAATCTTTTTTTCTGCATAAAACATGTGTTTTTGGATAACAGGGAGAACGGCTGCAGATTTTTAAGTACTTGCCCCCCTCCTGAGATACACATTCAGCTTCCTCTGTACCTGATTTCGCGTCTCCTTATACATCATAAAGGCCTGCTTCTCATTCAGAAGGGCCTACAGATCATTGGTGGCACAGGATTAGTTCACGAAGCTTAGACAGAAAAAAGCAGATACTGCAATACATCTCAGCATCCTGAATCATGACATATCACATGAAAACAAATAATATAATGAGGCTTGCCCAAATGAAAATAAAGGTATGTTCACACAAGCACAAAAAAAACTTCCAGTGTTCTTGCAGAGTCAAGCGAAAATGGAAGAGACTGGATAACACGATATATTGCAATAGTTTGGGTATATTGCGGTACTTTCTTCAGCTAATGAATAGTGTTGCTTTTAAAAATACCATTTCACAAGATACGTGAGAAGCAGGCTAGCTAGCGATATGTCATAAACAGGGATTGACATAATTGGTACGCAAGTACACATTAGCAGTATAAAGGGTTAAATTTCTTGCCATTATAGCACGATTGATTTCTTCTACCACAGTTTTTTACAATTAGTCTACTGCACTTCAGGGTCAATCCCGCCCATGCTACACCGGATTGGTTTAGCAAATCAAATTCAAAGGGTCAAAGTTCATTTAAATTAACTGTGAGAGAAAACGCCCCGCAAATTTGCTGCGCTACCAGAAGTGATTGTTCTGCTTGTTGTGTTGAGCGGCTAAAACAGAAGTGAATGAGAAGCAAATATTATTTCACGCTTGTGTGACCACACCATTAGGAAGTTTGCAAATGAATGACTACTGAAGGTTTCCAATGTAATTTCTGTTAATTCAATGGCAAATGTAACAGCAGGTTTTTCACTCTGATTGGCTGTGCTATCATTATCAGCAACACAGAGTTAAGATCTTAAAGTATATGGGTTGGCCTTTTTTGATGCTACTACCCAATCCTATTACTCTATTTCACGCAATGATTTCCCCCCCACATCAATATGTTCAGTTTAAATAGTTCTGAGTCATTTTTAACATGTATATCAGGTGCTAGCAGCTGTTCACAGCACAGTCAAAGGAGGACATTCAGCAAGTCAGCATTAAAAGCTAGCAAAAGGAGCTCT
The DNA here is from genome assembly GCA_011763525.2 of Mormyrus iriodes. Classification (NCBI taxonomy): domain Eukaryota; kingdom Metazoa; phylum Chordata; class Actinopteri; order Osteoglossiformes; family Mormyridae; genus Mormyrus; species Mormyrus iriodes. Next base: position 7,661,802 of record JAAGVU020000040.1, on the reverse strand, counting down.
TAGGTATGATGGTGCTTGAGCATTTGGCTGGCAGTTCAAGAATCATAAGCTTTTTCAAAAACTAATCATTGAATGACTATTCTTAGAGGAGCTGTTTTACGCCCAAATACCACTCGATTAAGATATCGAGGATGGAATTATATGTTGTATTAGCAAGGTTAAAACTGGGATGGTCTGTAGGATATTAGAAGAACATAATCTAGAGGGAGATGGACAAGTGGAGAGGACTTTTTTCCATTTGAAGTTATGAGAACGGAAGATTGGTGCGGAATTATCTCCTCTGTGCCAGAGGAGATCTTATCTATTGAGTGCGCTGTGATCAGCTGTGATTGGTGACAGGTTCTTTCATCGATGGCTGCTCTCTTTCTTTTTAGATGATATACTTGCCATTTTTCCCATGCTTTTAGAACATGGGGTTCTGTCACTTTTCGGTTTGTTTTGCTGTCTTACAAAGACAGTTTTCTGGATATGCCACTCATGTAATTCTTGCTATTTCTTAATGTTTATATTGTGACGTACAAGTTAAAGAATTTCACTTATGAATGTGAATAATTTCAGTCAGAACAGATGCCATGTAGAGTCATGTCATGCAGAAAAGTACAAGTTTTGCTATTTCAATAGTATAATACAAGAACCTAGTCAGCACTATAAAGAAGGGCGACCAAAAAATCTAACCAAAAAAGAGTGTGTTATAGTTCAAGTCAAGTTAAGTAAACTTTACTGTCATACCATCCATATACCTGCATACAGAGGCACAATATAACATTCCCCCGGGATGTAATAAACATATAAAGCAACAGAGTACCTTTTAAACTGTTTTCAATACCTTGTTTTGAAAGGATTGTTGTTGAGTACAATGAATTGTGTAATTTGTTCATTTGCAATTCTTCGGAAGTCACTCAAAAGTATGAAAAATCAAAATGTAAATATAATAAACATGGTCTCCATCGAATCTTTATTCAGTAAGTGAAATGTACCATATTTTTACCAGTTTGGTTGTTTCAATACATATTTCAATACTGCCATCAAGCTGTCAAAAAAAGAACAGCATCCAAACCTTATTTATAAATATTTGAGCATTACCATAATCCTGCTGTATTATTATACACACATATATAGAAATACTTCAAGGAAATTGCGGGATAACTGAATCCAGAATCTAAAAAATTAATAATTGGTGTGCCCACTTAATCAAAAGTGCACAGTTTATTATCTTTTTCTGGAACTTTTTTTAGAATACTCCTGACGTGGATTTCAAATTTCCCTTGGTTTCATGGTTTCCTTCTGCTGAAGCAATTTAAATTAATACATATAAATTGCCTTTGTTTTTTCGATTTGCTAGTCCATGGTAAGCGACCATTATGAAATTTATAAAATTAGGTTAGTGATGATTCTGAAATCAGAAATTCTGTATCTGTATATGTTTATATATGCACAGACACACACTCACACACGCATATGTATATATGTGTATATATGTATATGTGTGTGTTTATGTATATATGTATATATATGTATACATGTGTGGATACATATATATGTATATTTTGTATTTATATCTATTACATATACTCATTTTATATTTGTACATATATTAATATATACATATGAATACATATACCTTGTATTCATACCTATCGTGTGCATATTTATTTCTTTATTCTTATATTTGTTATAGGATCACACACACGCATGCTAGGGCTAACATTCCGAGTTTTATGGCCCAGAGCCTTAAAAGCCCTGCGATAAGGCCTAGCCTGGTACAGGAGGTACTGGGTGGCCTATGCACCAAAGGGGGGTCAACAATTCCAACCCACATACGCACATCTTCCAGATAACATGGCAAAAGGAAAACCAGCATTCAAAGTTTATGGTTTTAATTTAGGACCCTAAGAATAACAACCTGGGCCTTGACTAGGGA
>JAAGVU020000040.1:7638650-7651647 GCA_011763525.2 Mormyrus iriodes | reverse complement strand
CCCATTGACATCAATGGGGCCATAATAATCAATGCATTTCAGTCACAGTTCTCCTACTCGGCCAGTGTTCATGCCACAGCAACAAGACTCGGTATTCAACCTCAGGCCTCATCACCCAACACGTTATGACCACCTGGCCCCTCGACGGTGCCCATCTGATCTCCTGGCCCCTCGCTGGCGCCCGCCTCATCTCCTGGCCCCTCGCTGGCACCCGCCCCATCTCCTGGCCCCTCATTGGTGCCCACCCCGTCTCCTGGCAACACATTGAATGGACAGTACAGAACACACTGTAGCCTGTTACTTAAATCCTTGTTTTACAATGTATTATTTTGTTTATCCACCTTCTACGCCCCCTTGTCCTGTGCAGGATCAGGGGATCTGGAGCCTATCATAGTCACAAAATGCAAAAGGAAGGGAATAACCCAGGATGGGGCACTAATCCATTGCAGCACACACACACTTTCACACCTATGGACATTTGGCAACTCCAGTTCACCTTAGCATGTTTATGGACTGTAAGGAGAAACCAGAGAACCCAAAGAAAACTACATAACAACATGGGGAGAACATGCAAACTCCATGCATGTAGATCCAGGATGGAAACCACCACACCCCCGCCTTACTTCATTTAATGTTGTATTTATTTAGAGTTATTTAGAGGTTTCCTTGCCATTGTCACCTTCAACTTACTCTCTGGGCTAATTGAATTGAATGGGTATTTCCCATGGTTAACCAACACAAGCAAAGCCAGAAACTAATCTAAATAACTAAAAAAACTGTCAATGTTAAGAATCAGTAGAAAGATCCAAATACAGAGAAAATCGTTTCTGGCACACAAAATATCACAATGTAATCCACAAGCATTAGTAAGTGTGTGCGTGTGTGTGTGTGGATTAGGTTTATATTACATTGTGGGGACCAAATATTTAAAAAGTTATTTTGATGTTGTGGGGACCATTTTTCAGGGCCCCACCAAGATCTGTAAATGCAATAAAAAAGTCATAAGAACATATAATAAGTTAACCAGCAATCGGATTGCAATACGTGTATTAAATAGCAAACATTCCAAAAAACAAATGTATTATTTGGTGCGGGGTGGGGTAGATAATGTATATTACAAACTGCACAGCCCTTGAGGGCGCAGAATGTTTTCGATGCAGCAAAACCCACATGAAGAGAGTAAAAAACCTATTGTGGAGAATGGTTGAGTCATATTAATAAATGATATGACAGCTGTTTTAAAATGAATGTTACTTACTTTATTAACAGCCACTAACGGTTAAAAACTAGCACAGCCAGAGAAACCACCAATTTTCACGACTCATGGATACAGGCTAAACACACGCATTTCCAGGGCTGCCAGCTCTCACATATCTGGCGTGACAACCACGCTATTTTACTCTCACGCGAGAAATCTTACGGAAGATCTGTATTGCGGTAAGTCAAAGCACTCGTTACAAAATATCGCACCACTTTTTCAGACGTAATTTGAGAAAAAGACCCGTCTTATGTTTGGGTCAAAAAGGTATGTGTGTGTGTGTGTGTGTACAGGCACACACACACACCTCCCACAGCAATTTCCTTACATAATCTGCACTAAACAACTAAACCAATGCCTACAGCTTCAACAAAATAAATCTATTTTCATACGTATGGATGCATTCCCTGAAAGTGCATTGCTACATCCACCATCCAAACACCAAAACAATGAGTGCACTAATCAGAATTTCTACCATTAAGATAAAAAGTAATGATAGGGACAACTATCGTCATAAAACAGGGATTTAAACACATTTTTCACCCCCTATCAGCTGAAAAAATATAGTTCTGACCATTTTTGCTATATATTTACATGCTTGAATCTTCCTGTACTGGTGTTATATTCTGGTATTTGTGGTTATATATATCATCAGTTGCTTTCTTTATATTTCTTTATATTGTCTCAGGTTTATTATCTTGTTTTTCTTCATCAAAGTAAGCCTGGACTTTCACTTGAATCAAAAATTACTAGACTGAAGCTTGCATATTTTGGGAATATTATCAGAAGACCTTGTGCATTAGGGAATAATATATCATTCTTGGAAAAATGTATAGTAATGGAGGAAGTGAACACCTAATAATAATGTGGATGTGCAGAATCACAAAACGATGAACATGCCTTTGGAAATCTGAAGACCCAAAGAGAAGACGGGACATTCTGTAGAGAGACAGTCTATATTTTTGCTGTTATTTTGATTTTAAACTGAACTTATTCTGTGTACTCTACCAATTTCTGGATAACAGACATGTTTTACCCCCAACCCCCCAATGTTTTCATTAGGAGACCGTGTTCTGTATTAAATATAAATGGACGGTTTAGTTAGTATTACTTTGCAGTTAAAAGCTGTCTCGGCCCCCAAGGCCAGTCATTATTTTCATTCCTATCCCCTTGTCATATTTGGCTAAAAAAGTATTTATACAAACTTTTCACACCTACATTGGACCGCAACAGATTCGTTCCATATCAAGTATTAGGTTCATTAGGATATATACTCTTAAGCTATATTAGCTGCATTTCATATTACTTGAAAACATCAAGCATATTTTTGTAATAGAACTAATGAATCACAGTGAAAACAAGCTGTCTTGGCTCTCTGCTCTCTGTCTTGGCTCTCTAAATAACTTTAAGACAGTAAGAATTATAAGAAAATAATCTTACAAGTAAACTCCACCAAAAAATATGTTTCTCGATTATTTCATTATGAGTCTAATATCCAGAGAAGTCTAAGATTAATTTTATTTCCCCCCCATGCCATTGTGTATATAAAACTTGCTTATTTTCTCCCTATATTCATGTGTTTCATCCCACAGCCCGAAATGTAGTGGATTGGCACCTCTAAAATATGCGCACATGACCATTGGCTACAGCTGTAACACTGCATTGGACCATTATTATTCATTTCGTTATGGAAGTAAAAGGATGTCAGAGATCATTACTGAAAAGTGCTACTCTTCTGACACGTCCAGCACACATATTCTTTGAGTTTGAACTGAAGCAATATGAAAAGAAAGAAATACTAGTGAAACTTATTTACAACAGTATGCCAAACAAAGTGTAACATAACGCAACATCACCTAACCAGAAAATGGCTCAATTTATTATTAATGAACTGTTCTGTTAATAACATTATATTCATCATTAAAATCTTAACATCCTACGTAATAACTTGAAACACCTTTATTGCACATCTTGCTGATATTTTATATAAATACTTCAACAGTTAAATATATGCCAGCTGGCTTTCAAGGACCTTATTTCAAGGACCAGTTTTTGCATCGTAACTCTAATTCTATTTATTATTTCTGTCAGTACTCACACGCAACATCCAGTACTTTGCGTAGGCCATCACAGAAACACTCACGGACTGTATTTGTTATTAAAGTGAAACCGAAATCCGCAATCCGGTAACCTACGAAATGCCTGGAGGAAATCAAGCTCAGTTTTTCTTCACGAGCGCTTTAAGAAGTCACTTTTTAAAGGAATGTTATGAAATTTGATGGGCATAAATTTCTGCGTCGGTGATGTCAGAAAAAATGTGTACTGAATCACTCCTGATAAACCTTCTTTACTTTCACTTAGACGGCTCATACTAAAGCTTCTTAGGAAATCGCATTATAAAATTACACTCAGATATTGCAGGATGAAACAATAACTTTGCTTAAAACTATTTAGTCTAATAGTTGCTGTCAAAGTATTAGTAATAAATTGATAAAAATATTTAGCTATATTGTGAACACAATGAATTTAGGATTCCTTAATAAAGGTGGGCTCGAGTCATTTGGACAGCATGGAGTGTCATATTATCATGTATACCCGTCTCAATTTTATTTTATTTTTTTTTAAACAATTTTATAAGTAATCATAAAACATGAAACACTAGGCTATATTATTTATTTAAACTGACCTCACACATAAACAAAAGGCGCCACGAGGAGTCAAAACAAAGGCAGGTAGGATAGACCACGGCAAACAAGGACTGGAACTACATGTGAGGGTAACTTGAGGGAACACAAGAAAAACACCTACAACAATCAGAGAACTCCACATCAGAGAACACACAGCAACTAGTGGTGCCAAACAATTAAAAAAAAGTATCCAGTTAATCACAGTAACAGGATTAATCACATATTTAAAATGGAAGTAGGCTATTTGGTTGTATTTTTGGAAGATGAAACAAATACATGTGTGGTCTTGGAACAAAGATGCATGAAAAACTGGTAAGAAGATTTACGCGATTTTTATATAACATCTTGGTTTTGATAGTTGTACCCCGGCACTTCTTCCTCCGTGACTTCGAGGGGACTGGTTGTTGATCGCCAGGCCGGTCCTCCTGAGAAGCATCCTGCTCCGTACCTCGGGAGACCTTGCCCAACTGCTCATACTCGCGCCACCGCTCTCGCAGCCGCTCCATATGGCTGCTCGCCCTCCTCCTGCTGTGCCGCCAGCTTGCCACTCTCCTGGGCGCGGCAGGGCTCCTCTTGCTCGCGCAGCATCACCTCCGCCTCCCGCAGTTCACGACGCTCCTGAGCTAGCCGGGCCTCCAAGGTGCAATACGTCTCCTCCTGGCCGAGCAGCGCCATCTCGCAATGCCACCCCCGCTGCCTCGGCCACACTCCTCTGGCGGTCGCGCTCTCGCTCCCAACTGGCCAGCTCCCCGCGCAGCTGCTCCAGCTCCCGACACCCCTGCTCCGCAGACTCATGCAACAGCTCCCAGTGCTGCTAGTCCCGCTCCCGCTGCTCAGCCAGCTCGCGGCACTGCCAGACTAGCTGGGCCTCCCAGCTGCGGCACGCCTGCCCACACTCGAGCAGAGCAGCCTCTACCTGCTCGTGCTTGCAGCTGGGGTCGAGCAGCGACTCGTTGTGGCTGGCGAGCATACAGTCATTGGTAAGCGGTCGCGGTCCACTGTGGTGCCCGCCTTCCTTGTTCGCTGGTGTGCTGGCAGGAGCGGCTTAAGGTCACGGCAACCATGTCTGGGGCATTCCAGCAGAACAGGGCAACATCTCTGTCACTGCGCTGCCCCTAACTCGGGCTTGAGCAAGGCTTCCGGGCAAAAACGTAGCCGGTGCCCCCGCTTGCTGCAGCCCCAGCAGACAAGCGTCCCGCTGCCTCAAAGACTGCCAGGCTGCAGCGGCCTTGCTTGAAGATGGTAAGGACCGCCTGTTCCAGCAGCGCCACTGGGGCCGCTTCTGGCATCCCACTTCTGACATCAGTGTAGCATGGTGATGGCGGAGAACGTGAAAAGGCGCGAATTTGTATGAAATCGCTTCTGAATACGACCCTTTCAAAGGAGCACGCTCAAGCAACAACATAAGAAGACAAACATTACCACCGAGCGCGAGGATGTCACACAATAGACAGGAACACACGGTAGGGCATTACTTAACACTAGAACACATCAGGATAACACGTACAACACTGGGAAAGGTACGCGCGACTATCGGCAGCACAAGTATTTACACTAATAAACACGACTAAGTTTAAGACATTCAAGGGCTATTTACAAGCGCTCGCAAGCATGCTGGTATATTCAACGTGCCAGCACTACAATATCTTACTTTCAGCAAATACAGTCTATACTATTTTAAGCTATTTTACGACGTGTTTTGATAAACATGACCTAAAATAACGATGGCTTTGTAGTCTTATACTTGCAAGAAGGGAAAAACATTAAAAGAACAACCTGGTTACCGGTTATTTTCTTTTTGGATACAGACAAGTTTTTGCAGTAGCAATCAAAATTAGAAAACAAGTGACATTTTGTAATTTACAAAGTTCCTGCCTATCCGAATTCGCAGTCAAACATGATTGAACTGTCTCACATTCCAAAATAAATGGTTGAAGCTCCTCAGTCAGCGTAAACAATACCCAGACGTGTGCTTTTGTTTACCTTGTTTTCACGTGTTTTCTGGACCCAATAATGACCATCGGATTGTCTTATCCTTATCGTATGAATAGCGCTATTTGCAAATGGGTGGGTGCCTCTTCGTGGTTCAGACACAAAGCTGTAAAGTATATTTCGTTTCTACCTATATATATTTTAAAAGTAGAATATTGGGGGAGGTTATATGTCTAAGAAAAAAACTCGCTGAATTTTTCAGACGGTTTGGCGAGTTTTTTTTATAGAGTTTAAGGCAAGCGAGATCTGGAAAACCTAGCCTCACTGAAATGAACATTTGAGTAGAATTAACGTTTTATTTAAATTGCATGAGATTATTGCATTTAATTTTTGCATGAATTGGCCACTAATTTTTGCAAGAAAAGGAGTGATAAAATAGAAACATGTTCTTGTTCAGATTGTTTATTTATTCATGTTTTGTGCATGTCATGTACTGTGTGATCGTATGAGACAAAGTTAAAAAAAAATACATTCATTGCATGCAAAATTTATGTGCATATGTGCATATTTTCTGGGGGGGGTCCGTAGCTTTCACCAGATTGAAAAAGGGGTTCATGACTCAAAAAAGGTTAAGAACCACTGCTCTAAAGGTCACAAGGTCACTCTGTATCGCCACATTATATAGTGTTATATGATATTTTGTAAAACCTTCCACATACCCCTAAAATACTGTGGTGCCGGTGGGATTACCATATCCCAGCATGCTTGCGGGCCGTGTACATAGCCTTTGTATATGTCCTGTTGTAAATAGGTGTATGTATTTGTAACTTGAGTATTTGTGCTGGCGAGTATCTTGTGTACCTTTACCTATGTTGTATGTGTAATCCTAATGTGTCTAACCACTGTGTAATTATTCTACCGTGTGTGAGGCTTCCTGTTTATTGTGTGACATCCCCGCGTTCGGGGGCTATGTTGTTTTTGTGTACTACTACTTGACTGCCGTCCTTTTAAGGACTCCATTAAAGAGCAGGTTCGTGAAAATTCGCGCCTCCTCTTGTTCTTTCTCCGCCGCCACCGCGATGCCTCGGTCTGCCTGTCGCCGCGCTACAATTCATAACCGATATAATTTTGCCTAATATTGCCGGTGATGCAGTGAAACAACTTGCCAGCTTACTAGAGAAATATTGTTACATCAGTTTTTTTTTTAATTCTGTGGAAAACGAAAGATCGATTTGCTACCGAGATGTAATGAATTATACACGTCGCAGGTACTGTGGTACTAGAGTGGCGAAAGTTGGTGAGAGAGTCAGCAAGATTAAATTTTTATCAGACTCTTTTATTGCGCGATCCTCATAAGGACAGCGGTAACACAACGATCGAGAAGAAAGAATAAACTCACACACAGACTGTGGAGCCGTTAAGGAGACAGAAGTGGATACAGGCAATAGAGACAAAGCGCATCTGAAAACTGTTTTTTTGTTTCGGCAGCTTAGAAAAACTTAGAAACAGATCAAAATAAATCTAGAAAACAGAATGCATAAGAAACAGAGACCGTAATGAAATCAGATTTAGGTTGGAAATTCGACAGATATTCAGATTCGCACTCTCCACAACTAGCGGCGGTGTTTTACTCACGCTAACTGACATAAACGGTCGAAAGACTGACTGCCAGTTTAATTCCACAGTCTCGCAGACGATCGAGTACTGCCGATTTAGGGACCGTCAATGAATTATTGCCTGAATAACAAAATATAAATTGCTTGCAATAACTTATATGCCATGGGATCCAATGACTCCAAAATGGGTGTAAATCGTAGAACTACCTGAGACACACAGGACACAGTGACTTTCATTAGTTTTTAAAAAAGAATAAAAGTTGCTGTGTCCTGGGAGGTTTCAGTACTACTACAATTTTCACATGGTTTTTGATCACTGGCTCCCACAGCCTAGAACCTATTGAAAAAGAAACCCCAAATTTTTGCAAAAAAAGGAATCATATAAGGTACACAAAGGGTTAAAAACTAATGCAAGTTGCTGTGTTCTGTGTGTCTTAGGTAGTACTATAATATGCACCTGGTCTTGGATCACTGGATCCCACGGCCTAGAAGCTATTGAAAAAAATTCTAATCTTTAAAAAAAAAAAATCATATAAAATACACAAAGGGTTGAAAACTATTGAAAGTTGTGGTGTCCTAAGAGGCTCCAGTACTACTACAATTTGCACATGGTTTTGGGTCACTGGCTCCCACAGCCTAGAAGGTATTGAAAAAACACCCGAATTTTTGCAAAAAAAAATCATATAAAGTTTCTGTGTCCTGTATGGCTCAGGTAGTATTTAATTTGCATCCATTTTGGGGTCACAGGCTCCCAAAGCCTAGAAGCGATTGAAAAAAAAGCTATTTTTCTCTTTTAAATGATCATATTAAATACAATAAATGGTTAAAATGAGTAAACGTTGCTGTGCCCTGTGTGTGCCAGGTAGTTCGATAAAATACCCCCATTTTGGAGTCACTGGATCCCATGGCATGGAAGCTATTGCAAGCAATCAGTATTTTATTATTCTGGTAGTAATTCGTTGACGGTCCCTAAATCAGCGGTGCGCAAGGATCTGCGAGGCTGTGGAATTGATGTAGACGTCTTTCGACCACTTTATGTCGGCTAGCGTGGGTGAAACAGCACCACCGCCTGGAGAGTGTGGATCTGAATATCTGTGGAATATCCAACCTAAAACTGATTTCACCTAGGAGAAATCCCGCTGTTGAGAGAGTTGTGACACTGATCTCTTGTGGCCCAGGTAGCCTTCAAAAATGACAAACAAGCCCCACGCTGTGAAGTTCTCCTATAAGATTATGCTTCGTTAAACGGTGATATTAAAATACTAAGCCATCTTTGTGTATTTTTATAAATGCCTTTACGTATACTGCATATAAGTTAATGTCAGTTTGGTAAGTGGAGTCACAACTTAATCAGTTTATCACTTTTATCTTGTGGAGAGAAAGAGTTCCTTCATGTTAACATACATTACATAACCCAAAATTCTGTAGTGGTCAGATTTGATTTTTTTGTGTAAATCGACCTCCCTTCACTTTCCTGGGTCTTTGTGTACATGGGACTTTCAGGAAACTCCAGTACTTACCTCGGGTCTTTAGCGACCCAGCATATATATGTGCTATAGACACATTTAAATAACTGTAATTGTGCAATCTTTTACTGAATACATCTTCCCCGAACACTAAGAACAGTTTCTAATCAAATTTAATTTTTACATTTCAAGCACTGGTCCTCCGGCAAGCCCGAAACTGATATTTTTGCATGCAGTATGCTAAAATTCAATTCTTTAATTTTCAGGGGGAAAAACTTTTTTATTATTATTTAATTTCAGTGAAATTCTAAGTAATTCAACTGAGGTAGATGAAATAATGTGAAAAACCATTTTTATGTTCAATCGCTGACTACAAATGCAGCCCTTAAAAAGTGGACGTTAAAATAGACACTTTATCGCAAATTACCACAAAATAATTTTAAGCAATCTTACCATAAATTTGGTAGTAAATTCACACTGAACCTTGTGACCCCAGGAGAGCTGTAAGCTGATATTTTAATCAAGTGCATTAACATGGTAGCAGTGCAGCTAATTGTAAACATCAATCCGTGATAACCAAAGTAGCTTAATATGTGCCATTACGCTGCATAAATAGTTACTGGCAAACTCATCAATGAAATGGGGACGTTACCTTCGATAGCAAGCCAAGCTATCTTCGGTCATAATTATTAATTAAGATAAATATGTTAACAGATTATGCAGAGCACATAAAAGCAAAATTACAGTATTTACTATACTAATGACAGCTAATGAATTAAATGTTTAAAAATCAACATTATTTTATCAACATATCGCTTAAAGTGCTTGGCAAGCAATGTAAATGAACATAGTTCTTTGCCATGTAGGGTACTATTTGGAGCTGTTTACCGTCCCCATGACCCGGAAATTGGCCGGAAAATTTCGACGCCATCTTTTTACCATGAGACCCTATGGGAGTTTCGCCATTCTGTTTTTTCTACCGCCCTGATATGAGCAGTGTGCTTCACGGTACTAACTCAGAACCATTACTTTACTCTCACTTCCACCTACATAATATTAAGGTTCCATTCTTTTTTGAAACCAGTGGAAATGCAGGCAGGTTCTCAAAAGACACCAAGTGATGCCTGATGATGGCGTTCATAAAGTAGAGGCATTAAAAGAAGCCTGCAGGAGATGAAGTAAGGTTTACTTATAGGCATGTGTGGTGATGAATTTGTCTGGCATTGAAAAGGAGTAAAAAGAAGAAGGGTATGGCTCTGTAAAGCAGAGCTAAAAATGAAGCTCACACACTTGCCTGAAGCAAGTAATTTAGACAAAGAGTAAGTACAAAAAACTGAACATGAGCCTGATGGCTAGTAAAAAATAATTCCATGCTAGACTACATTTTTACCGAACCAACCCAGTTGGCTAGAGGGAAAAATTCTTAAGCTCCAACCCTGCAAGTGACCTTCAATCATTTGGCATAATTGCCACCCATGACTTACAGATTACAAGACACAGCAGACAAAATTATGCCCCAATTTATTTGTCTATTAGTCGTTATGTCTTAGTTACAGCCAGATTTTCTTCTTTTCTTTACAGTTTATTACAAGAGCAAATTTCTAAAGATCGATACTGTCTATTGGTATTCCAAAGTTTTTTGCATGTTTTTTTGGTTAAAGGGGATATTACTGTTGTTGGACCAACTCCATACCATTAGGAAGATGGATGCTATGAAGCCTGCAAAGAGAGTTAATATTAGGGTAGTCAATCAATCAATCAAGGGCACATAAAGTTACAGTCTTCCATACGTGCTTGCTGTCCACATATTTCAATTTTCATGTAGTCATTGCTATAGATCTGTAATAATAAAACAAATCTGTCGGCTGTCCAGATAATGAGAGACTGTCAAAACCAAGGTTTTACAGAAGGACTATTACTGGAACAATCATCATTAGTGGTTCCTACAGATCTAGAGAACAGTCATGAGTGATCTAATTGATGTTTTTGATTTGTGGAGCATGCCAATTTGAATATTACTGGGATCCTGCTGATGACAGAGCAGTACAAATATACCTGAGGACACGGCGCTGAGGGAGTGATATCAGCAGTAACTAAGGAAGTGTAAAGTCTCCAGACAGTATGTTCAGAGCTGTGTCAGAGTCCATCGAAGGCTGAAAGGTAAGCATACTCATGTTCAGTTCCACTGTAGCACTCCATACTTAACAATTACTGTCATACAGATGGGGCCTTATGTTATTTCACCAGTTTACATGACATACAATAGTCAACTAATTGTCAATGAAAAGTAAAACTTAAAAGTGAACAAGCTGTTAAACACTAATTCTTAAAATAAAAATAGGATGGATGAAATTTAATAAATGTGGGCAAAACAAAGTACAGTTGATTCCTTATCAGTTATTAGTAGAATCTCTAGGATAGATGATAAATTGGAAGTGCACCCACAAATTTGGACTCTGTTTCAACTGAGAGTTAAGGCTTGCCCGGACAGTAGGAAAGAGCAAAATTACCTTGTTTGCAACAGGAACTGGTGGAACAGGAACTGGCTCCTTTGGAAACCTATACTTTGGAGGCAGTGTGTCATCTCTCTCACCCAGTCGTGGCATTTTCTGAGCTTTTATGATACCTTCCTGTATCCCAGAAGAAATATCAGCATTTATATCAAGAAAATAGTCAACTCTAAAATGTCCCATTGTGTCAGTATGTTACAAAATCTTATCTGTAAGGATATGTATTTATAGTGATAATTAGTAATATTGTTACCATACGCTGTATTGTACTATATATGCACTGCTGCTTTTACTCAGTTGGCAGTTTATTATAATTATTAGTATGCAATTCAAATTCAGTGTATCTTTCTTTTCATTATGAAAATATTTGATAACTTTGATTTATGTACCTGGACAGTAGCCGCAGGTTGATCCTTCCGCACCGACATTGAAACTGGCATGGTGTATGAGAAATCACTGAAGGTAGACACAGGCTTCGAATGACTCTAGATGCACATACATGGGATCCTTACAAATACAAATATTTTTTGTCTTCAGTGCATTTACATGCATTCATTTAGCAGACGCTTTTGTCCAAAGCAACATTCAAGTGAAGATCAGAGAGCAGCCAGTGGCCCTAGAATTACTGGGGTTAAGAGCATTGCACAAGGGTCCCAATGGTAGCACGGTAGGATGGTACCATGGAGGGGTGGTGTGTGGCTCAGCAGGTTAGGTCTCTGTGCTTGGGATTGGAAGGGTGCCTGTTTGAGCCCCAACCTCAGCAGAAAAGTCACATCTCCCTTATCCCATGAAATGCTCTAGTCAATACCTGTATTGAATATATTATAGCATAATAATACTAGAAACAGTATTACGATTATTACAGATAGACACATGACAGACTTAGGGAGTCTGTCTTTAAGTCAAATTTGTAGGTAAGTCAGAAAATAATAAGCAGTACATAACAGCAGTAACAATTATATAGTAATAATAAAAGTAACTACATATGGTACTGTACCTAGAGGCACGCAATGATTTCTTGAATGTCACAGAGTAGTGTGTACGTTCGTTATTATGAACTATTGTATTTAACTCAATTTCTTTATGTAACAAGCTTTATGGCATTCTGTTTGTAAATAGGAGTTGTCTGCAATTCTGACATTTTTGACCCAGGGACTGCCTGTAAAGTCCTCAGAGCTCTGTGATCTTCAGTTCTGGAATATTTCATGAATGATGAAAAGCACTGAGCTGTCAAAGTAGCTTGCAGACACATCATTCTGTGTAAGTATCTCACTTTTCTATGATAACACCACAGCTACAGACAAACACTTACTCGATATTTAATCAAAAATGAACTTGCTCTCTAATTTCTCATTTTATGAGTGACACGGATGCATATCTAACATACAGGATGATACCGTGACAGCTATATATGAAGTAGAAGTTCAGGCGCTCTATTTGTAAGCCAATTAAACCATCCATCCATCCATTTTCCAGAACCGCTTATTCCATTTCGGGTCGCGGGGGGTCCGGAGCCTATCCCGGAGGC
>JAAGVU020000040.1:7596648-7637342 GCA_011763525.2 Mormyrus iriodes | reverse complement strand
TGTATATACAAACGCCATCTTCCACAACATAATTTTACAAGAATATTTTTACAATACTATTTTCAGAAACAGCTTTAAGGATAATGGCATTACATAATCTGCACTAAACTAAATTAATGACTACAGCTTCAGCAAGATAAACCTGTTTTTTTTGGGTGTGGATGCATTCCCTGAAAGAGCATTGCTACATCCACCATCCAAGCATCAAAAATGAAAGCTTTGGTATAAGGAGTGAACTAAGCAGGATTTCTATCATTAAGATAGATATTAATGATAGGGAGTACTGAACAGGGTTTTAAACACATTTACTCAACCCCTAGCAGCTGAATAAAATATACTTGTGGCCATTTTTGCAAAATACAGCTATGGAAAAATTAAGAGACCACAGCACAATGTTTTGTTTCCCTTATTTCTCAATTTATGGGTATGCGCCTGTGAATAATATGGGTTTTTTTTTACAAACTGCAGCCTGGTTCTTCTCTGTTTCTCATGAATAAAGGGCTTCTTCGTTGTTTTATGGGTCTTCAACCCTGCTTCTAAGAATCTGATACAAACTGTCATAGCAGTGCACTTTAATGTTTCGCATTCTTTTTGAAGAATCTTGACTCGTGAGAAACTGTCGGATAAGTTAACGGTCATCTCTGGCATTAGAAAGTCGCTTCTGCCCTCTAAGTGGCTGGTTTCTGGTCATTCCCAGTGTCTCCTGTTTCACATTGTTCTTGTGTACTGCTGCCTTAGAAATTTTGAGCCTAGAAGCAACCTGCTGCTCAGCATAGCCTTCTGCCAGCAGAACCAGGATTAATCCAGGATTTAACAATGCATATTCTTAAAAAATATGGAGTGGTCTCTTAATTTTTCCCTGAGTAATATGTATTTGCTTGAATCGTCCTGTATGGTGTTATTGTCTGTTATTTTATATGAGTTGCTGTATTTATATTGTCTTGCGTCTATTGTCTTGTTTTTGTTTGGAACTATAGTCTGCCACAGGGGGCCCATGAAAGTGTTACAAATTTTACTTACATAAAAATGTTTTTAGGGCAGAACGAAAAATAATTGGTTCATTTTCACCTGAGGAGGCAGGACCAACCAATCAGATGTTTTGGTAAGGTCTCCTCTAGTTGCTTGGACTCACCTCCACTACAATCTGATTGGTTATCTCTCTGAACCAACCTATTCATTCAGTATCAAGCTTATTAGGTTATATACTCCTAAGCTATTTTAGCTTCATATTAAATGAAAACATATGACATCTTATTGTAACAGAACTTATGAACCACGCCAGCCCTCTAATCACGGTGAAAACAAGCTCTCTTTGCTCTCTGTAGAATAACTTCGAGACGGTAAGAACTATAATAAAATAGTTTCACAAGTGAACAAAATCGAAAAAAAAAAGTTTTCTACATTACTAGATTATGAGTCTAATATCCAAAGATATCTGTATTAGTTTTATTTCCGCCCATGCCTTTGTGTATATAAAACTTCCTTGTTTTCTCCCTGTATTCATGTGTTTCATCCCACAGCCTGAAATGTAGTGGATTGGCACCTCTAAAACGTGCGCACATGACTATTGGCTACAGCTGTAACACTGCATTGGACTATTATGATTAATTTCGTTACGGAAATAAAAGGATGTCAGAGATCATTAGTACTGAAAAGTGCTACTCTTCTGACATCTCCAGCACACATATTCTTCGAGTTTGAATCGAAACAATAAGAAAAGAATTTTAGTAAATCTCCTCATTTAAAATAATCAGCGTCCCAAACATAGTGTAACATAATGCAACATCAGGAAAAAGACTCAATTCATTATTAATAAACTGTTCAGTCAAAAGAAATATATTCGTCATTACAATCTTAACATCCTAGATAATAACTCGAACCACCTTTATTGCACATCTTGCTGCTATTTTGCATAACTATCTCAATAGTTAAATATATCCAGCTGACTCTGGAGGACCTTATTTCAAGAACCAGTTTTTGCATCGTAACTCTAATTCCATTTTTTATTTCTGTCAGTACTCACAAGCCACATCCAGTACTTTGCGTAGGCCATCACAGAAGCACTCACGGACTGTATTTGTTGTTAATGTGAAAACGAAATCAGCAGTCCAGAAACCTACGAAATGCCTGGAGGAAATCAAGCTCAGTTTTTCTTCACGAGCGCTTTAAGAAGTCACTTTTTTGCGATTGTTGCGAAACTTGATGGGCGTAAATCGGGCGGTGATGCGTCGGTGATGTCAGAAGAGATTTGTATTGAATCACTCCTAATAAACCTTCTTTACTTTCACTTAGACGGCTCATACTAAAGCTTCTTAGGAAAACGCATTATAAAATTACACTCAGATATTGCAGGATGAAACAATAACTTAACTTTAACTGCTTAAAACTATTTAGTTGAATAGTTGCTGTCATAGTCTTAGTAATAAATTACCTATTACCTATTTTAATTATTTATAAATTACCTATACTTAAATTACTATTGTATGCGTTTTAATTTACTGCCGTGATCAGTGGCAGATCCTGGCAAGGACATGGGACGGCATCCCAGAGAGAGCGCCGACTTAATTTAAATAACCACCACCGCCCTCACCCACGACCGACAACTTTTACCGTTAGCCCCCGCTCCCTGCAGCTTGCCTAAAGCGCCACATGGGTTTCGACTGCAATTTCTAGTAATGACTTAAAATACTCGACTTTGATCAAAATATTTAGCTTTGTTGTGAATACAATGAAATCGGGATATATTAGTAAAGGCAGGCTAGGCTAGGCTGGGCTGGGCTTGGCTGGACGGTGGCACAATGGTTCGCACTGTTGCCTCACACCTCTGGGACTAGAGTACGAGTCTCCGCCATGGTTCCTTATGTGTGGAGTTTGTATGTTCTCACCGTGTGTGTGTGTGTGCCCTGCAATGGGTTGGCACCCCATCTTGGGTTGTTCCCTGACTTGTGCCCAAAGCCTCTGGGATAGGATAATCAAGATGTTGCAGTACCTGAATCAGGCTATGATGCAGTTTGTAAGGATGTTCTGGATGGTACTTCTGTAAAAGGTGGACAGGATGAGGGGTGGCAGTCTTGCAGGTCTCAAGTGCCACAGAAAGTGAGTTTGCTACTGGGTCTTCGTGGTCAGAGAGGATGCATGCTGGCTCCAGGAGAGATCTTAACTGAGGAGCACACCCACAAATTTAATGCCCTGAGCTTACTGTCAGCTGAGCTTAACACTATAGATTTATATGGTTGTACTTTTTTGCCATCATTTAGGATACAGAATACCTTTGTCGTCATTGCACACAAAAGGTATACCAAAATGTAATTAGCAACTTCCTGAGTGATATTGCAGGCATATTGCTGCCATACTCTCATGAGCTGTGTTGACGTACCACTTGTAATCAATCATTTTTACTTGTGGCGTAGGTCCCTCCTACTTCCGGCTTAAGTCCCTCCTACTTTCGGCATAAGTCCCTCCTACCTGCAGCTGGCTCCAGGCTGCAGACATACCCTTCTCGATTGCTCTGCTCTTTTTTTTATTATTATTTTATTTATTATACTCCATTTGACAAGAGCTACGCTGCTGAGCCAGATGGACGCCCGTCAAAAAATTCGTTTAGCTTGTGGAAATTTCGCAGTTATTTTGTTTTTAAGCAGAAGAGGGGAAATATCACAGTGCAGTGTATATTATGTCTTCCAGCTATGAAAATACTGGCAGCATCAAAGAGCTCAACATCAATTTTTTAAGAAACATTTAGAAGTAACTAACTGCTAATATTAGCTACAAAGATGCAGGTATCAATATCCAGAGTTAGTTGGCAAAGCATATACGCTTTACACAAAGCTGGACAGGCGCTTAGCCTACCAGCATTTCAAAACTTCTTCAAATAAGCACAATACTGTACTGAACTTCAGTTCAGTTTTATTTG
This sequence comes from Mormyrus iriodes, assembly GCA_011763525.2. Lineage (NCBI taxonomy): Eukaryota > Metazoa > Chordata > Actinopteri > Osteoglossiformes > Mormyridae > Mormyrus > Mormyrus iriodes. The sequence continues at coordinate 7,633,429 of JAAGVU020000040.1, read as the reverse complement.
TATAGCCTAAATCACATGAATTCAGTTTTATTTGTGGAGCCCCAGATCACATGGATAATACCTACGATACTGCCTGTTCTTAAATCGTCATATAGGATAGAATCATTTCCTCTTTGCTATTATTATTAGGCCAAACTGCATTCCGTTGTATAAGTAGACTTGTTCTTTACCATGTCTAGAGGGGGGAAAATGACAGGTGGAAACATTTTCTGTCTCACAGTTTTTCCACCTCAATGGCATTCCATAATAATGTATGTGTGTACATTATTTTAACATGTGTTCTGTTGCCTAATAAAAAAGTGACCTTTTGTGATCTTTTTGACATATATTTACTTGTCTTTATTTGGTAATGATGTAATCCATAACTAACTAAAAGTAATTACTTACATTATTATATTATTTTTGAAACACTCAGGTTACATTACTGATTACATTTTTCAACAGGTAACTAGTAACTGTACTGGATTGCATTTTTAAAGTAACTTAACCAACCCGATGTTTAAAGTTAGGTATAAATATAAAGTTAAACATAATCAGTATGGAATATAAATGCATAATATGCATATACACACATAAGTAATGTAAAGAAAGCTGTGAGGTAGCAAAAATGTATAGAAAACATCTGGAGATCCCCTCGAAGAAACACTGATCTAGACAAAAAAGTTTTATCATTTACTTTTGAGCATTTACTTGTTCAAGCTAGATGAAATGCCTTTAATATAATAACATGTTCTGGTATCCCACCCAGGGCGTACCCCTACCTTGCTCCCTACTTGTGATAGACTGCAAGTCCCCCAAACCCAAATTAGTAAGTAGTTGGAGGATGGATAGTAATAAACCATTTGCATTTTAGTTTTTAATAAGCTTACCTCAAGTCTAAGTGTGGTAATTATATCAGGGTTGAAAATCTTGTTTTAGCAGTCACTATACTTGGAGGTAGACAACAAGATCTTGATATCACTCTTTTAAATATTTTGAATACTGTAAATAGGTGACCGTGGAAATGTTAGGGGTGGGTGAGCAATTGTTCAGGGAGCATGACATGACCACTGGGCGTGCCTTCAAAAACAGTGCAAGTGAAAAAAAAACTGCTTTTCTTAGGTGAAAAGAATCCGACTAAGAGGGCGATCTCTATCAGCATGCTACAGATTCTCTAAATGTTTCAATTGCAAAATGGTAACAGAATTCTAGAATTGGTCTTTTGCAAGGGCATTTTTGACAGTGCCTCTTGCAGGTTTAAAAATGTTCAAAGTAGAAATAACATCAGTGGTAACATTTCTTTAAAAATAAAAAACAAAAGATAATTTGAGACACTTTTGGTCCAGCTACTTCTTGTGTGATTTTTATGAGGAAGGTCTTCTATAAGAATTCACTTGATATCCATAAATATAAGGAAACTTAGTACAGTTTAAATAAATGTAAACTTTTTAAATGACATGTAAAACATTCATAAATTGTGTGTTGTGCATTTCACACCCTTGGAAAAAGAAAATGACTGGAAAGTAGAAGTTTACCTAGAGACTGTTTCTCCTGGCTGGCATATTAGTATAGCTTTCCTATTAGCTGGAAAATCATCCATATTTTTTTTTACAATGTGTTCAGCAAAGATGCACTTGTGAAACTGTAAAAAATGTATTTATGAAGAGAAGGTGTATATATGAGGTTGAGCTATTGTGGTCCGGCTACCTGCAGAATCATAGTTCAGCAACGTGTCAGCGAATTTCTCCAACTGTTTTCTATGCTAGTAGATTTCTTCACCCTTATCTCATCTGGGTTTGGAGGAATTCTATTTCAACATACCCTTTTTCCATTAATCATGTCAGATTGTTCCAGTTCGTAGTTTATATACACAAACTCTAGTGAGAAAGTTAAAGTGAGTAATTGTCATTCTTGACACACTACTGCACGAAACAAAATGGGCTCTCTGCATTTAACCCATATGTGACATAGCAGTGAGCAGCTAATTCAGCACCCAGGGAGCAGTACCTCACTGGTTGAGGATTCTAACCAGCAATCTTTCAATCACAAGTATGCTTCCCTAATCATTAGGCTGCACTCTAGGTTTTCAGAATCAGAATCAGAATACTTTATTAATCCCTGAGGAAATTACATGAAACACCAGGGATGCATTTAGGAATAGAGTAGCAAAACTTTGTTAATCTCCATGAGGAAATTCTGTTTTTGCCTACCCCATCTAGCTCTCCATGAGAGACGGGGGGGGGGGTCACAGTGCAGGGTCAGCCAGCATGCCATGCCCCGCCCCTGGAGCTTAAGGGCCTTGCTCAAGGGACCACAGCCATGTGACTATTCTGCCCAGACCCAAACCAGCAATATTCCAGTCATATGCACAGAGGCTTAGCCCACAGAGCCACACAAAGTAAACTGCAAATAACCCCAGGAATTAGTTAATTAAATGATGGGGGGCATCTATCACAGAAACTCCGTGCCATTCCCAAATTCTCAGTTTTTCTCCCATCGTTGTCTCAGTGAAATGATGTCGGCTTTGAAAGTCAGGAAATCATGGCAACCCATTGAAAAGACAGCACAGAACACATTATTGTCTGTTATTATAGTCCTTGTTTTATAATGTATTATTTTGTTTAATCCATCAATCCACCATCTGCACCCACTTGTCCTATGCAGGGTCACAGAGGATCAGAGCCTATCCTGGAAACTACAGGTACGCGGCAGGGAATAACCCAGGATAGGGCAGCAACCCATTGCAGGACACACACACACAGTCACACCTATAGACAATCTGGCAACTCCAATTCACCTTAGCCTGCTTTTGGACGGTAGGGAGACACTGAATAACATGGAGGAAACCCCACGACAACACAGGGAGAACATGCATATAGATCTAAAGTGAAGACCACCACACTGCCCCTGACTTCATCTGATGTATTTATTTAAAGAACACAGAGGCATTTGTCTTTTAACAGTTTATAAAAGCAGTTATGTAAAATTTAAATAAATAAAAATGTGAATTTAAATTAACTCCTTATAAGCATACCATAAACACATAACAGAACACGTGAAGCGATATACAATCCAAATTACAAATCATACTATGACACCCTGAAGAATTCTTACTGGTTCCCAGGCACTGCCCCCCTCCCAACAATTCCAGGGAGCATAGAGCACAAGGAAAAGGAACAACAATAACTTTTCACATTTACTGGAATTGAAGATGGAATTTCCTGAAATCTACATAGTAAAAAAAGTAAGCTTAGATGGAAAACCAGGGTTCCCCAGTTCTGGTCCTGGGGGTCCAGAACCCAAAAGTTCGCAGATTTCCCTACTCAAACAGGTCTAATAAACCAGGCAATTATTTGGTTAAGATCTGTCATAATAATAATAATAAATTAATTATTATTATTATTATTATTATTATTATTATTATTATTATTATTATTATTATTATACATTTTATTTAATGGCACTTAAGGACACCTTACAAAAAAAACAATCCACACAATGTGCATACGTACTGTAGGTCATATGATGTGACACTGTCACTTTCCTTTGTAAGCGGCTTGGCGTGTCCAAACATTTGACTGGTACTGTATTTGTGCAGTCAATGCAACTTTCGACTACTTATTCAGACTAGGATCAAGGCGGGCATGGAGCCCGTCTCAGGCAGCACAGAAGACAAGAAGGCAGGAGTCCAACACTGGGCACCTACTCACATGCAATCATACACTATGGCCTATTCAGAGATACCAATTAGTGCATGTCTTTGGACTGCAGGAATAGAAGCATAGTGTCTGGAGAAACCCCACAAGATATGGAGAGAACATGCAAGTTCCACACATCGAGGTAGATTTCAAGCTCTCAATCGTGGAGGTGGGAAGCTTATTAGACCCGTTTAATAGAATTGAGAGCAAGAAAACTCACGTTTTATTCTCAGCTTTCTTAAAAATGGCTCTGTACTTCTCTGACTGGTAATAATCAGAATCAATAGAACCGGGAAAGTCGTTCAATATAACAAAAATGTCTCCATTTACTTCCTTTACCACATGAACCCGCTGCTTTATTCCTTTGGAGGCCCATTTGGGTTGGAGGACCTTCTGACTTGGATCCACAGCTTGATATAATCCCTCACCTTCCAAAAGTGTGATTTTATACTTATGCCATGGACATACGATGCAAAGTTTGCCATTGAATTCCTGCAATTAAAGTACACAAAGAAACAGGTTAACTGATGACATCATTAAATGGAAGTCTGCAGCGAAAAATAGAGGATTTAAGTAAGCATCTTTGATGAAATTCATGACTTGCCTCGATATCTCCGTTTTGTAGTGGTCCCCCAGCATCTGTGAAGAAGTCAGTGAAGATACAGAATGTTACAATTTCATGCTGTTATCTGGGAACAGTTTTAATCAATAAGCAAAAACTGGCTTTAAATAAAACACAACTAACAAGACGCACATAAAAACAGCAGACTGCCTAACAAAAAAAATGCAAATAAGCAACTAAAAGTAGGCACATTGAGATTATGAACATCCTTAAAATCGTGAATGCAAAACAAATCTTGTAAACTGTTAAGGGAAACTAGTAAAATATTGATTATTGATAGGGGTTTGAATGCTTACATACCAACTTGTTGTGTGTACTTACGATAGCAGCGCATGTCCATAGCGTGGAACGTCCCATTGTGGTACAAAACCAATATATCCCTTCCATTTATGAATTTGGTCACCCTTTTGACCTTGATTATATCTTCTTTTTTCCCTATAAAATAGGAGGATGGTGACGATGGGTCTTTAGTCTTCTCCTCGGCAGACATGAGAACCGGGTAAACAGCAAGGGCAGACTGCATGAAAAGAAAGTTACTGAAATCGGGAAATAATTAATAATCAAAACACGTCAAATGTCCGAAGAAAAAATATCCAACAAAATGTAGACTGAGACTAAGTTGTTTTCTTGCCCGAAACAAACTGGGTAACACATTCCTTGAGGTGGCACAAGTAACTTAGTAACTACACTCAAGTACAAATCATGAAGTAATATAATAACTGCATGAAATACATGAACCGTTTTGGCTGATTAATGATGAACAAACATGGGATCAGTATGTAACTAACATTTAGTTTCAGGCTAATTAATACATTAAGTAAGAGCGTACTGCTACATTATTTGTGCCCCCTCAAGTAAAGTGTTACCGCAAAATGAAACAAAAATACAGATCTCCCTAACACTAACTAGAAAAAAACACGAAAAAAGCCATACCTTATACACCGGACAATATACTAAGTTATATATACAATATTGTCAAAAGGCAAAGGCGCAAAAGTGCTAGACCATGCCGTAAACGAGTAAACAATCCAAAGCTAATAGTGAAATGGCAATCGGAAAGAGGTTTATGAACATCGTAATCTATAAAAATTTGAAGTCAAAAACCAATACTCAAATCCAAACGAAAGGGGCAACATAAAGAACTCAAAAACGCGAACACAACCTGCATCTGAAGCCGACATGCGTCCATCTATAAGGCGTACAGGAAGCAGGTGGACCGGAAGCAGCCAGTGCGGCGGAAAATCCGGACTGGATTCGGCGCGGGACTGAAGTAGAAGGCGGACTGCCTGCAATGGATTGAAGAATGGAGACATATATGCACAAAACCAGATGTGGATAGTTCAGGTCCACACTAAGATTTTGTGTCAGTCATCCAGTTGAGGACTCTGTGGCTCTTTATACTGAACTGGTAGGTTGAAACAAATTCTTGGTCTGTATTATTACTTTATGGACCTGAATTATATACCTTTGCACAAAAGACAGAACAGAGGCAGGTAACACACATGATACAAAGGACAAACATACAAATCCCACTCACATAGCATATGGGTGGAACTCCCAAATCGGAGGTGAGCGATTTTAGTGCTACTTGCAGATGTTCGTGTGGGTTTCCTTCTGCAGACCAAAGGCATGAAGTGCAGATGAACTGGTGCTTTTAAATCGCCTATTGTGTGTGATTGTGTGGCAGTGTATGTACTGTCCCCTCCCCGGCTCTAGATTTACTGCAATCCTGTGCTGGAAGATAAGTGGCGTTTCAGTAGTTAAATGCATAGTGTTAACATGTATGCAACAGGCGGCCTCCATTGCATTTCATGAATCGTTTAATTTTCAATTTTTTTCCGCCGTGTCATAATGAGAACTTAAGGTTTAATGCCTGGAATTTAGTTAAACCAAAAAGAGAAAAACTATCTCTGGGAGTGTGAACGAAGTGGAGAAGGGGGTCGGGCATTTACCAGCGAGAGTTTTAAAACGTTGATGTTAAAGATTATTTAGATTTGTATCCAATCATAAGGGATATATAATTTGAAAAACTCGATTAACTTAACTTAAAAAAATAGATAAACTTCTGTGCTTTGGATCAACAGAATCCACAGCCAGCAGCAAGATTAGTAACTCCCTTCATCTTGTAACTCAAGACGATATCATTAACTGTGACTGTACATCCAAGCGAAGTGTAGGACCTTTCTTGCAAGGTAATGCCATCTCATATATTTGCATGTGAAGAGGAATAAAAGACTTCATGTCATGGGACCCAAAGATAGGCTTATCTGTTACAAGACAGGTAACTGAGGCGGGCCTTGGAACTGAGGCTGCTACCTGTATACCATTGTGAGACTGCACAGGCTTTGAAACATTCAGTGAAAGAGACTGTCCCTTCCTGTTATTCTGTTATCATGGCAAAAGACACGCATGATGAAGGAACTGTATAGCAGTTACATTGCATGTTATTGTTTTCAATCATGACATATTTGCTAAAACATATCTCAAAGTCAATGCCAGAATCTATGGCATATTTCAGATATACAGTACCTCAATTCACAACACATTTAGTGCCCTATATAAAACTGGCAAGCTGCACTGCTAACAGACCAGTGATTCAAGCTTATACGTTTTCCTTGAACATCCCTATCTGTGTCACAATTGTTGGTTGCTGAGCTGGTTGTTTTTATCTGTTAAATGAATCATAGATTATTTATTTATTTTTACTGTCACTCAGACGTTTTATGCTACAATATGACTATGGAAGGAAAGATCATGTACTTTGTTATATCAATCACACAGCACACTTTATTTCACATTAATATTTGTCATTAAATTGATGCAAAGAGACAAATCTACAGTGTGAGACTAAGAAAGACTGAAAGAAATTAAGGACTTAAAGAAATGCTGATTGCCCAGAGTAAATAAAATCAAAAATAAAAATGATCAAACTAGTGATCAACACGAGAAACCGAGCTGGACATGAATATCGTTCAGGATGAAGACAGTTGAAGAGAAAATTCCTACATTTAAATTTGCAATTCTTTTTTTATGCCACTTGTAATCAGCATTTCATGCCGCATACCATCAGCTCACTTATTTAACAAAATTAAAATCAGCTTAGAGTGTTACAGAGCACCAGCACAGAAGTCACATGACCTGCACACTAAACAGGGTGTGTTCCTCATAGACACACAAAACCAACTGCAACGCTTTTCATAAAGGAAGGCTGAAATATGATGTAGGAATTGCTACAACACCAGTAAGAGTCTTAAAATACTTTACTATGACTTTCTGCATTTGTGTCACTGATGTGAATGTGGATGCAATGGCAATTTCTCAGAGAATGGCGAGCATGTACACAGTTATCTACATTCTGACTGTACGGTTACATATTGTATCTGTAACTGGGGAGCAGTTGTGAGGTTTTAAATAGAAAATAATTCTGTATTTTCTCTCTAGAGCTACATATATTTTACCCCACACTGGTAATGTAACAGTTTGCAATGGGTTTTTTTTCATAATCATGCTTTGATTTTTAGTATTTATGCCACCAGTTTTAGTTATCTTCCTTAATTTGTTAGGCCAAAAACAAAATAAAATCTACAAATGTGACAATTTCTATACAAACACTGATTTTGCTGAGTACATCAAAGGGGTCTACCAAACAATGTAGCGTGTTACAGGGCAATTCTGTGAAATCATTTCACCATCGGTGTAAATCCAGATTTTCTCCTGCTCAGCAAGTATTTCCTACTTATCACTGATTCACTGTTAATATGTGAGAGGGCGCACACACACCTACATGACTGACAGCGCAATGCCCATTATCTGGAGAAACTCACACTGATTTATTTTAATTTGCTAAAATGCTTTTATCTTCAGATTGCCAATCCAGTCGTACCTTGGATAGGTTCTAGCGACACCATTAGGAAGTTGTTACTTTGCTATAGATTATGAAGGAGAGACCAGCTCACCAGCAGGCTTCATTAAATCGAGTAACTCAAGGGCAATCTTCTACACTTCCATTTCATGACATCTCGAAAGTATACCATTATTTCAGCAAGTTATTTTCATCAATTGTCTCATTCCTCACAAAACGACAGGTAATGACGATGGAAAAACTACACAATTTTTGGTATCAATTGTGTATAACCTCTAGCAACACTTAAATATTTAATGATTCAATTGCACATGTGGTTTTCTTATCTCTTATACAGAAGTGGGAGAGCAGATTTGTAAGGAAAAAATATATCGAGCTGTTCTTATTTTATCACAATTTATGACTGTTAAGTGCTGTTGGGAAACTCCATAAAGCTTGTTCTTAAGCAGTATACAGTGTTCCAAAAGCTTTCTGACATCCAACACAAGCTGTATATACCAAGAAGGGTTCTCCACTCACATTTTCACATGTACATTGAGTTTTGACACATTCTCCTCCAGAGACAAGGCCATAGCTCTTCACACTCATGGTCTTGAAGCTGCCTAGTTATAACCTCAGTTGTGTCCTTCATGTTCAGGTTAGGCAATATGCGTGGCAATATTAATCACATTAATGCAATGCCTAGACTTTTTAAGATCAATATTAAAACAGATTTAAAGGTGCAGAAGACACAAAAACAATGAACTGCTGTTTCCCAGACCCAAATCATATTTGTTGCTGCTCATGATGTAGGAAAATGTGACTGAGACACACATGATGGAACAGGCAGAGAATAGGATGTGAAATCCAATACTTGCATCAAGTCTTCTTCAGAACTGAAAGAGGCTGTGTTACCTGCATATCCTATGCTGGGTTTATCATTGTAAAAAATACAATTTGCAGTTTTGTATATGCAGCTTTTGGAAGGTTGCGACTACTAAAAAATAGTCCATTTTTATGTTCACGTGCAAGCAGACACACAATTGCTCTCCGACGGTTCACTCTGGCCCCCTGCTTAACCCTGAGAGGTCAGGCGTTCTGCACATCCACTGAGCGGGCAGCAACCCTTGGCTGGTCACTTCTGTACATCCTCATCCCTGACAGGGAGTCCTGCTTTGTCGTCCCAAAGCTTACAGGAGAGAAACCCACTCCCTCTCTCCCTGCACCATCAACTCCAGCCTGCGAAACTCTCCTTCTGGAGAGAGGAAAGGAACACACTTGTGGGGAGGCAGGGTACATGGCGCAAACACTGATAACATGAGCAAGTATTTAAAAAAAAAATAAACAATGAAAAAAAACAATAGCTGATATCTGTTTATACATCCAGTCAAGTAGCACTCTAAAATATGCATGCAAAGCCCTTACTTTCTCAAAAAAAACACAATGGAACATTTTGTTCAAGCCTCAAAAATCAGTGTACAGAAAAAAAATCATTAAAGAACTGCAGGATATATCTGAAGAGTTTTTAGACCCTGACTCTGCTGTGACACAGGCTATTGGCTTTGCATCCTGCCAATCAGTGCCACTGTAAATCAAATTCACACCTACTGCTGACACGACTTCAAGTGTAAGGATCTTTTCATGGGGTATTCTATTAAGATGGGAGTTAACAGTTTGACAGACAGTGTCACTGCTATACGTATAGCAAATCCAGTTGAGTGAGGGATGGTTCAATATGATGAGGGTACAATAATCATGACAAAATGATTCATTTCAGATAGAAAGATCGTATCGTAGTACTAAGGGTCAAGCCCATCTCACCCACCAAAAGTGGAAGATTGTCTGCTAGAAATTTTATGTCAATAATGGATTCAGGACTAACATTACAGACTTGTTGGCTTTTAGCAGGGACATCTGGAAATGTGCGATTATGATACTTTGTGATAATGCTGCACTCATCTGCAAACAGTGGTTTTGGGAGGAAGGTTCTGAAATGATGTGGCTCTGATGGCGCTTGTATTCTTTTAAACAACATAAAAAGCATTGGGTTTCACAAGGAACAGTGTGATCAAGGAAGGAGGAGACAGACAGGGACATACATGCTTTTGTGCAAACACATATTTGGGGAGAGTTACATTAACTCGAGAAACAGGAGCCATGGAGGAGGTTTTGAGTGGATAAGCAGGCCATGGGGGGGAAAGGTCAGGAATCCTCATTGCCGGAGTCCTCCTCGTCATTGTAACAGTCAGCACCCTCTCCACTGTTCTCTCCACCAGTCCCTCCTGCCTCCCCATCGTCGTCGTCATCCTCTTCCTCAATGTCATCATCGTGCAGATCATCATAGAGCAAGTCAGAGCTGATATCAGGGGAAGGCACTTTGGTCTGGATGCAGTACTCAGCTAGTGTGGTGGGAACTTTGACTCCATCCCGCTCTGCGTCTGCTTTAGTGGACAGAACTTGCTTCCTAAGCCCAGGGAACCAGATAGTGAGTGTTACTATTATTTGGAAAATTCTTTTACTATTCACTACATATGGTTAGTTTCAAATAGATTTACACTGTTTCAAAAGTTACACAAAATACTGTCCTGCCTGTACTGTACTCTACTACACTATACCAGTGTTTCCAAACCCAGTCCTCAGGGAACCCTAGGCGGTCCACATGTTTGCTCCGTCCCAGCTCCCAGCCAATCAAGATCACTGAATACCTGGTAGGGTTGTGTAGGGAGCTGGGAAGGAGCAAAAATGTGGACCGTCTGGTGTTCCCTGAGGACTGGGTTGGGAAACACTGCACTATACTATACTATACAATACATAAATATCCTAGAACAGTTTATATGAAGTGCCTTTCTATATTAATGACAGTTCTATTAAACATGAACCATGTTAAGGGGAAGATTATAAGATTATTATCATTATTATCGTTATGGAATGTTTTCCAACCTGATTATTTCCGCATACTCCTTATCCTTGCCCTTGCTGTCCCTCCATTTGCGGAACATCACGGAGGCATCTACGTTGGCCGGTGAGAAAGTGTTGGGCTCATTCAGCAGTGAGATTACACTCAGTAGAATAGTCCTGAACATGTAGAGAAGTATGTGTGTAACTGTACTTGGTCAGATATGCCAGTGGTGTTATTTGTTATTCCAGTCCATGTCAATGATACCTGACGTTCTGAGTAGGGTTCCATCTCTCTGATGGCAGCTCCCCACTCTGGGGATCATCCACAGGGGGGTGCAAGATAGAAATACATACATCGCCATTCTGCAAAAATCAGCTGCCGATTAGGCATACAGTAAAATAAACACACACAGAGGGTTCCGATTCACTCTCATTTGATGCACAGATCTACATACCTCACAGAACCTACCAGAGATGGAAAGTTCAGGTTCAGTAAATACAAATCCAGACTAAGATTTTGTTTCAACAAACCAGTCGAGTATTCTATGAATGTGTCTCTTTATACTCAACTTGAAACAAAATCTTAGTCTGGATTTGTATTTACTGAACCTGAACTTTCCACCTCTGGTTGTTTCTGTGGTCCTCATGTAGTTTTCTTCTGCTGACCCGCTGTTATCCAACAGGCTGTGCCATCTACAAAAATTCTCTGATGATTCCACCATTGTTGGGGACATTGATGATGGAGAATGGAAATACAAGAGACTTCTACAGGACTGTCACGTGATGCAGTGGGAATTATAAGGCCGATCACCATTTAGGAAGTGGAAGTGGAGGCACTACAGGCATACAAGTGCTTTGGTGTCTACTTAAATAGCCGAATATACAGAGTAATCCTGTACAAGCAAGACCAAAGCAGGCTAGTGTTTTTGAGAAGAGGCAAGCTACTGGTGATGTTCCACCGGTACACAGCAGTCACTATAATTTTATATGCTGTGGTCTGCTGGGGGAGCAACATCATTAAGCAACTAAACAAACTGGACAGGAGGGCTGGCTGTAAACACACTGGAGGCCATTGCCAAAAGATGGATGACAGCAAAGTTATCAGTCATAAAGACGACTGATTGCTATCCCTTTCACAATGCTATATCATTAAGCACCTTTACCTTCATCCATTAATGTGCTTTACTTATTTCTATTAATGCATGTTTTTCTGCTGCTTTGTGTGTAATGAAAGGTGTCTTACCTCATAGATGTTAGGGTGCCACATCTTAGTAAGAAACCTGAAGGTTGGGGGAGAGTAGGGGTAATCTATAGGGAATTTGATGTGAGCCTGGGGACAAATACAAAACAAACAGACAATAGTTTTGTTGAGAAGGTTGTCAAGTCTACAAAAAATAAGAGCAATTGCTTTGAAGGCCTTTGGTTATGTTGCCTTACACAAGTTCAACACATTAAGAAGCCTGTAAATGATATAAACCAGTGTTTCCCAACCTGGTTCTCAGGGACCCCCAGACATTTTTTTTTCTCTCTCCCGGCTACCAGAGAGAGCAAAACTGTGGACTGTCTGGCAGGGAGCTGGAAAGGATCAAAAATGTGAACAGTCTGGGGGTCCCCTAAGACTGGGTTGGGAAACAGAAACAAGCCATCAAATCCCAATATTAGAGACAAGTGTTAATGACTCTTAGTGGGTATCTGCCCTTCTAACCAGATTTGTTTTTTTTTTTTTGCATGAGGACAACCAATCACAAACGTCATGCCACCCTGCCCTATTCATCTGTCTTTCTGTCTTGCATATGAGTGATAACTCGTAAAGAATTCTCCAACAGTATTCTGCTGTGGCACCAATAGAGATGGATCCAACATGTGCTGCGTTAATATCTCTGCCAAGAGTAGCCCTCAGACGGACTCCGAACGACTAGAGAAACAGAGGAAGGCCCAAGGAGACTTCGAGGAGGACACTGGAGAAATGAAGGTGGCTGTGATGGACTTGGAGCTACCTGGAGAGATGTGCTGCAGACAGACCACACTGGTGGGCTCTGGTGGAGGCCTTACGCACTACCCAGTGCAAAGAGAATTAAGTAAGTAAGTACTGGTGTTACTCTAAGTTACCCAGAGGAGTAATATGCTGCAATCAGCCATCTACATGTAGGCCCAAGTATCTTCGTCACTGTAGTAAATATTCAGATGGACAAATGTCTAACAATTACAATACCTTTTAGTAAAATTGAACATTTAAATTAAATATAAATAAACAGTAATTACATGTCCTACTGATATTTGGATATCTGTTTAAATTCAGATGATTAGCATATCTTGAAAGGGAAACTCGCCTATTTAAATGGGATTAAATCACAATTAGTTTAATACTAAATAAAAAATCTTTATCCATGACCATGTTACTGTGGTTCCCATATCTCAGAGCATTCTGCATACATACTCACAGAATCATTTTGAGTAAAATTCTCTTGGTCAAATTTTTAGAAAAAAACAAGATATTCTATATCTAAGGTCTGTAGCTTCAGCAGTCTCAGTCATGCTGACTCACTGTGAGAGTTTAAATGAGATGCTGTGTTGTGCCAAGTCAAACAGACAGGGTGATGGTGGGAGCAATCTGGAGGGGTTGGGGGGCATGGAGAACAGGTGGAAGTCTGGTCTTTCTCTATGCTAAATATAGCAGGACCTCAATTGGAATGATCCTCATTTAGGACAGAGATGTCAGATAGCTTGAAGGCAAACAAATTCATTCACAGTATTGTTAAACCACAAGCTATCTTTAATGGAACATGGTCCTTCAACATTCCACACATTATCTAAGCCACAGAAATACACTTTTGCACAGTTAACTGTTTATTCAACAGGACTAGAAAACATTAGCTCATCGTAATTAATTTATCCGCTCTTGATGAATGAAATATTTTACACTTAGCCAAACTCTCAATAAAACTAACTCCAGCTCTATCACAGGCAACCCCACATGCACCTCACCATTAATCAGACCTACAAGGCGTTTTTACTCATTCATATAAATTGGTTCATGGTGTAACTGTCACACGCACATACTTTTTTCTATTCAAAACACATTCTGACCTCTCAAAACACCCATCTGAAATTAATCCAGTTATATCATGTACTAAATTTTTTTTAAAAAAAATCATGCTCAGTTTAAAAATTATGGAACATATTATAGAATATCTGTGACAGTTTGGTGCCCAGTCCTGGGTTATTCCCTGCCTTGCACGAGGATGGATGGATGGATGGATGGATGGATGGTAGAATATAATTTGTTTCAGAGAGTCTAATACATCCAAATCAGTTTTCATATATGTAAAATGCCTCTGGTGGGGCAGAGATGTTTCTGAAAACTAATACTGCTATCAGTCCTTCATAATTTGCAGGATACAATCAAGTCTCATTATGCATGCATACGAAGAACATTTTTTTGTTTTGTGCATATGAAAGCATAACAAGAAGCCTCACAGTGATAAAGTGAAACATAAACACCTGAAATGTCACCAGACAATGAATACTGGACATTGAATACAGTCAGATGTAAACATATACAATGAAAACAAATTTATAATCTCAAAAAAAAAAAAACAGCCACCTTCCTTCTTACAGTACAGGGAATAAGGCAAGAGTACACCCTAGATAGGATGCTAGTCCATAGCAGGGCACACACTGACCATGGGCAATTCAGACATGCCAGTTAACCTAACTGCATGTCTTTGGACTGCAGGAGGCAACCCAAGTACTTGGCAGAAGTCCACGTAACACAAGAATGTGCAGCTGGGATAGGTATCCACTGCCAGACACTCGCAAAAATAAACGAGTGAATAAATAAATACCACTTAAAATCTGCAAATAAACACAACAGGCAAGCCTTTAACAAAGGCTTAAATATATATAAAGTATATATATATTAAAAATATATATATAAAAGACGGGATACTGCTGTGGCATAATAAAAATTAATGCAGAAGACAAGGTGAAGATATTAATCAATATTCCATCAAAGCTGGTCTGGATTCTCCTGTTAAAAAAAAAGTCAAGAGCTGTCTATTCCAAGCTCAACCACAGTCCAGACAAGGTCATGTATAAAGCATAAGTTATACACATATATACCACATACTTATACTGGATAAGTGTTTCTGGGAGAATGATGGAGAGAAACATACATCCATATCTACTGTTTTCTTGGCGTTATGCTATTTTCAGGGAAATACTCCATTTATTATATGTTTCTTGGAGTAACTGTAGACAGTAATCTGATGCAGAAATACCCAAAGGGACATTTGAGAACTAAAGAGATAAGCATTAAGTCAATCCAATTTACTTGTCGGGGAACTTATTATTAAATTCATCAGATAACAGAAGAGGATGAAAAGGAACACTGAATGGGCATGACAGCCCCGGAAATTACACAGAGCAGCTCAGAGCAAAAAAAAAGGCTGTACGCAGAATAACGGAAACATGGCAGGTTGACATCAACACACCTCTCCCAGTTCAGTAATTCCCTTGTGAAACTTGTAAGAGGGCATTCTCCATTTCAGAATACAATCCACTCTGCCACTTACTATTGTACTTAATGACCAAATTCCAGTTTGGCAAGAGGCAGGGAGCCTAATTCTCTTACTCTGGCTTCATTTTCTATAAAAGCAGGCTGAGAAGAAAGCCATAACAGTACATTTAAATAGCTGTGGGGGATACTTTCAAGAATTTGAGAATATTGATATAAAAATTTATATAAAAGTTATTCATCTCTCATTCAAGCAGTAAAAGTTGGGATGAAAAATTTAATGTGTTTAGTCAAAACAAGAAGTTAAATGAGGTGATTTGCTGCCTAGCTGGTACCAGAAATGTGTACTATGGTATGAAATCATGCAGAAAAACCTCAACTTGTGCTGTTTTTTCCTATTATTTTTAATAGGTAAGCTTGATGAAGAAAGCAAGATTTATTCAATAGATATTTTACAGAGAAAACTGTGGTTCATTCAACAATTTGGGTACAACAAATGCTTTGAAAGGATGGCTTCACGTTCTGTTTCCGAAAACACGATACTCCATTATCCTTTCCAACCTTTACTTTACTATCCTACTGTTCTCTCTTCAGTGAATCTGTCAAGTCAATGTTGACCCATGGTGACCATAGATGGTATTCTTCTAGAACATTCTGGCTTTTGTCTGGGTCTGCAGACTTCCCAGTAGCCTGTTCAGGGTTGAGATGACCGAGTCCACCCATCTTGTTGCTGGTTGTCTTTTTCATGCATTGAATATTTTCATAATAGGTCCATAATAATATAGCTTCAAACTGGTCAATTGTGCTTGATGTGCTTTTAATGTACTCTCACATAAAAATGACATCATTTGAATAGTGAATGATTGCACTGTATGATTCTTATACACAAATACTGCTTAAAATAAAATGTTTAACATTTTGCACATATATTTTCTTGGCTATTAGGCCAACTACGTGATAACCATTTCATTTTCTTTGGGATGTGATCATATGAAGAAGTTCTTCAGCGTTTGCTCATTCAAGTCAAACTGCAAATGAAACATTATCTCATACTGTCCTGTCAAGCATTGCTGTTCTGAACTTGTCCAGTCTTCCTAGATTGTGATTTGCTTCAGATTATTTTACTATTACTGTACTATTTCAAACTGGATCCAAACAGGAACTTCTGTCTGCAAGAGACAGGGTGCATCTCTTAAGGCACCTTCAGGCATGAAAACAGGCTTTTGTATGGAGGTGATTTTCCTATGGGAGTCACGCTTTGTTCTTAAGCAAGATGAAATTAAGCCACAGACTTCCCAGCAGCACTGAATGTGATTTCAGTATGTACTTATACTTATGTAGAAAGATTTAAGGGTCTCCCAGATTTTGGTTGGGTTTGTTTTCCCATGCTTCCGGTATACAGGTGCATTAGCGTTTACAGCTTGTGTTCAGTCTGCTATGCTAAAGTGTCTGATAACTTTTTCATGTTCGTTCCGACAAAGTAAAGATGATGCCACAAGTTCACCACAACGATGTGCGGAGTGACAGACGATGACGAGCTTCTCTCAAAGGGCATGTGTTGGTGTACAAGCTAGCATAATGTCTGCTCTGCACCTATCTGGGGTCGTATATAAGCCTTTCAAAACCAGGACTGGGTATCACCATTGATTTCCCGAAGCGAATCAATTTAGGTTCCGATTCACCTCAATATCAATTCGATTATGGATATTTCATTTACAATACTAATTCTGATTGGACAGGAAAGATATTCTCAGTGAACTAATCCTGTAACTTGTACAAGAAACCCTCTCACCTGGTGCATTATAAAAAATATTAATATACACATTAAGAATTGATCCCAAAGCATCTGCATTAATGAACTTTGATAAGTTTCTGATCGGATGTCTTTGCAGATTGCACATCTGGATGATGTCATTAAATGGTTTTGGAGATTTGTGGTATTTCGCTTCCATCTTACATGTGACCTTTGCTTTTGTCCAGCTCTTCATTGTCTTCATACGTATGAAATCTGAAATACATTCAGACATCTGCCTTCAGGCTTGATGGTACCTTCAGTGGAGCTGCTTCCGCCACATTTATCCGTTTTTGTTTGCCAGATCTCGTTGCGCACAGCTGGTCACGCGTTATTAACAGGGTTTAAGTTTCACACATCCACAGAAAAAGGCCACAGACTGTAAAAAGCATTTATTCTACACAGAAGAGTTTATTCAATCAAATATTAAGAATTTTCTTTTTTAAAAATAGCTATTAGATTTGTCTGACATATGTAGCTTCAAAAATGTTTATTTTGGAGAAACAAATAGTTCTGAACAATTTTCTATCTCTTAGGTGTCTTTTCGGAAGTTTCATTGTTTTTTCAGTTTAAAGTCACACATTTTTATTTACTTAGCAGATATTTTTGTGACATACAAGTAAGGAAAGCTTGGGGTCAGAGAAAACTCTTGGAACAGCTGGGATTATGGGCCTTGCTAAAAGGTCCAACAGTGTCGGCCACAGGACGTAACCCTACAAACCTTCCA
This sequence comes from Mormyrus iriodes, assembly GCA_011763525.2. Lineage (NCBI taxonomy): Eukaryota > Metazoa > Chordata > Actinopteri > Osteoglossiformes > Mormyridae > Mormyrus > Mormyrus iriodes. Next base: position 7,615,356 of record JAAGVU020000040.1, on the reverse strand, counting down.
GACCTATGAACAAATCCCTATCCCAATGAGGTCTCTTTGAATATCAACATTCCTTCATAAATATGGGCAGATTTTACTTGACTTTTACCATGCAAAAATTATATTTATCATCATCATAGTGTGCCAGGGTCTAAAAGATCTTTGACACCTACTGCTAGGCGGCCAAGAATGAGCTACAAAAAATCTCCAAAAAAAACTGCACAAAAAATAAACTGCTATGGATGAGAGTAAAGTGGTGGTCACATCCCTTTATGAGTCAGATACCCTAAGCATAATTCTGTGGCACTATGGATGAAATACCCAAGCATTTTTTAAGCCACCACTACAAACTGTGGTCCTGGGTTTTTCATTTTATTTCATGTTACCAGTTCAAATCCAGATACAAATAGTTTGCTTGAGAAAAAAAAATGAAAGATTCAGGAAAGGCTGCTACACCTAATGAAGGTGCACTCTTTGCCACCTAGATACAACCCAGACTACATTTCTGTACCTTCAAAATACAGCTGTATGCAAATTTTGGGCAGCCCTGGCCAAATTACATACTTAGTTAACTAAGCAAGTGAAAAGTAGTGAACAACTGCTGCAGGAAACAGTGCATTAAAAAACAACATATTTGAAAATGTTAATCCACAGTTTTTATTCCATGAACGTCAAAATACAGTAACAAAATAAAATAGTTATTGTGGCATGTGCAAAAGTTTGGACACCATTCTATTTGTCTAGGGATAGAGAATTGTGTCATAGTAGCCATTAGGAGTTGTCACCAAATGACAATTGCAGAACCAAAAAAATTTCATGCCACTACAAACATTGAGCTGTCACTCAACAACCATGGGCTCCTCTAAGCATCTGAGTGAGGATCTGAAAATAAAGCTAACTGACATCTGCGAAGCATGGGAAGGCTATAAATAGATCACAAAACGCTTCCAGCTTGCAATTCCTACTGTCCGTAACGTAATCAATAAATCGCAGTTAATGGGAACTGTGGAAGTCAAGGCAAGATTTGGAAGACCAAGAAAACTTTCAGAGAGAACTGCACGTATGCTGGCCAGAGAGGCACAGGCAAAGCCTGAAATGACACGAGGTCCTACGGGATGGTTTGGCTGACACAGGAGTGGTGTTACACTGTTCTATGTTGCGGTGTAGCTTGCCTTACCTGCAACCTCATCACAAAAATATCTGAGATATACAAAACAACATCTAGAAAAGCCAGAGGCCTTAAGGAAACAGGTGCTGTGGACTGATGAAGTAAAGATTCAACTATTTGGCAATAGTAACCAAATGTATGTTTTGAGAAAAGAAGGAACAGCACTTGATGGAAAAAAAACACCAACTGTTAAATATGGGGGTGGGTGCATTGTACTTTGGGATTGTGCGGCAGCCAGTGACACAGGAAATGTTGTACGGGTGGAGTGAAGAATGAATTCCACCACATTTTAGCAAATGGCGATGACAACAGTCAGCCAAGACGCGGAATATAAAAATAGGATGACTTCTCCAATAAGGCAAAAATTCTAAACATACCTCAAAATACGCCATGAGGTATTTGAAGGAAAGCAAGTTGAAGGTTTTGAAATGGCCGTGTGCCCCAATTTAAACATTATTGAAAATCTGTGGGTAGATCTTATGTTGTGCATGCAGGACAGCCCAAGAGTATCCCACATTTAGTAGCAATCTGCAAGGCAGAGTGGAAAAAATCCCTACAAGTGTTGAAAGACTCTTAGCTGGATACAAAGTGTTTATCAGCTGTGATATCGGCCTAAGGTGGATCACTAAATACTTACCGAAGCGTCCAAATTTTTGCACATGCCACAATTACTATTTTATCTATTCCTATGTTTTGACGTTCATGAAATAAAGAGCAATATGTTGTTTTTAACACACTGTTCCCTGCAGGACTTGTTTACTACTTTTCACTTTCATAAAAGATAAAATATGTAGTTTGGCTAGGGGTGTCCAAACTTTTGTATATCACTATGTTGAAGTCCCTAGCTCAGCTTTAAATAATTACAACCAAGCTACTGTGACCCTTCATTTCAGTGTACAACACCGGAGACAAAATTCCAATCAGCATGCTGAATCACTACTGATCTAGTATTAGTGAATGACAGAATTATTGATCATCATAGTCAAAGGAAACAGGAAGGATCCAGGATCACTGGCATTTTCCTCTATCTCCTTCTCAGTTTCAGATCCTGTCCTTGGAGATGCCATTAATATCCTGGAGAAGCTATAAGTGGGAGACTTAAATCTGATCGGCTGGGAAAAAAAACAGCCACTAGCAATGATAGGCTGGTCAAAAGTGAAACAAGGGGACTGAGCATAAAAACTTGTAATTATTAGTAATAATATTAGTTCAATCCATTAGTACTTGCAAACCAATTATGCTCTCTGAATTTGTAATTTCTGAATTAGCTAATAACTATCCCACCTCCGCCCACACAAACACAAACTATAACTTCAATTTTCATACTAGAAGAGGCCTATTTTTTAAGCACAGGGAAACAAGGATGACAATCATTTTATAATCAGTTTGGCATTTCTATGTAAAATTACTTTCTTTTATGCCTTTATAAGAAGCAGTAGAGTAAAAATAAAAAGAACATTAGGCCCGAGATCATCCCCTGCAACGCTGATCGTTGATCGCAATAAGCAGTCAGAAGATAGATGGACAGATAGAAAGAACACACTTCTCAGGATCACCACAATTTGTACAGTGAGACAGTTTCAAAAGTGTATAACAAACAAAGACAACAAATACAGGGGCACAGGAACCGGGCTGTCGTGTGTCTCCCCCCCCCCCCCCCCATTGAATAGATCTCTGTATATAAATCACTACGTTATGTCCCTCCCCCAATATCAAACTCACTCCTATACTGTTGAACATACAGACAAATGAAGTTAAGGTAGAAATTTAGAAATTGCTGTGCAATCAGTGATTAATGAGTGGATCATTTTATGTCCTTGGTTTACAGTAATATGCAAAGAATATGTATGTCCCTAGAATAGGTTCCAGGCCCCCTCATGATCCTGAATAGGATAAGTGGGTGGATGGAAACGTGTTGTTACACTTGAGAAGAAACTCACTACTCTCAAGCCAGCTGAATGTTAATGTTGTAAAAATTTGTTTTATATCATTATTCTTTAGGATTTTCATGATGGCAACAACCTGATAAAGACTTGATTTAAACATAAAAAGTAGTTTTATACCACAAGTCTGACATATAGACAATCCAAACAAACAGGAGTGGTCTACTGCATTATCAACATAAAACACTGTTTATTGGTCTGTGTTTTTGTAGGGTTTCAGTTGTATAAGCGAATAAGTGTCACAATTCACACAGAATACTCAAAACTCTATAAACTAAACAAGAACACTCCCCTCCAGCAGAACAAGGAAGATATTCAGATGTGCATTATTGCATCTTAATGGAATAATGGAATACATAGGCCTACGTATTGCTTTCGGCTCAATTATGACAAAAGAAAGCAGACTGAAGTCTAAATGACTGAACTACAAGTGGAAGCATTTTGAATGTTTTTTTTTTTTGTCCATCCAAGAACCTAATCAATAAAATACTTACATATATTTGCTAATGTCTGTTCATTAATTGTTAATGTGAACAGTCATGTTTCAAATTGAGTTGGTAACCAGCATATGGGCGAATATAACAACAGAATAATTCAGGTTAGATTTTTGTAATCCAGTCCCCTGTCATCTGACATGCATTTTGAATGATTTATCCTATGCTGCATGACTGAAAAACATTACCTAGTTTGTTTGAGCATCACAGGCCATTGTTTGGTAGTACATCAAATGTGAGATTTCAAGCCATAAAGCAACGGGTAATAGATTTACCTAAGAGCTTGAATAAGATCTGAATCACCAATATAGACCAACAGGGTAATGCATAAGGAGATAAGAACATAAGAACATAAGATCTAATTTTAAACTTAGTTTTTAAAATCCATATTCATTCATTCATTCATTTTCTTCCTCTATCCCATTTTCCCCAAGTTAACCCTGTGAAATGCAAGTTAAAGAACATCTATTAAATTAAATAAGTTATTTAATTACATTTGAAGGGATGTTACGTATGACACAAAAGGGTAGTTTGATGCAAATGACAGGAACACACTTGCCAGTGTGTAGCTAAGTGCATTAAAGACCTGTGTCTGCATCTGGAAGGTCGTGGGTTTGAATCGTGAGGCCAGCAGAGTAATTAGATCACCACTGGGCCCTTAACCTCAACTACTCCAGGGGCACTGCAAGCTGGCTGACCCTGTGCTGAGACTCCAAAAATGGGGCTCTCATTATATGTATACATACATATACATATATCTTATCTAGAAACCGATATAAACGGTTTACTTCATGCTGGGTCTTTCAAATTACACCCATCACAGTAGTGTATGGAGATACAAAACTGCAGCTACATAAGAGGAGAGTACAGAAATAAGATACTGTGTGGTTAAGCACAGAAAAAAAAACCAACTTATTTCTACCGTGATGTCAATCTTACTTATATCCATAAATTATGTTGGCACCCCTTTCCCCGAGACTGCCAGATGATCCAAAGCTTACCTTGAAATAGCCCCCTTCATATAGTGTGTTAGGTGGTCCAAAGATGGCCACCTCCCAGTTGTACAGGTCTGACTCCTCTACTAATGTGATGCGGAAACCCTCTACTGGCTCCTCCTGCAAAGACTTCAACTCCAGCATGAGAGCTTTCTGAGAACTTGGCATCTGTTGTTGTGCCATTGTGATCCTGTTCCACAGAGTCGAATCAAGATGGTGCAAGGAAAAATATTTGCGTGGATGACAGAGAATACGTAGAGTTATGGTATCCGAACTCGTCTGATTATCCGTCAATGGTAGGAGTACAAGTCACTGTTTTTTGTATTTGGCTGAAAAAGTCCTCCTCCAACTGCTCAGTTAACCAAATGTTGGGCATGCAGGAAATCCAGGCGTCATAAACTGTAAAGTTCTTGATCAAATTAAACAGTTTTAACTAAAATTAATAGTGATGACTCGTATAACAACTAGCTGAAATACTGCAGGTGAAATAAAATCTTGGGCTGCAATTGATGTCAGACAAAACAGTCATTTACTCCCATCAGAGACCACATCAGCATTCAGATAAATTTAGGTTTGAAGAAACAATGTTCCAGATGGTATTCATTACTGCTATTCAACACATATTTAGAAAAATAGTATTGTGAAATTTAGGAATTAAACGACAGAACAGGTGGACAACAAAGCTTCATACTGTAGGCTAACTTGCAGCAAAATACTGGTATATGCTAACAGATTTACTAAGTTCCCTCAGCTAGCGACAACACTAAATATAATAATCGATTATAACATTTTTCTTACGGGTTTACCCATGTTGATTTGTTAACAGTTAAAAATGCGTAAAAATAAATTGCAAGGCAGTAGACTAGATAATGACAGAGAGATCGCACAGATACAGTTAAGACTCCGCTAAAGGACTAAAGGAGCATGAGATGAAAAACGATGGGCGCATTTCAGCAGGGAGTTTAGTTCAACCCTTTCCTACACCATGCATAAAAAGCTCCGCGGTCGGGTAACTTAAACACCAGCTGATATAACCTGAGCAGCTGGCAAAGCAGTTTTTTTTCTCAGGGGGACGAGAAGGGACGGATGGGCCAGCGTATGCAGTATCCTCCAAATTCACGTTATCTGATAAACAGTTGGCTCCTTCTCCGTCCAGGTCCTTAAGTCCAAATGGAAAAAAGAGAGCAGTTCCCAGTTTCTTCCTATGCACCGTGCGCGTCCTGCAGCCTATGCAATGGTGGTCTGTATTTGTGTGTGCACAGCTGTATGCTCCTCTGTTTACATGTGCGCAGCGACCTTCTACCGCTAAGCCGCCTTTATGGCGTATTCTGTCTCTAGCTCCCGCCTCGATCCACACCCGCGCTCCTCCAAAGCGACGAACACGGGTCGCAGATTTGACTTTCGCAATGCAGACATAAGCCAGACCCACACAAGGGTGTAAAACTGGTTTCTGTCAGGATGCCTGAGCTGTCTTCCTGTTTTCCTCGTAGCTTCCGGCACGCTGCGTGCATGAGGAGCGACCGGGCGCGCGCCTATACGCGAGCGCCGCCGTCACCCCGCGTTGCGTTTAAAAACTGAAAGTGTTTGGTGGTGCGATCTGCTCTTAGGACCACAGACGTCGCCTGCGTTCATGTAATGAACGTGACAGAATGCTGCGTAACTTCGAATTGTATAATACCCAATGACAGCAAGCAGTAACTGTGTTTCACACAAAATCTTATTATTTAACTGCAACAGCTTCAATACATTTTTCTGCAAAGGCTCATGACCTGATTTATTAGTATAAGCATTTTTAATGGGAAGTCAGTACTACATATATATCCAGCCACAGATGCACCTTCCATAAGTGAAGGCTCAGCAATGCTGTTTCACCTGGGTATAAGAACCACAACCCCAATGAACCACAGCTGTCCTGCGCATTTATCTTTTAAAAAAGATCCTTAACGCTCAACCGCAAACAAAATGAAATTCACTTGGATTTGGAATACTAATCAAGGACATATGAAATGTAAACCTCTTCATATTTAGGATACAGCTTTTACCTTTTAGATTCAGGGGGCCCTACACTTTATAGGGGCCCCTGAATACTATAAAATTATAATTTATACACATGGGGAACATGGACCCCCCTTCACACTTAAGTAAATTCATCCATGTCTGACCCCCTGCTTGGCAAATTGTACTGTGGGGGACCCATATTTCTTCTGATTGGAAGTAGCGAACCTGGGGGGGGAGGGGCAAGCTGAAATTTTTTCAGTTGGGTATAGAATTTCTACCTACACCCCTGCTCACACGTTTTAGTTTTAATCAAATGCACAGATTAAGACATCTGTAGTCAAAACCATTTAAAAAAAAAGTTTCTTTTTAATAGCAGAATGTTTCTTTGCCACTCTGCATTGTGAAGTGTGTCCACCATGGCTACAGCCATTTTCCCTGCAGCAATAAAAACATGATAACCAGAAAACTACAACCCCATTTCCAAAAAACTTGGGATGCTATGCAAAATGTAAATAAAACAGAATGGAACAGTTTGCAAATCAAACTCATATTTAACTGAAAATAGAACAAAGACAGCATATCAAATGTTGAAACTGTTTGGTGATTGTTTTACGACAAATATATGCTCAATTTGAATTTGATGCCAGCAACACGTCTCAAATAAGTTGGGAGAGGGGCTTGTTGACCACTGTGTTGCATCACCTCTTCTTTTAGCAAAACTCTGTAAACGTTTGGGAACTGAGGAGACCAGTTGCTGGAGTTTTGAAAGTGAAATGTTGTCCCATTCCTGCCGGATTTCAGTTGCTCAACAGTTCAGGGTCCCCTTTGTCATATATTCCGTTTCATGATGCACCAAATGTTTTCAGTGGGTGACAGGTCTGGACTGTAAGCAGGCCAGTCTAGCACCCGGACTCTTCTACTACGGAGCCATGCTGTTGTAATAACAAAGGATTCCTTTGCCTCTTTAGTTCTTTTGCATGTGTGACATTAAAATTAGAATATTATTATAGAATGATCAATTTTAATGTAAACAGTCTTGGCAAAATTATTTTGTTAAAATTTGTACCTGTGACAATGTTTGCTCCTGTGAATGTCTTTACCTACAAAGACAAAGATCCATTTGCAGTGGAACATTGGTGAATTTGCAGTGGGTAGCACTGTGGACTCACATCTCCAGAGCTATGGGTTTAAATCCTGTCCCAGGCTCTGTGTGTGTGACGTTTGCATGTTCTACCCATTTCTGCAGTTTTGCTTCCACAGTGAGTAGTGAGTCAAGTGGACTTTATTGTCATGCCAGCCATACACAAGTATACAGTGGTACGAGACATCGTTTCCCCAGAACCATATAAGACACATGGGGGGCTGTGTGTACACAGGTATGAATTCAAGGTACTAAGGGTCCCTTTTTAACCTTTCAGCATCTGCTCAACATGACCCTGTACTGCATGCGTGGATGGATGAAAATTGGGGAAACAACCCTCTTCTAATTCACATAGCTGAGTCTAACAGAATTGGAGATGTGCCTGGCGCTTAGTGAGGAAGTGCATGAGGTTGTTTATAATCACAAATGCCAATTTCTAGTTTTCCAATGTTAGACCAAGGCAATCATCTCATAAATATCTGACTGTCATATAAGGACAGCATAGCTATTTATATAATTTAAAAAATCTGATTATTTAGAGTATATGATCTCCCACAGTTATTAAAAAATAAGAAAAAACAGAGGTCTAGGCGTCTCTGAATTGCCCTTAGTGAGTGATTGTATGTCTGACATCCTATACAGGGTGTTACCTACCTTGTGGCCTTCTTATTGGGATAGGCTCCATGTCACTGCAAGCCTGTACTGGACAAGCATTGAGCAGAAGTAAATCTCTGAGAGAGATAATTTAGCATCCTACAGAAATGGGTAACGAGAACACGGCAAGTGTGACTTTACTGCCGTATCAACACGGAGCTGTTTTGTCTGTGAGGATCATTTTGGTACTCAGTGTGGCCGCTCGTGCTCAGCGATTCATACATCTTCCAACTGCTTATCTATTACAAGGTGACAGGGAATGTGGAGCCTATCCTATCCTATTTGGTAAGAAAGAAAAAACAATCTCAAAACTTTCAATTCAGGTAAATTAGTTAATATTATCATGTGACATATTACTCTTTCATTATACCACTGACTATTCAAAAGACAGACACGCTGCATTTTATTGTAGTAATTTCGCAGTGCCAGGACTAGAACCGGTCCCTCATGTCGCCGGGTGCCCCCTGCTGTCCTTTCTTTCTGCCTGTAAGTTCTGAATAAATTTCTCTCATCCCCCGATGTTGCTATTTCACCGGACTCGAATGCCCAGGAAAGCTGCATCACAGGGTCCTGATGATTTAAAAAAAAATAGGAAAAAAAATAGGGGGGTCGGCGTTTTATGTTATTTTTAACTAGCCATCTGAAAGAAAAAGTGACATAGTGAATGACATCTGTAAAAAAAGTGAACAGAGTTTAACGCAGAGCGAACGAAGCCAGGAAGCCCGACCTCCTGGTTTGTCGACCTTTGAGTTTAGTGCGCCTGCGCACCGCCGTCTGTTGCTGTTGGTGACGCAGCGTTCCGACGGTTTTAGGTCAGCGCAGAGGAGCTTCGTTAAGCAGGCCGAAGGGGCTGTTATGAAGCCCTGGCTAGATGTTGAAGGAAAGCTTGTATAGACGTTTACTTAGGGGGTGTTTCGCTGCTTAATCGAGGGAGGAGGGAGGGGGTACCGACGCTAGTGAGGCCACGTTTTGTCCGTTGTGTTTAAAGCAGTTAGCCGCAGTGCTAACGAGCAACACGGTTGCCCTTAGGTCATCCGCTGCTCACCGAGCGAAAACACCACGGAGTGCCGTTATATGATCCAGTACCCGGCGCAAGTGCTGTCCTCCATGTGGGTCAGGGACCTGTGTGTGTCGGACTATGGCGAGAAAAACAGTTAGCAGGAAAAGGAAGGCAGGGGAGACCAAGGAACAACAGGTAGGTTGGATCGGACGGGGTCGGGCTGTCCTCGGTCTTGACCCAGTTCGCTGCTGTCCGCGAAACAGGGCTGATGAGCTACCGCATTATATGTTAATGACCTGGCGATTTTATCCCGATATAAAATCTGAGCTAAAGCTGCGATTTGACACGGAAAAAAAGCGCCGAGTTGGCCTCGGTAAATGTGCTGCTATGTAGGCTTTCGTAAATCGAATTTTATGGGTCCGGCCAGATGATTCATGTATCCCATAATGCATTTTTTATTTATCTAACGGCAAGAATGCTACCCTAATAACAACATATAAACATAAAATATCATTTATCCTGGTGCATTAACTGCTTCTTTTGAACAGCACACTGGCATTAGTGTATTTTGTACCCTCAGAGGGTCTTACTGCAGTGTTACACCCGTGTTACGTGTTACGGAGATTGCAAAATATTTTCTAGGAATTACACTATACCGATATCTTGCGGCCCTTATTATTTAGTAATGTATATGTATGTATGTTTCTGTGTGTGTTTAGCGATTATATATAATACAAACTATATATAGCTTTTATATAGTTTGGTGCCCAGAATTATTTGTCATAAGTATTTGGTCATTTTTGAGAATTATTTGCCTTCCTTTAGAGCCAGCTGAGTAGTAGCTGTATGGATGATGGGCATACAAGTTATATATACTTTATTGACTTTATTCGTTATTGGATAATAGATTCATATCTAAGGGTCAACTTTTCAATAAATCATGGTTATTACTTGCTTTCCTACCCCTTTCTATTTGGAAATCGTTTTTATCTTGTTCCTTTTTCCATAAAAATATAACTTTGCTTGTCCCCACCTTATTACTCAATCTTTCTTTGCATTTATGGAAAATAGTGGTGGGGTGAATTTTGAAATGTAATGAATGTGTTCCTTCCGTTTAAGCTGGGAAGTGTTGGGTGGTTCGTTGTATGTAGAACAACAGTATTGTTCTTTTTTTAAGAAAGCAGTTTTAATCATGATCAGATACAAAGTGCCAGTGGTAGCTTGGAAGTGGCCCATTATTGACAAGTGCATGCTGCATAGTGTCTTTCACTTCTGTCTGTCTGTCTTAAATGAACACAATGGCAATTCTGACTTTGTACAGAGGTCACTTCAGCTCATTGCTCGCTTTGGATTATGGGATAATACTGCAAACATTTACTTCAATATAATGTTTCTGAATGTTTTTAAAAAGGTTTGTTCTTATTAATTATAATAATAATTAAAATGTATATATATTTAGCTTACCATTATATTTAGTATAACTTATATTTAGTTTACCAACATGCTTTATTAGATTATTAATGTATATTCAGCTTGATAACAACATGTTGTATTGATTATTACCATATAATTAATTTGGTAACCTCATGCTTACTTAACCAGAAGGATCTTAATTATTACCATGACAGCTCAATAATATTAGGGATTTTGCTTTACCAATACACATTTAATTGCAGACCTAATTATATTACACGTAATGCAAATTTTCAGGTCCTTACTGAAGCAGTAGCTATAAATACTGTAATGCAGAAGAGTTATATATGGAGAACTGTTGTGTTATAAAGTTTATAACTGTCAGTGTGAAAGATATGCACAGTTAGCAGGAGTCCCCTCTCAGTACATTCTGCACAGCGATCCGTAGCACATCTAGCAGGAAACAATAATAATTTGCTGCTTATTGAAGCATTTCAGCTGTTGTTTCGGCTATGCTACGGTACGGTGGTATATGAAAAATTCTTACTGCACAGGAAATTACAACCGGTATCCTGGATGAACTGGTGCAATACCCAGCACTAGAATTATGTTATTTCTCTCAAATTCTTTTAGTCATAAAAGGTGGTAGCATAACAGGCCATGTACTTTACATGTTAAGCTTTAAAATTCACTTTTTCACCAATACTTCAGGATTAATGAACAATGTCAGAAACAAATCTAATGCATGACTATGTGTGAGTATCTCATAGTTCTGTAGTATCTAAATGAAGAGGGCCACACAGTTATGCTGGAAATAATACCTAAGCTTTATTATTGTCTGACATAATCTATCAAATAATGCACGCTTTGTTACACTGAATGAGGCTGTTGTAGTGTCAGCGTACATTTAAGTAACTCTACATGAATACCTCTTTGACAGCTGGGCTGGTGCCATTCGAGTTACAAGCGTCTGCGCTCTACTGCAGCCTCTTCATCGCAGCACCCGCGGCTGTCATGGCGCCGGCAGCGCTCTGTGGTATGTGCCCTACAGGGGCGGGAATTCCAGCCACAGCAGCAGCACGAGCGGAATCTCCAGCGCAGTTTGAGGGGATTTGCCGCTGCCCGGTTGCCTGCCATGCTGAGAGAGAGGGAGTTCTCCCTAGGATGCCTCAACAAGGTGTTTGCGTCCCAGTGGCTCAACCATCGGCAGGTGGTGTGTGGAACCAAGTGCAACACGGTTAGAGGAAAAAGAAAGTCTGCCCGTCTGTCTGCCTCGTGTTTTCAAGTGAATCTAAATAATATTTAATTTGCTTGTTATTTCCCTGCAGCTCTTTGTTGTGGATGTGATGACTGGACAGATCACCAAAATACCCATGCTTAAGGACAGAGAGGTCCATGATGGTGGGCTGGGGTTTGGGGTCCCTTCGGTTTCTGGGATAGATCAGCAGGGCTGTGGAATCCATGCCATTGAGATAAACCCCTCAGGGACCCTGCTGGCCACAGGTGGAGACAATCCCAACAGTCTAGCTATCTACAGCTTGCCAACGTTAGACCCTGTTTGTGTAGGAGATGTAAGTGTTACATTTTGGATGCCTAAACTTTATGTATGTTCATGTTTGTTTGTTCCCTCACTGGTCTTATGACTTCATAGTGGTAAATTTCCACACGTTTCAAAATGTATTTATGCCAGCTATATGTAACTATGTTCACACAGCGGGTGCCGAGAGCATCAGTGTTTGCTCTAGCTGCCCTGCCTGTGGTGCTAGCGAATGCTGGGGACGCCTCTGACGTAGGCAGAGTGGGCGGGGAAAAGGTCATTCAAAATGCTGGGTCTTAAAAACTTTTTGAAGGGGTCACAGAGCAAACAAACATGTAGCTTATCTTTGTGCCACCTGCCAGTAGGATATAATTTGTCAAAGCACATGTGATTATGTTAAGACAAACACTAATGTTAGAAATAAGTAACATTAATGATACTGACAATTCACTGTTTTGCATGCTTTGGCACCAAAATTAGTATTCGATTTCCCTCCTTTTTTCACAAAAATATATTATGTACTTCAACTTACCTCAAACACCAGTAATTTCAGACAGCTTGGTCCATGCAAACAGGGACACATCATACATAACTGGGAACCCTGGTATGGCAATGACCAGTTTTACGGTATAAACCGTGACACAAGATACGTCAGGACAAGGCATTTTTTCCCTTTCTCCCTACAACACCAAAAATCAGTTTGCATCCTGAAAGCATACAGTTTCTCTTCCATTGTGCTTGGGAACTGTTTAGTCGGAATAAAAGTTCACACGCCCATTCTGTGGAGCACTCCTCAGTGGAGCATTTCTACATTCTGATTGGTTGCCATTGAACCGTGTCATAACTCATTACCATAATTTTTACCGGGCTTCAGCTTCATTTTGACACTCCCACCGCCCAAATTGTGCCACTCCTCACTGCCTAGAGAATGAATGACTTACGGTCACTTTGACACTCTCTCCTCTCGGGTGTGAAGGTACCTTAAGGAGTGTTAGAGGTACTGAAGTTAAGTATGTCACTGAGGGGCATAGAGGTAACAGTGGTCTCAATCCGTTAACTTCAGTCTATTTGCTCCATCCTCTTAGGATGGCCACAATGACTGGATCTTCTCCATTGCATGGATTAGTGATACCATGGCTGTATCGGGTAAGTGCAGTGAAATATATTAAAAAATGAATAAAGCACATATGAAGTCATATCTCATGTTAAATATTTGTATTTGGTCCCCCAAACATAAGTGTTAGTTATACGTGTTCATAGAGATATTTTTTGCTCTAATTGTCTATCCCTCTGAAAATACCTAGGATCCCGGGATGGCTCCATGGGGCTGTGGGAGGTGTCAGAACAGGTGCTCGGTCTAAGGAATAGTTGCCAGGATGATGAAGTGCCCAGTTACTCTCACATCTCCCACCGTGCACTAGAAGACCTCCCTAAGGAGTACACTAACCCCTACAACTGCAAAGTGCGTGCACTTGCCTTCAACAACAACAACAAGGTAGCTGGTTTTCTGATTTTAGGTGGCATATATTAGTGATTTTTTCCTGGATTGAATTTAATATAAATTGCATTGTGCTCTGATGCTCCTCTGTGCAGATAAATATTACCACTTTTAGGAAACTCATTGTGTTTTCATTTATTTTTGCTTTAATCAACCATTGCCTTCCAGGAACTGGGGGCTGTGTCCCTGGATGGGTATTTCCACCTGTGGGAAGCAGAGCATAGCCTGTGCAAGGTAAATACTGTTTTATCAGGATGTCCGTCTTTGGGCCTTATGTATCCCTTGCTGGCTTATGCTGCTTTAACCCTTGGTTTAGGAGAAATGACAGTTATGAAGCTATCGTGATTTAGAATTATTGTGTGCATTCAGTTGCTGATTGACCCTTTAACTCATGGCTTTCTGATTTCTCACTGGGTAGACCATTGTTTAGGTTTGCAGGAGGTCTGAATTAACATTGCTCACTGTATTAAAGTTCTCATTGATTTGTAAGTCTATGAACAGAACTTAGTAAAGGGCTACTGCCTCTCATTTTGCAGCTGCTCTCAACTAAGTTACCACACTGCAAAGAGAATGTGTGCCTGGCTTATGGAGAGGAATGGTCTGCGTACGCCGTCGGGTCCCAGGCACATGTGTCCTTCCTGGACCCACGTCAACCACTTCACAACATCAAATCTGTCGACTCTGGGGAACAGGGAAGTGGTAAGTACACTTTCTGATTTACACAAATTATGTTAATTTTGGGTTGAGCAGAAAAAATAGATACTTTTACAATACAAGCATTTTCTGTTTGGCAAGTGGCTCTTAAAATTCCTTAGTAATCTAGTGCAGGTAACTGCAGGAGCCAAATTTTACATAGAATTTGGAAATGTGAGTATTGCTTTAAACTGGGATAAAGTAGCTGCTCTGTGCAGTCCATTTCTTGGAAAAGGATCCAAATTAAGCTAATTTTTACATTTTTATTTGCTGAAAAGGGACAAGTATACTTATGCATGCATAGAAGCTGCTAGCCCCTTTGTACGGATTCTGAGTCATTCGAAATGGTTTTAATCATCAGTGATGAACAACGATGAATGCTTTGTATCCAGGCGTCCGGTCTGTGAGTTTCTACGAGCATGTTGTGACGGTGGGCACAGGCCAGGGCTCCCTGCTATTCTACGACATCCGAGCCCAGCGCTTTATAGGAGAGACATCGATCTCAAGTTGTGGATGCTGGTCACGCACAGGAGAGGGAATCCTTAGGCTAACAACCGGCAAGGGCTGGCTGGTCAGTCCTTCTTTGGTTCCACTGAGCGGTTGTTTAATGTCTAACGGTATAACTATGTGTATGTCGCTGTGTCTTAGTCTCGAACAAAATGTTGCTTTTGTAGCTCATGTAGTAGCAGCCTTAATCTGGTGATGAGGTGCAAGTGTGTTTGATTGGGTGTCTCTTTCCTGTTCCTCAGAGCCACGACGAGACATGGAGGAGTTACTTCTCAGACAACAGCTTCTTTCCCAATGCTGTGTACACGCATTGCTACGACACCTCCGGCACAAAGCTTTTTGTGGCTGGTGGCCCCCTTTGCTCTGGTCTTCATGGGAATTATGCCGGGCTGTGGACCTAGCGCATAAGTATATCTTCATCACCTTGCCTTTTGGCCACATCCTTTTTTTCTTATTTCCCCTTTGACTGTGCTCTCATTGAAAATCATTTTCATCCCATAAAAATCTGAGTGTTTCCACTAATGCTATCTTTATACATTGTTCTCTCTCAGAATCCACATTAGGTACTTTCTTTTGATTTTATGAAGTTTGGTTATGTCTTTAAATCATATACTTAATCCATTTGCCTTGTTGAAGGTCTTTGCATGCCTGACAAGGCTTTATGTGTTGACGGTGAAAAGGGGGGGGAGGGGAAAGTGATGTGAAGAAATGAACTTTGGACACAGCTCGTTGGGTTTTCTGAACTAAATGGGGGGGGGGGGGGAGCATCAGATTAAAATGAATGTTTCTGCCAGATTCTTGGAGATTTAATATATTTATATTTTGGCTTAAAGAAAATTGTATGGTATTTCCCTATTTTTTATTGTGTTTTAGTGCTTTTAGCAGAATCTCTTTAGTTAATGCCCAAGGGAGAAGTGGGGATGGATGCATGTCGTCCAAAGGTGGAATATAGAGAAAGGGACATCAGAATAATGAGATGATTTAATCAGGTACCTTCTGTAGTGTGTGTGTGTGTTTTGGTTCCCTGTTCTCCCATAGTCTTATATTAAGTGTGCCTGTGACCCTGTTGTAGGTTTACCTTTCATTACTGCAGTGTTTTCGTTTGATATTTTCGAGTGGGACCATGGCGTGGAGGGAAACTTTTTTCTTTTTTTGGACTTGCGTCCCTCACAACATTTTATTTAGTATGATTAATGTTTTATAATTATTTTTTAATATTATTCTTCATCACTGTTATTTATTGTGGCCTCCCCTTTTCTGACAGCTGTCTCCACCATAATTACCCTTGCCGTGACCTGCCTGTATTGTCCTATGAAATGTGTGTCTGTGATTTCATGAAACTCCTTTTTCCCATCAGGCTGTTCTCTTCTCCATTACGTAGTAGGCCTCAGTCTTTCCGTGAAAGACTAACCCTGGCTGACATTTGTCTTTTATGAAGTTATTTGTATAGTACAAAAACACACTATTACAACCATGTGACAAATAACCATCACTTTTATAAAATTTTTAAATTGTGTGCAGAATATTACACATGCATACAGTTAAGTTTGTGGTGCCTGCTTTTTCTATACTCATGTTTTTACAAATGAAGTGAAGAAACTACATGTCAAACAAAGTATTTAAAATAAAAGACTACTGATGTACCTTTTTCTGTTGAAGTGGGTGTTGGTTCTTGACTTGTTCAAAACCTACAAATCTAGCAACATGCAAACACTTTCCATGGGCAATATTGTCAATTTAAGTTAAGAGAAAAATTTTAGATTAATTCAAGGTGGCTGATATGTCAGCCCTGTTGTTCAATTTAATTTGCTCTTCATGTTATAACAAAGACACTTGTGTTTGGTTAAGAAAAGATCACTCTGGCGGACATGTATTTTTTAAGGAAGTAACTTCTCATTGTTTACACTAAATTTGTGGTCAAGTCCAAAGGGTTGAGAAGAAAATGCAAGGTAATCTGAATGACTATGTGAAGCAATATTACTTCTTGCATCACCATTTTTCTAAGTAACTTGGGTTACACATTTAAACAGGTTATATATGTATACGTGAAACCTTTGAACCATTGGGACAAATCATTTAGGAAAGAATATTGTTCATTGTCCATTTTGCCGGAAGCTTATTCAACAGTTTAAAGAAATGTAAATGTACACCTAGGATTAAGAGGAAACATGTTGCTTTGCATGTAACTGAATTGCAGAAGCTTAACATTGTTGGCTTGTGATAGTATTTCTTAACATAGCAGCTTGATTTGTATGATTAATTTCCGGCACAGCCCTGAGAGTGATTGCTGATCCACATGAAAAACATTGCAGCGAATTCTAGAGATTAAAAGGTAGCCAGTGCTATGACTATGGTACACAATGATTGGACGGCAGACAATGTACAGAAAACGCCTGTCTGCACTATAATTGTGTCATCTGGTAAATGGCACTAGGAATAAATGTAAAATATCTCATTTATTAAATACGACAGTATGTTAGAGATACCATCTGGGGGAAATAGTGGTTCCTTTTCCCTAATGTGTGAGATTTCAGGGTATACTTCGATAATAAAATTGCGAAATATATGTTGAAGCTGAATTAAGGAGTGGTGAGGCTCTTCAGTGTATTAGGAAGACCTCATATAGATTGCTGCGATTATAAGAACAGTCAGAAAAATACAAATTGTAGGAGGATAGCTAAGGACAGGACAACATAAAAAATTTCTTTAGCTGCATACGACAGTTCCTGGAGGGGAACACTGAAGTATACAAAATTATGAGAACAGACCCGATGACTACTTTAGTTAAGCATCGACTCAATAACATAAAGGCATACTGTAGGAGTACCCAGCCACAATAGTTCAAGTGTAATTAAAGGAAACATTATTTATGCATAGTACTTTAAGCGCAGAACTGAATGATTTAAGGAAAACGAATACATATAAGTGGTCTTCACTGAGCGCCCTCCGTAGACCAGTGTGGCGGCTCGTGACTGAATAAAAAAATAAGAAAATTATCCTAACCATCAGATGTATTATTTTTTTATTCATTGTTATTATATATTTTTAAATGTATGTTTTTTTTTATCTAGACGCAACACAGCTTCCCTAAAAATGTTCAGCTGCGTAGTTAACTAACAGTCAAGTGAAGCAGTATCCAGATTACTTCCTAGTCAGCTTTTAAAAAGTAAATGGTGCCCCCCCCCCACACTGGTAAGCGTGGCCCCCGTCTAAAATTCAGTGAAGAACACTGTTTAATAAGACGGTACTTCATTGATCCCCCAAAGGGAAATTAAGATTATGATTATTTTTCAAGTCTATGCTGCTACGGTGGCCTGACTGGAACGATGCTGTTTCTACGTAAGAGACAGATAACATTTGGAAAATAAGTAGTAAATAAACCAGGGACGGGGCGGCACGGTGGTGCAGTGGTTAGCACTGTTGCCTCACACCTCTGGGATCAGGGTTCACGTGGAGTTTGCATGTTCTCCCCGTGTCGTCGTGGGGTTTCCTCCGGGTACTCCGGTTTCCAAAACCATGCTGAGGCTGATTGGAGTTGCCGAATTGCCCATAGGTATGCATGTGTGTGTGAATGGTGTGTGAGTGTGCCCAGCGTTGGGTTGGCGCCCCATCCTGGGCTGTTCCCTGCCTTGCGCCCGCAGCCGCCGGGATGGGCTCCGGACCCCCCGCGACCCGAAATGGAATAAGC
>JAAGVU020000040.1:7532011-7586630 GCA_011763525.2 Mormyrus iriodes | reverse complement strand
TCATTATCCAGGTCACAAAAGCAAAGTTTAAAGGGAATAATGGCCATTTTCTATACTTTTACAACATAAGCAATTAAAAAATAACATGTATTGTCCAGGAACAAAATATGTGTTACATAGTGTTATTGAATGTATCCATTCACTGCCACTGACTGTAAGCAAGACAGCTGGGCTATTGAACGTGAAGTGCACACACAAACATTGAAAGATATTACAGCTGGAAAACTGCCTATAAAGCTAACTTACTGTGGTTTTGGGGTTAAAACCCGTTTAAACCCGAACCCGCTCTCTGGAATATTTCAGTATAGATCCGCATATCCATACATCGTCAAGCGAGAATACCAGGGAAGTGTACCCGAAGGTGGTTTCGGGTTTAAACCATAACTATGACACCGCCTTAAAGTTAGCTTTATATTCAGTTTTTCGGCTGTAATATCTTTCAACAGAAACAATCAACACCCCTTGATTTTCCAGATTGCTTTACGGGTGAATTTTTATTAACATGTGTGTGCATTTTACATTCAATAGCCCAGCTGTCTTGCCTACAGTTACTGGCGCTGAATGGACACAGTGTAGTTAATAAATAAGTATAAAACCAGATATTAAAGTTACATGGTATGCATGGTAAAGCATACTTAACTGGACATGTCTGTATCTTTTTGGTTTATACTTATTAGTCCATTAATTCTATGTTTTGTGCTGTAAACAGACACAGTACAGTCATTATTAGTAATGCAAAACTATTTCAGAAAATATTTTCCCACGCAGACAACTTGGGGGTTCCGTACAAATGTGATGATGTACAGGCAGTTAAATACTGAAAAGAACGATTGTTTCGTCTTTTTTTGGGGGGGGTCACAAGTATTCAAATATTGAAACGAATCGCGTGACATTTGAAATTCGTTCAAACTTGATTTTTGAAAAAAGTGACAGTCCTAGTAAGTATTTCGTGTCGCTGACACGCTCAAACTTGTCAATTGTCGTCTAGTTCTTCAGTGATTTGCTACATTTTAATCTGTGTTAGTTTTGTATTTTGGCAGATGTTTGCTTAAAATGTGCCGTTCTTTTTTTCTCTACTCTCTTCAGGACCTTTAATCCAGCTGAGTACACTGCAGACTCCAGTACAGCGGCTGGAGGCTCTCGCTCGGAAGACTGGGAGACAGCAGTGACAGACGCAGTGGATGGAAGAGGTATGCAATCTATGGCTGCAACAAAATATCTGATGATTTGGTAAACTCAGAAATGGAATTTTTCAGATTCAGTACTGCGTTTGTATTAGGGATGATGCCAGAGAGATTCTTTCACCGGTGCTGTGGGATTGCTTGACTTTTCAGTGCGAGAGTGCTCTGAAATGTAGGGTTTCCCCTTAATCCCTTAATACACCAGTCGCCACAAGTTTAATTTCCACTGCAACACCTCCTACACAAACACGCACGCACATGTGCTCCACGACAGTTAATGACATTCTAAATTAAAAACTTTAAATTTTAACCACAGAAATTTCTTGGGGGTGTTAAGGGGGTGCTATGGCTATCATACGGGTGGCTACAGCATCCCCAAGCCCCTCCCTGGTGCCGCCCATGATTTGATTAATCTATACTTTTACGCTTCCAGTATTGGGAGAATTATGGAAATTTTCCTTTTTCAACATTTTGTGATGAGTGGCAGTTAGTAGTTCTTGGTGAGATGTTGCTTAAAAATTAGGGACAAAAATTACAGAAAGAATGCGAGAAAATCAATGACCAAAACAGCCGGAAGTCTCTCAAGTGGGATACAGTTACAATACTGTTAACTGCTTTGGGTTGTTCGGCCAGTTTTGTAGCATATTTGCAGTCAAAAATACTTCCAAAGATCTTTGAGTCTAGAGAAATCTTTGACGGAGATGTTGAGAGAACATTGGCTCTGATGTGACAGTCAACTGGAGCATGTGACTGAAAGTCGGTGTTTTTGCCTTTTATGTGTGTTTTCTCACAGGGGCTTGGACAGTTCCACAAGACGATTGGGCTGCAGATGATTGGGCAGAAGATGTAAGTGGCTGGGAAATGGTTACCGTGTGTTTAAGTATGTTAGTGGAAATCGAATACAGTGATTGCAAATGCTATTTGATGATAAATCTGCAAATATCAGTATAAATTAGCATAAAAATAGAATGTTTAATTGTATGATTGCTGCTTGAACAAGATTCAGTAGTTAATAGGAGCTGTGCGTTACTTCTGTCTGCAGCTTTCGGAGACCAAAGTATTCACTGCCTCTTCTGCACCTTCTGCTGAGAACCACATCCCATCTGGAGACGGGTAGACATACTTTTATAATGGCACCTTTCTTGATCTGTAGTTACGGGATCTTCAGCAGAGGTTGCTGATTAACTTCTTAGGGGCTGTAGTATCTCAGATGGTCGGTGCGGTAATTTTTCATGCAGTTATTCAGTTAGTTTAATCTAGGTTGTTTAAAGTTATGAAATCCAGAAGGGTGGAAATTCATTAAATATTTTCTTGGCTTTTGAATCACTTCATTCAGATATTTCACCACAGTATTGGTCTCCCGAACTCCTCATAGTAAGTGGTTAATTTTGGGTATGATCTGTTCCTACAGTAGTAATTTATATGCTCAACCAACCACAATTTTGAAACTTGGAAGTGCAGCACAAGCATTAGAAAGGTGCCGTATCTGTTTTCCTCGTAGATTATGTGATGGCTTCCAGGGCCTAGGTAGCTGTGGTTGCTTGATGTCCAGTGATCTCCAGTCAATGTATTTCTGATAGTTGTTCCGCATTCAAGATGGGGCTGGGCAATTAACTGAAAATGTGTCGAAGCTGGCATTTAGAGCCTCTCATCAACTTAATCTTGCAAGCGCAAACACACCGAGCTGAGAAATTAGCCTCAACCCAAGCAGCTTATACCTAAAAAGAATGTCGTGTCCTTACTTTGGACACATTTTGACTTCAGTGAGGATGACATGGAACAAAACGCAGTCAAATGTAAACACGGCAGAAAAACAATTTATGCCACGAAAGGTAACACCACCGATTTTGTTGAATCACTTGGACCACAATCACATTACCAAATACTTTTACTTTTTAAATGTGACCTTTTTTACAAGATGTTTTCTTTTCATGCTAATGTGTGCTTTGATTTCAGCTATTCAAAATGTTCAATAAATAACCATAAATGGTTCATCTCTGTGGTTCCTCTAATTTTAAAATCACAGAGATGCACTCCGTAATTAGAAAAAAAATATCCCAGTTTTAATAGTTCAGCATATTTACAGTCCAGACCTTTACAAAACCTAGGGCAGTGCGAAAAAAAATTATCGATCGATCATCTATCGTAGTCAAGGTAAAAGTTTTAATCGTGATATTGATTTGAAGTCATATTGCCCAGCCTTATTTCAACACTGCACAAGTCATGGATTCTGGACATAAATGTAACTCTTAAAGGCAGTTGATGGATTGCCAGTGGACATTCAGCATTTCAGGTAGCTGAAGGTGCTTTGATAAGATTGAATTAAAGGGAAGTAGGTTTACCCTTGCTCATAGAGACATCATGTTGACTGACTGAATCAGTAGTTTCCCATGCTGTGTAGTACCCACACATCCCAAGATAATGGGGTCTGGAATTTGTGCTATTCTATTGTACTATTGTGCTTTAAACGCATTAAGTGAAGTACGCAAATTTGACAGCCTTAATACTTGAAACTCTTCATATATGTATCATTCGTTCTGACTGTAATATCTGGCTTTCAGACCGTTTCAATGGCTGACTACATAAAGTTGGTTGTAATCGAATTTTTATGTATTTTGATTTGGTTTTCCTGTACCTGGTTATAGTTTACTGGGAGTGTATTGCACCTAAAGCATTGTTAAACTAGATTTATAATTTTGGCTCTTGAAAGTTAATCTACCAATTATGTGTGAGTTAAATGGTCCAGGCGCCAATAAATTTAAGTAATTTAATGTCAGAATTGGATAATGGCCAGAAATACCTTCCCTGTAAAAATAATAGGAATTATCTTTCTAAAATGGATATTTGCTATGTACTGTGGTAAGGAGTCAGGATTTGGGTAAGAAATTACTCGGTTGTAATTAAAAGGTACATTACATCAGAGATTCCCTCCATGAAAAAAAAAGCACTGTAGCCTAACTCAGTTTTGCTGATCCAGAGAATTCCAAAGAATTCACTTTTTTTCTGCTGACAACCGTAAGTCTTACTGTATTTGCTTTGCAGTAATGGTGTTGGCATTTTATGTGCATGCAGCCTGGATATGGAAGGTCGTCTTCTGAAACCTGTGGATGGAAGAGAGTCTGAGGATATGGGATGCGTGGAGCCTTCCTCCTCCCAAAGCCTTGCCCATAGCCTGGTGTTCACCAATTCCCACCACCCTCACACCAACCCAACCAGCTATGCACATGCCACCCTGGTGAGTCACGGAAAGGAACATTTACAGTAAATGATGGGAATGAATAAACTAGCCTAACATGATCAGTCATGCACAGGCAGCTTTTAGTACACACTGAGTGTTCGGGTCATGTGATGTTTGCATGGTGTCATATGGTATAATGGAATTTGTAACCTTAAACCTGCAGGCTCTTATTGGAGCAGTTCCATGAAGTTTATTAGTCTCGTAGTTTTTGAAGCACTTCTGAGTTTGGAGAGTGAGTTAGAAACGTGCATTTGTTTATAGCTGCAATTTAAAAACTTGTTCTCCAAATATTTATTGATCTTTCCCACCTCCACACAGTCCTCAGTCCTTGGTTCAGGCTTTGGAAACTTGGGCAGCTCCAAGCTGTCACAGTCGGCCCAAATGCTGGAGCAGCAAAAGGGCCCAGGGATCGGACAACTGCCTGCAGAACAGGCCATCTCTGGGGGCAGCAGTGGATCTGTGGGAGTGTCTGGGGCATTAGAGGTTGAGAACCCAGTCCCCACTTCATCTTGGGAGGCCAAGCCGCCGGTTTCACAGAATACCACTGTGCTGTCTTCTCCTTTTAGTAGTGAGTAAATGACTCCGGTAGTCAATGGAACCAATTCAACTTTTACATTTGTTCCGAAAGACAGTGCTTGCTCTATGTGCTCATGAAATAAAGTACACACATTCATCGGGGTCAAAACATTGGACACAGATAAACCAGCATAGATAGCAGATTATCTTTGTAAAGTAATCACCAAAACAATATCAAAAATAAGTATGATTTCACTTTTTAGTCCACTATGTATTTAATATACGATTAAGCCAAACATGCTATAATAATTCACTTTATATGTATGTTTACTGTCCTTTACAGAGCAAAATGTTTCTGTGAAAGTTTTGTGGACCATTTGTACCTGTATTGCTTGTTTTAAAGTGCCAGGATTTCTGTGAAACGGCATGTTATTCAAAGTGTTTGGCGAATTTAGTTGTGCTTAATGATTCTGTGGCTAATGAGTCTGTCTTGATCGATTTTATCTAGGAGATTATAAGATGCAGCCAGAGCCTTCTCGGGTACTGAGCCAACTGGCCCAAAGGCAGCAGAACACTCTGCCCCAGCTTCAACCAGCTAGCCCCCCCGAAGCTCCTGCTACCTCGGCTCCAAGCTTCGAGTGCTTTTCCAAACCTCAGGATGCCTCTTCAACCCACAACGGACCCTTGCCAGTTGCCAAACTGTCTCTCACGGCTGGCTTGCCTCCTCCCCAGGAAGCCATCATGCAGCACAAACTTAAAACCCAGAAACGCAAAATACCTCCAACTTCAAAGGTAAGGTTACAGTCAGACTGTTGTGTGGACTGTTTTCAGAATATGCACTGGATATGATTGAGTTGCATTAGAATGCATTTTGTTTACCAGCTTTGGTTTGTTCAGTTGCGCATGGCCACGGTCTTGCTGCATATTAGGGAAAATACCGTTATGGCCTGAATATGACAGTCTCTGAAACCCATCCTACACCCACCCTCGCCCAAAAAAAAAATTCCGTCTAAAAAAACTGGGGTCATCTTATGTTGGAGAGTTAGAATTCAAATGTGATTCTACACATACAACAGTAGATGGAATAAATTCTCTGCCTCCTAGCTAGACTAACCGTTAGGAGAGAGAGAGAGAGCAGGTTCGGATTAATGCATTTGATATGTAAGGTAGTTTTACAGTGTTAAGGTGTGGTCACCCTAGCTCAAAAAAAATCACATTTCATTCATTTCAATTATACCTGCGCGATGTGGAAATCAGATTCCTGACTTTTGGTAGCAGAGTAATTTCGCGGTGCGATTTTCATCATAATTGAACTTTGACCTGCAAACTGACGTAGCTCAACCAGTCAGGCAGCACTCCTTCCTTGGGCCATGGAACAGCCAATTCTTTTTAACTGTTGATTGCCAGAATATAAATTCGTAAACAAGAGAAAAGCTGTGTGAGTGGCAGAGAGCACTGAGACAGGTCTTGAAGGTAGAAAGCATTTTTTAACATTGCTAGTTATTATGCTTCAAACCAAGCTTACTGGGCTAGAAGGCTAATAATACAATATGCATTTATTCCACTGTGCGCTGATAATTTCACCAATACTGACTGGCACGGTACAAGAAAAAAAAAGTAGTTTTCAAATGTATATTTTAAAGGCAAATTATGCCACATTTCTTATTAACAATATTTCCTGTTTAATATCACTGCACCAATACTATCTTGAAACAAAATGTTCTGTACCACTTTTGCTTGACACTGCAAAGACAATGATTTTTTTCGTGCTAGTCACCACACCCTTACTAGACTGTAACTAGATTCATTCACTTATTAAAATTTTGTATTAAAATGCTGTGTAGCCAGGCTTATTGCCATTAGCCAAAACGTCAATCATCCCCCTAAGTAAAACATTTGTTTATTGGAATGTTTGCTGCTTAATACACTTATTGTAATGCAGTTGCTTGTGGTTGCTTTATCAGTGAGAGAGTTAACTTCTTATGTTCCTTTCAAATAAAAATAACTATTTTAAAGATAAGATCTGATGTTCCAAAAACATTTTTTCACAAATAATTTCTGAAAAAGTGGGGGGGGGGGGTCATCTTATATTTAGGGTCTTGTAATATTCAGGCCAAAACGGTATGTGTTACAAAGCTTTGGAGTATCTATCAGAGATCACTTAAAGCTGTGTGAAGCTTACACCATCAGGAGTTGAATGGTTTTTGGAAAAATCTGCTTGTCAAAAAACTCTTGATGAAGCCTAATTTAAATTTTTTGGAATGTGTAAGTGTTTTCTGGGTAATATACTAAGTGTGCTTATTAAGAAATTGAACCAATATTGAATAATTGTGGTAAACTCTTAATTGGTCTGAACTTTGTGCAGAAATTGTTGGATGTTCAGCTGAACACAACGTCCACGATTTTGTGAAAGTAACAAATGCCTTGTAAGCAGGTGTGTTTGGTCAGACTCTTTTAGAACTGCTCTATGCAATGTCCAGGAATGACTGGCATAGGTTCGAGAGCTTAGGTTCTGCAGTTATAGTCGGATATTTTGTTTCTGGGCTTTGTGGATCTTAAATTGGAAATGGGGAGACTGTGTACCTTTCTCATGTTTCTCATGATTTTGATTATTTCAGATTCCTTTGTCAGCAGTAGAGATGCCTGGCTCTGCTGATGTCTCTGGGTTAAATGTGCAGTTTGGGGCTTTGGACTTTGGGCCAGAACCATCCTTGCCTGATTTCAGCCATCCAGACAATGGCAGCAGTGGCATTACTTCAACCAACAGGGAACCAGTGCCAGTATCTCAGCCTTTAAATAGCCTCTATTCCAAGTCTCCTAGGTGAGGTCCAGTTTCTTTAGTATTTGGATGTTTTGGCGTACTTGGTGTTCATTTCTCAGTAACAGTTAAAATGCCATTTGACTGAGAAATTCTGCTTGGTTTGAATTGTGCTCTTACATTCCAACCTCCACACAGTGAACCTCTTGGAAGCCCTCAGTCTCTACCCCTATCAACATCTGACTCGAGTTACTCCTCGCCGTCTGCCTCTCTGTCTACGTTGCCCTCTTCCCTGCCCCTGTCACAAACCATTTCTGCGGCAACCCATTCTTCATCAGGCAGCACTTTTGATACAAATGGGCCCTCGCATCCACACCTTACCTTCTCGCAGGGCAAGGAACCCACAAGTTCCTCTGTCACTGTAAGTTTCTGCTAGCATTTGATGATACTGCTGATCCTACGCATAAGAATCGGTGTGTGAATTTTATGACTTACGAGAAGGCATTATCTGACAGCCTTGTTAATAAACTCCTGTATTACATATGTAATTGTTTTGAAACTTGTGTGTTTCATTGTATTCAATTTAAGTGTACCGACTTTTTTCGTTACAGAATAGCTTTGACTGTGTCAGGACTTCAACTGCACTTGAAAGTAGGTTGGAAAAAAAATTAACCGTCCAGGTCTGCAGAGAAGATTCTTTGTTTTGAGGATACCCTTTAAAATGACATTTTTTGGCACCTTAGCTCCAGTTGCTTCCTCTGCAAAGCCGGACTGTCCTCAGAGCAGTGTGAGCAGTTCGGCTCGGCCTCCTGTCCTGCTCCCCTCATCCGCATCAAGCCTTAGCTCTGAACTTCCCACTCTGAGCAGGTGAGCATCGCTTTGTAATGGACTGTTCGTGTGTTTGTCCGCTATCAAAATGCCTGCCTGGATGGCACTTGGTGATGACTCCCTTTGTTGGTGATCATCGTTTGACTGAAGTAATACTGGATATGGCTGTGTAGTCATACATCAATCATTCTATTCTGTCATCTTCCCTCTGTCCTGCAGTCAGGTGACTAGCCTGCTCTCCAGTTGTACTCTCACATCCAGTCCCTCTTTCACGGTGAGCATGCCCGACCTTAAGCTGAATATCTTCCTTTTTCTTCTGTATATAGTCACTTTTTGACCAATATTTGAACATTTGTTTGAACATGATGTGGAAAAATTTGCATTTGAACTGTAATTAACCCATTTGAATTTTAAAGCGTCACTGTAGCCTGTAAGCGCATTAGACCGTTTGTTGTAATTTTATTGTTTGTCTACATAGTCGCTAGAAGGTCAGGGTGGGAAAATGTTTTCTGAAATAGTTTTGCGTTCCCTTGTTTGAACTTGATTTTTGAAAAAAGTGACAGCCCTAGAATTTATATGTGTGGTGTATTGCTATCGGGAACTTGATGGAGAATTTTTTTTACATAAGAATTGCTGTGTGAATTTAATGCGTTTAATTGCTTGTGAATTAATACAGCTTCTGGATTTCCCAAAGGTTTTCACAGGAGAAACCTCTATCCTTTGTCTTTCAGAGTACCAGTGTGAACTCCCACAGCCCGTCAGTCTGTGTCCTGTCCTCAGCGCCAGCTCCTCTCAGCACCAGTGCGGTCAATGTGACCAGCGCTGTGCATGGGACCGCAGTGACAGGAAGTACTCTGGGGCTGAATGGCAATGGGGCAGCTACCCTTCCTGGGTGCCGCAGCACGCCCCTGTTACAGTCATCCTCTGGTGAGATATGCCCCTGTGCGTAGGCTTTTCTGCAGTGATTGTTTCCTCGCAAAACCAGAGATACAATCTCTCATACCCTTTATTCACCGGTAAAAACTGCGCCCCCCCCACCAATCTCTTGCCCCACAGGCAAAGCTCCTCCCAATCTTGCCCAGGGCGTGCCTCCTTTGCTGCCTAGCCAGTACATCATGGGGCCAGGGGGTCTTCTTCCTGCATACCCGGTAACCCATCTGCCCTATCCCCGTGCCATGAACCTGTACGCTGAGTGTAGTATGTTTTGGTTATTGCTTCAGTAACACTGTTTTGTGTACCTAAGCAGATCTATGGGTATGAAGACCTTCAGATGCTGCAGTCCCGACTCCCCATGGTGAGAGGAGATTCAGACTTTTCTCTCTTTGCTCGTTTCTCTGAAAGCATATGTTGGTGTTCCTCATTGCATTATTGTCTGTACAGGATTACTATGGGGTCACATTCCCAGGCCCTGCAGCATCACTCACTGGCAGAGATGGGAGTCTGTCCAACAGCCCTTACTCAGGTAGGGCTGCTTCACCACCTGGTCTTTTAACACAGAATTCCCGAACTGTTCCCATTAAACTTCTCCTTTCTCGTCCCTCACAGGTGAAATGACAAAGTTTGGCAGGGGTGACTCTGCCTCCCCTGCCCCTTCTACCAGCCTGTCTGCACCTCCCCCTCCTCAAGCCCAGCAGCCCCTCCAGAGTCAGGCCCAGCAGCAGCAGCCAGGCCACCACAGCAGCCAGCAAGCCTTCCTGAACCCTGCCTTACCGCCAGGCTACGGCTACACGGGTCTGCCCTACTATCCCGGGTTGCCGGGAATGCCCAGTGCATTCCAGTATGGACCCATGTTTGTGTCGCCTGCCTCAGCCAAGCAGCATGGCGTTGGCCTCAACACCCCTTCCAACCAGTTCCAGCAGGCCAGCGGTTATGGGCAGCATGCTTATGGTTCAGGTTTGCCTTCCTGTTCTTGTCATTTGTCTGCTTGGCAGACATTTTAACCAAGGTCTATGACAAGTGTATGCAACCCTGATCCTGGAGTACTGGTATCCAGCAGGTTTTCCATCCTACCTGGTCTCTGATGAACCGCACCTGCTGTCAGGCAGTAATAACTAATCAGGTAGGATGGAAAACATGCTGGATACTGGCAGTCCAGGATCAGGGTGCCCTATCGTTGATTTATAGAATTCCTTAACTCCACCTGTGTTCCGAGTCTCCTTTCCTATTAGAATTCCTAATAGACTCAAGAGATTTCTTAAAGTGCTCTTGCATCAAGTTAGTGTATAATTTCGCATGGCTTTTTTGTAGGATTTGATGATCTGACACAAGGCCCAGCGGGTGGAGAATATGGCAAAGGGGGCTATGGCAGCTCCACCCAAACACAGGCCAAATCAGCTGCTACTGGACCTGGGAAAGGTGACAGTCTGAAAAGCTGTGTTAGCCTCTGATCCAGCACTTATAACTGAAGTGGATTTCATCCTAGCATGCAGAATCACAATTAAAAACAAATTGCTTTTTAGTGAACTTCCAATTAAAGCTGACATGAGGCACTCTGTTTTTAACAGGTATATCTGTCTCATCTAGCAATGCAGTGGGGCCAGACTTGAGTGCCACAGTTTACAATAAAGCCCAGGTGAGATGCATCATTTCAAAAGCAGCCTTCTGGAAGCTGGTGGAATATTTCCCTACTGAGGAAATAAAAATAAAAAAAAAGACTATGAATATATGTCTCTGCTCATTTCCTATTTCCCACCTCCCAGTCCTTCGACAAGCAAGGTTTTCACACTGGGACACCCCCTCCTTTCAACCTGCCCTCGGCGCTAGGGGGAGCGGGCCCCTTGAATCCAGGGAGCGGCCCTGGCTATGCCCCGGCCCCTTTCCTTCACATCCTGCCGGCACATCAGCAGCCCCATTCCCAACTGCTGCATCACCACCACGCGCAGGACGGTCAGGTGAGTGCCAGTGCTGCATACTGTACCTAGGGCTGGGCAATATCTGGACTATATCACGTATGTGCTATAATCACCAGGGCTTCAGATGACGCGCAAAACATTTGGCCAAACGCCAGGTCTTCAGTACTATACGGATGTTTATTTTCGGCCACAATTTGGTAAGCAGGTTAGTAGTACAGCTAAAATGTTAGTGAGATGTTTGATGAAACTCAAAAGTTAATAATCTGTGTAAATTTGCTGTATCTTTGTTGAATTCGGTTAGCGGAGCACACCACATAATACCGTTTTGGTAAACTATGGTTTGCGATATAAACTGAAGTGGCGGTGAAAAAAGGAACAGCTCAGCAGCCATTACATCTTTTTAAAGAGGAGATCTTGTAGACAACCAAGGTAAAAAGGTGCTGGTGTTGTGGCATTACTTTGGTACTTTTTGCAGTTTATTAAAAATCAGGATATGCCAAATTTATATCGATTACTAACTTTTGGGCGTCATAAAATGCCTCATTAGTATTTTAGCCACACTACTAATCTGCTTAAATTGTGGGCGTAAATAAACGTCTGTATAGTGCCAAAAAGCTGGCATCCGGCCAAATGATTTTTCCATCATCTGAAGCCCTGGTGATTGTTTTGCCTGTGCGATATAATAGTGGTATCACCCAGCCCTAGCTGTAACCTTGTAATCAGCATCAGTTGTGCACTGCCAATATACTTATAATGTGTTTTATAAGAACAAGCAAGCATAAAAGTCAATTACAAACTATAGAGCCCCTAACGATTTAAAGAATTGCACCCCCTCACCACTAAAAAGTAAACCACTAAAAGACCTTCAAAAGTGGGTTGTGTTGCAATAACACCGTTGAACTACACTTGTTCGACCAATTGTTGGAATGATTAATGCTAAATGTAAGCATCTAAAAGGTAGAAAATTCACATCGCATGGCTTATTAATAAATGCAAGTGTGGGAGATGAGCTTGAATCGGCAGATGTTCTTTAGTATTTGCTAATACTGTGTGCAGAAGTTCTTGTCTTATTGAAATGTGGGCTCCCCCTACAGGGCAGTTCTAGCCAACGCAGTCAGTCAAGCAGCATACAGCAGAAGACCCCAGCCAACAAGTCAACCTACGGCAGCTCTGCTTACTGGGGCAACTAATCGAGGGGTGCAAAGAGCTTCCCTCCCAATGCTCTCACCCTACCTCTCGTGTGCTGACCCTCTCCTGGGAAGCACAGTCTGACTGGTGTGAAGCTAAACAGATACACATACACAAGCGCACCCCACACACACTACCAATTTGTTTCCCCCAGTTCTCGTTTTACTTTTTCTTTTTTCTCAATCTTCTGGTTGTTATACGTGTAAGATATTTATGTATTTATATACTGTATATGTAATAGTAGAAATGTGATTTCTGCATTTGAAGGATTTTTGTTTACAAGTTGTAGGAAGACGATGCATTAAGAAAGCAAGAAAACTTAAGAGAGAACTTTAATTGGGGGCATTTTAAATTGTCCTTAAATTAATTTTAATGTGAACTTTTTAGAACAATTTTTGTATTTTCATTTAATAATATTTCAGGGTTGGTTCATGGTTCTTGACCAACACCATGATGTTCTTGATTTGACCCACACAAGTACCATCCCAACTGTTGCTTCATTTTAGTCCATATTATACACCAAATAAAAGTTCTGAAGTCAGTCTGTAAGTTGTCATAAGCAATAATATATAACTTTTTGTTTTTAAGATGACTTCTAATTTTCTAATTCTAATTTAAAATATAAATCAGGCATGTATCTGTTGAATTTGCAGAAGGGAAATCTTTGCTATACAAAATATCCTTTTGAAAAATATCATTTCATACATTTATACATACAAATTGTCATTACTGCATTTAGTTCTTCATAGGGAACACCTGACAATGGATTTTTCTTTAGATTTTTACCTGCTATGCTTCTTTCTAAAACTCAGCTGTTTCACACCTGTTCCTTTTTATACTTGACTGGTGTTATGTTCCATACAGTGCCTTCCTAATGATTTCAGACCTTATTTATAGGCTCTTTGCCTTTGATCTGGAAACAGAACTTGCAGCTTTGTTTCCTTCCTGAGTTCTTTCTGTGCTTTAGTCATTTTTGTCATGTCATTTTTTATGGATACATCCAAGTGTTTTAAATAGTAGTCCATGTTCCATTGTTCTGTTAAAATCAATAGGCTACATGCCTTATTATAATTCAGGCATTTGACCACTGTTAAGCTAAATGTTCAAAACTATAACTATGATGCAGTATTTACTTTTGACTGACTATATGACTAGATTAGGGCTGCCCAGCCCTGCTCCTGGTGGTCTACCATCCTTCAGAGCTTAGGTGCAGCCCTAATTTAACACACCTGTTATGGATAATCATGTCCTTCAGTAACATCTCAGAATTAGCTATGTTGAAGCTAAGCTCACTCCAATACTGAGATACTATCGAAGGGCCTGATTATCTGTGTCAGGTATGTTAAATTAGGGCTGCACCTAAGTTCTGCAGGATGGTAGATCACTAGGAGCAGGGTTGAGCATTCCTGCTGTGGATTGTCTTTGTGGCTGATACCATATAAAAAAATTGCTGCTGTTCAGAGCAAGGAGATAAACTGATACCCCAACATCCTGTGGAGAAGGTCATAACCATTACATATAGTGATTTTAAAAAAGGGACAATAAAAAGAATAAAGATGACAATGCAATGAGGAACACCAGTGTAAAGGGATGTTATCCCTTCTTAGCGTGAGAAACATAAGGTGTGGTATGTGAACTGGTTGAAATGTCTCACGGTCAATGCATGAGACTTGAGAGCCCTGGTTTTTGTATTGATGGAAGTTGTAAAGCACATTTTAAAAGGTCTTATTTTGCTTTATGATGCAATGTAGGTTCTCCTTATCAAACATGCATTCCTAGTGATTTTTCCATTTCACACCAAAGACCCTTTGAAAGGCAGGGGTGTACTTTATCACCTACACCTATATTAAATTAGTTTGCAATTATATTTTACAGATGGTACAATATGGCTAACATTTGAACTTCCAGGATTTGGGTTTTGAATTCTGGCCCCGGCTTTTTGTGGAGATTTTATGAGACAATCCCCTTACAAGAGCGACATTTTCGTTTGCGTTGCTTTGATTCCAGGTTGTAGTCATCTTACACTTTTTTTAAAAGGTGCCACATTTTCCGGTATCACCAACAAAAGGCTTGAGAAAAATCAAAATCTTAGTTTTGTTTTGTAAAGAACACCTACGTGTTATTTTTTTTTTCCTTTTTACTAGGCCCCCTTGGTTCTCGCCACCTATCCTACAAATCGCGAATGTCTCACTATCGCGAGAGTTATATGCATCCGCGAAGGATATATCCAAGGACCTAAGCAGTTTAACTCTTTAAGTGACATTTAATTTAATGTGCTATCGATTTACTCTATACATAGATATGCCAAATAAAAATAAGCATTACAGAAACATGGATATTAACATTTTCATGCCACAATAAGTTCGCAATAATACAAGAATATTTGCAAGCTTTCAAGCCGTGTGGTGTTAGGGCTGATGTATATCTGCTGGAACAACACAAGGTTTCTAATTTACTTATCTAACCCTATAATAGGATTAAATGTCGAATGTTTTCTCCCTGGTCGATAACTGGAAATGACTCTTAAAGTTCACACTGATTTAGTAAGTTAAAATAAGCAATTACGATTTTCATTTACAAGTAACTGAAATATGTAACTTTTTTTGCTGTAAAACATATCTTGTCAGTATTTAAATTGTGACCAGGCGTCAATACCATAGCGAATTCTGAAGGCCGCTGTGATCAAAATGCAATTTTATCACAGATATGCTACATAATGACGCAGAAGAGTTTTGCCACGGACTCTTTTGTCCATATACGGATCAGCTGACGATCCCTGTTTGTGACGAATACATAATTTATACTCCTGTTCCGGCTAGCCCTCCAATGCAGGCGGAAGACGGCAGTGAATTACCTCGGCGTGGAAATTCATCTGGAGCGTCTTTTTAAAAAATAATCTACAAATTCGGTAATTACTTATTTTACTACCCGCATATTTTGGGGACGGATAACAAGGAATGAAAGGGACTGTTTGAATGAAAAGTTGCACAAATTTCATTCTCGTTCCAACAAAAGGACAGTAGAGTACTTAGAAATATTTCACTATTAGTGCCGCCCCCGATCTAGAGTCTCTAAAAGGCGGGCCCACTATTTTAAATGGAATTTGGGGAGGGGGGCATGACCCGCAAATGCCCCCCCCCCCCATGACGCGGACTTTGCTTACGATGATGTAATCGTAAGAAAACTTGCCGAAGTTTTAATAAATGGTTTTGTTTTGTAAGTTTGTAGAAATACTTTGAACAAAGATAATTACATTTACGAAAGAAGTAATCCTTAGTCAGAGTAAGCGGTGAGAAAATGTATGGATAATTGAGTTTCGATTTTGTCTTAGTGAAACAGGAGGAGATTGAGATGCCTCTTTTCAGAAGATCTGTGGCTTGTTCGGTTAAAAAAGGAGTAAAGGAGAAGAGGAAGAGTCGGCCAGGAGAGAGAGAAAATGAAGGAGACTGCAGCTCTCTCATTCGTTTGTGTCTATGGAGTCTGGTTAAAAACATGAAAGATATCTGGACCAAAGACTATGCCGAGAAGTACTTGGACCAGTACTCTTTCCGTTACATCATAGGGCCATTCAACATGCTGCGTTGAGTATTTCTGGTTTAATTTCATTCCTTTGGTGAATAGAGTGTGAATGGCTGCATTTGTGCTTCATATTTGGAAATTTGTTGCCTGATGTTTTTTTCCTCCCTTGCATTCTGTCCCAATAGCAGGGCATCTTATAGAGGAACTATTCTCTCTGCTCTCCTCCCATCATTTGATGACACGTCCTGCCCTGCATCTCTTACTAGTGCCACAAGTGAGCTCACTCTCACTGTCAACCTGTTCTAGCCTGGTTACCCCAAACATCTGCCAGCTAATTGGAATTCGCTGTCAGGTCAGTGTCCAGTATGTCAAGAATAGTTGATATGCAAGCCCCAGTATTTCTCTCTCAGGCAAAGCTTGTGATTATTGTGTCAAATGTCTGAAAGGGAATACAGCCTCATCGTAACCTGTTTGCTCATTCTTTGTGGCATTTCTTTGTCTGAGTAAGAGGTACTTTGAATAACCTACTGTGATTCAGCCACTAACTCAGGTTGTTTGGGACAAGTTTCACACCTCATTAGTCCATCTGCCTTTTAGTGTCCTGTTATTATTATTTAATATTTTTAGTATTATGAATGGACGCTTGGGCTCAGTCAGAAGAAGTGACAATATACATCTTATAGCTACCTTCCATGGGTAGTGTGTGGCTCAGTGGGTTAGGAGACCTTGTCTATAGTTGGTAGGCATGCTGGTTCAAATACCAGGGTCACCAGTAGGCCTATGAGCAAGTCCCGTAACCCCCAGTTGCTCCAGAGACTGTCTGATGCTGCTTTTTCAAAAATATGTAACTGGTTTAATGTTTGTTTTTTGCAATTATTGTTATGCAACAGTTAGTTCCAACCAAGAAATCTGATTGGGCAAGAGGATGAACTATTGAATAAAAACTTACTCGAAGTTGTGCAGTTTTCTCCAATATATCACAGCCATGATTATCTTTGTCACTCAGTCTGCGGCCTCGTGCCTACAACCAAATCACAGCCATGATATATTGGAGTATAACCACACTCTATCATGTAAGTTTAATTAATGATCACTTAATTAATGATGCATTTATGATGTGTTTAGTGATTCACATGTTTTTTTTTCTCTCTCTCAGGCTCTACTCTCACTGGATCTGTCAGGTGCTCAGCACCTCTCTGCCCTGGTCCTGAGTGAGCTGCTGGGGCATCTGACCAAGCTTCATTCTCTCTGCCTGGCAGGTACTCAGTGTGATGGTTCTGTGTTACAGACTGTGGGTAGCAACTGCACAGAACTGCGGCACCTGGATGTATCTGGCTGCTATCAGCTTGCCCCCATCAGCTTGCTCTGTTTGGTGCACCCACCAGCTTCTGACACTAGCTTGCCTCTAAGGAGCCTTGTGGCTTCAGACATAGGCTTTGCAAAGGGGGATGATGAACGAGTAGCGGTGGCAGTGTTCCTCCTGCTTGCATTACCCTGCCTGGTAAAAACTGCTCTAGATGGGCTGGGTGATGCTTTTGATGTAATAGAAAGCCAGGATTTTGCAGAGTTGGAAGCTTTCTATTCCCATAATAGAATGCCCAGCCTTAAAGAATTATGGGATGAACGGATACAAATACAAGGCAAGTTAACAGGAGAGAAAGAAACAAAAATCGAAGAACTGTTAGATGATCAAGGAATGGAAAGATGGCTGTTGGAAAGTGAGGATCTTGATGGCGATGAGGAGAATGAAAATGTCTCAGAGCATGAAGAGACTGATAGTGGAAAAGAGAAGATTTTGCTTCCCAGTGATAGGCAAGTAGAAGTGAAGGACATAGGCAGGACTGAAGGAGAAACCAAGTATGTGAAGAGTGTCTTACAAGACCACTTGACCCTTCGTTTGAGGGAAGCTCAGGGAATATCCTGCAGGAATATGAGGGCATTGGGGAGACTTTGTCCAGATTTATGTGCTCTCTCCCTGGACTGTGACGATGGTGAGCTTGGACATTTAGCAGTTGCATTGGAACAATGGACACATGAGTTGCTCAGCCTTAGTCTACATTTTGCAGGGATTTTGACTAAAATTCTACCTGCCATACAAACTATGGGTGCCACGTTACACCACCTACAGTTAGAAGGTGTCAAGATCAATAATGATGCTTCTTTCCTACAACTACTCTGCTTGTGCACCAAGCTGAAGACACTGGTAATCCACACAGAGTCTCCCATTATAAATGAAGAAGAAGAAGAAAACGAAGAGCAAGGTATTCAGGGACTCCCCTGCCTGTCCCAACTCCGTTTTCTATCAGTCAAGTGAGTATGCATTCACTGCATGGAGTAGTATACAAATTTTTACTTCAATATAAAATATTTATACATTTTGTTTTAATTTTGTACAGAAAGTATATTCTATGTGTTCTAGAACCACACTGTAAATCTGATCAATTGGTTTTATATTTTATATATGTGGACAGAGTAGTCATATAAAACTAGACTGAGTCAACAGTAACATGGTAAAAACATGACATTTAAAATGAGACACAAATATGGGTGCCAGACAAATATTGTGTTCACCTCTTTGTTCAGATTAGAAATAGTAGTGTTGTTTTACCATAAGTCCAAAGAACCTATGCCTGTAAATGAGTTTAGCCTTTGTACCTAGAGATAAATGGTAATTAATAGAAATAACAGATTTAAAGAAGCACTGTCACACAGTGTCGGAACAAAAAGAATTAAAAAGAGGGAAGTAACAATACAGATGTTAAATCTCTGACTAACAGTTTAGGCCACCTATTGGGAATAAATTGAATTGCACTTTACTATACTGATCGCTCTCTTTGATTCATAGGTTCTTCTTTGATCATAGTCTAAAGAAGCCTTTGATGTGTTGGAGATCTCTGAAATGGGTACTGCTGGGCCTGCTAAGAGGATCTCCTCTTCTTGAAAAAGTTACGCTGTTTGCCATACCATGCTCTATAAATTCTGTATTTCAAAAGCTTTTGGAAACTCCAGTGACTGACAGAATTCCACCACTGCATCAACTGCGACATTTGAGTCTGGCCTATTGTGATGTTTCCATGGAAACTGCAACCCGACTAGTGACTTGGAACAGCTGCTTGTCTACACTAGATGTAAGTGGTTGCTGGGCTGTGAGTGCTGACAATATTGTGCAGTTACGAAGGAGTACCAGCAGGAGGAAACATTCCCTCAATATTGTCTGGATTTAGACTATTTCATATTGTGTCAATTGTATTGACACATTTAAATAAATAATAATGAATTTGCATTTTAAAAAACCAAATTACATTGTTATTGATTAATCCTGAATTTTATTCCTTGTATTTATTGTTGTAAGTGCTGGTATTGGCACCATTGTTTTTACTTTGTATAGAAAAGGTCAGCATTGTTGCTCACTAGTTATCAGGATATCTTTGACGTTTGTGCATTTCATACACAGCCTAGGCTCAGTGTCTATGAAGTTTACATGTTCAATGTCTATATTTGTGGGAGTTTCTGGTTTTAAATTTTTATGACCACTACCTTGCAACAATGTCTTATGTAATTTTTTTCCAGTTCAATTAATTTTATAGAATGTCTTTCTCAACAGTTTCTCTAGATTATTTTACATATACATACACAATACACAGTAGACTGTGAAGACAGCCAGAGACAATAGAGGAGAAGAAAAAACCTTTAAATTGGGATAGTAGGGGATACTGTCAGTGCACCCTTGCAGGTAATGTTAACCATACATGTTCAAATAGATGTCCAAATATCAGCAGGCAACTAGGCATGTAGGCAATGTTCAGTTGGTCTGGTTCTGGGCCTGCAGTCTGCTTTAGTTTTCTATTGGCCATCCTAGCAATGGCTTGGTTGTATATTGAATCAACGATTGTGAAATTCAACCCTTGTGAGTTTAGCCTTGATAAATCGTTGTCTGTTTTTTCAAAGATAGTTCTTATTTATCCGTATCTCAATTCAGTGTGACAGTGCAGTAAAGCTCTAAGCCTAATACTATTTGGTTTGAAAATAGAATTTAGTGTTATTGGCATTATTGTGAAAGTTTGTTTAATTTTTTCCTTCCCTAATGGAAGCACATGCAAAGAGTCTTTATACTGCGTCCTGAAGAACTCCAGATTTGACTATTTATGTGGATGTCACAATTATCAGAATTCCTGATACTTTTCTGCACAAATGCATAGTAAGTTGTATCAAAGGCTACCCTTAGGTCTAGCAATATAATTATTACAATTGCTGCAATACACAATATTACCTCATGTTTTACTTCCCCGGTTAAAACAGATTCTGTGGATTGGCAGCTAATATTTCTGTCTGGGTATGTGTTTAGTTGTGAGGATTTGTTCTGGCATTTTTGGAAGGAAGGGTAGGTTCAATACTGGTTTGTAATTAAGTATTGGGGGGTTGTTTATTTGTATTAGTAGTCTGATTACAGCCAATTTAAAGTATCTTGGAACAGCATTTATGATGGCAAGATTCAAGAGATCAAAGATTCCTTAAGCAGTTTAATGGGATGGGATTTGTATGACAGGTAGTGTGTTTTGTTTTCATAATTTATGACCTTAGCTTTTCTTCACTAAAGGAAAAAAAGTTGCAAAGGCAGCGCTTGGGAAAGGTGTGTTGATCAACAATAATTTATCATTATAACTGAATTTATAGCTGTATTGTTCACCTGAAATCTTGCATCTTCGATTTTATTGTTGAATTTAATTGGTCATTACTACAGATGGAAAGTGTGACTGCTGTTGATTAAACTGATTACTTGTTTATGGGTCTTGTTATAGTTTAAAAAGAATTTTTCTTTTGTTTAGACTAGAATAAGAGGCAGAGCAGATAATATGTGAGGCTTTTTTATAGTATGACACTGATCAACTAAATCAACCCGAGAACTTGTAATTTGATGGTCTTCCATCGACTCACTAGTCTGTGGCACTCTCATTTGAGGGATTGCATGGAGTCCTTGAACCATGGTGAGTATCAGGTTATTACTGGCTAGTTTGACAGTTGTCTTCCAGTCATCCAAATTTAATAAAATTTTACATTCTGTTAATGTTACTTTATTTACCTTGAATATTCTCCAGGTCCATAAGATGTACAGCCGATTATACTCATTAACATTATTTTCATCATAGTGCCAGATTGCCCGAACATCTTGCATTTCAAAATAGGAATGCAGTAATAAATGTTATTCTTAGGGGACATCCCCAGGGACAAGGTGCATCTTGCATCAGGGATGTTCTCTCCGTCCCTGCTGTGTGATACTTATTATCTTTTCATGGATTTTCATGTTTGTTTGCTTTTTCTCCATCATTCAATGTGTAGCCAAAAATAACTTTTGAAAATGTATGGTTAAGTTGGCCCCCCACATGTTTCAGATTTCAACCAAACTGGTCTCGATCGTATGTGCCGCGTTTGTGCCGGATTGTGCCGTTAAAACTGTCCTTTGTGCTGTTTTAGTTTCTGAGATATTAATGTTTGTTTACACGGTCACGTGACACCAGCGTGAAGTTTGCCCCCCATTTGCGTCTGATTTCCAGTCATCAAACGCTCCACCTTCTGTGAACATGAGAAACACGAGCCTGAGCACTATACGGCGATCATGTAAAAGCATAAACTAAGAGGTATAACCCAGAAAAAATAACAGTACGGACAATTTCTAAACGGCACAAACTATTGAGACCGGTTCGGAGGCAAATGGGGGGCTAACTTAACGGCGGAGTCACGTGACCATATAAGTAAGCTATCTATGCACTGAAGCAGCACAAAGGACAGTTTTAACGGCACAAACGCAGCACACACGATTGCGATCGGTCTGGTGGAAATCAGACGCAAATGGGGGGCCAACTTAACACTGATGACGTCACCATATAAACAAACGTTTATATCTCAGAAACTAAAACAGCACAAACAAAAATTTTAACGGCACGATCCGGCACAAACGCGGCACATACGATTGAGACCAGTTTGGTTGAAATCTGAAATATATGGGGGGCTAACTTCACGCAAGTTGTTTACCTCTTTAATATAAATACATTCCTCAAAAATAAAAATATATCTAAAAAAACGAATACTTTCGTTGTAATATATAATTATAATGTAATTATAGTAATGCCGGAATAAATCAATGTCACACTATTACGAATACTTTCAGAGCAGCGCCGGAACCTGGATGGAACTGCAGACCTAGAGTCTCGACATTATCAGAATAGCTTGTTAAGAAATATGAAAGAAAGTAAAATACAAAGGATACACTTACATTCACGAAATAGACATAAAAAAGGTTCATAAGTGAAATGCTTAAAGAGGTTTTGACTGCAGGTAGAGGTGTTTTAACGGCAAAGAACCAATCAGGAATGAGCTCGAGGAGCTCGCGAATTGTTCGCGCGCCGGCGTTGTCGTCTCTGGTGTGTCCGACAGTTTTTATTAACCAGTTAAACGAAGGTAGCGGTAATGGGGGCATTAAAGCACTAAATTAACAGGATTAGTTAAAATCTTATTTTTCTAAGCGATGGAGAGCGGTCATTTTTCAGATTCCGAAGGAAGGTCTATAGTAGAAGATTCAGATCCAGAAAACCGAGCCAATGAAAATCTGTACATGGACAGGTGAGTAGCCGTAGTTAATTTTTTATACATATTTAACGGGTATTCAGGGTTCGAATTACACGGTGGCTTTCAGGGAGCCCTATTTTCCGATGTGCACCACGGCTTCCCAAGTCACATCCTCGCACATACACATAAGTGCTCGTTCTATTCTGCATTCTAATATTACTACCGTCGTCAGTAACATTTCATATAGGCACAATAACAACAATATAAGAATCACGCAAGAAGTTTAATAGCTTGATTAGAGCAAACAAAAAACAAAATTACAAGGCAGAGGGACACAGGTAACATCTTTCTGCTTCTCATACACACCCCTTCAAAAACAACACATCACTTGAACAAAAAAACTGAGCCCCGAAATACTGAATAAAAACACTTAATGCTATTAATGCTAATACTAGCAGATTAAGTTCTTAATTAACGACTTCTAATTCAAATTCCGCGCCCAATCAATGATGATGACTACGTAAATGTAGTAGGTCGAGTGCAGCGCCGCCACGCTTGGATGGCCACAGCAGGAATAGACAGATTTTTGTAAATTGCGGAGACTGCTTTTGCAAAATGGAATGTAATAAGCGAAACACATAACATTGTCACGTTAATTCTACTATTATTATTTTAATTTCAGGAACCTTAAATGTACGGAAAATAAAATATCACGTATAACATAAAAGTGGACAATTTTTACAGCTCCCCCTAAACGTCTCAAGGGAGGCTTTCAAGGAAGCTCGTGTCCTTTTCAGGGGAGCCGAGATCCCCTTAGGGCCCCTATAATTTGAACCATAGTTATAATAATTATTAAGTTTTCATTTAATTAATTTCTACGAACTATAAAGCAGAATATGCAAAAGATGCGCAAAAAGTACCAATAGTCATCAGATATTACACGTCATTAAACAGACTACGCAGGAATTTGTTCCAGACAATAGAACAATGAAAGTAATTTGACTTTACTTGACTTGACTTGACATCCCAGCTCTCCCGGAAGTTCCGGGAGTGTCCCGCATGTTGACAGCGGTTCCCTGGCGCCCGC
The DNA here is from genome assembly GCA_011763525.2 of Mormyrus iriodes. Lineage (NCBI taxonomy): Eukaryota > Metazoa > Chordata > Actinopteri > Osteoglossiformes > Mormyridae > Mormyrus > Mormyrus iriodes. Next base: position 7,562,899 of record JAAGVU020000040.1, on the reverse strand, counting down.
AAAGAGATGTTTGCTGGTCAGAATTTCAGACTTTCCAGTTCCTCTTTCTATGGTTGTATTTGATTACAGACAGCCGATCACATTCCAGGAAAGGTAGCAATTTCTGGCCGAAGTCATTAGTTGACATGACATTACACGTATAACGCATTTCCCATGGCAAAGAGAGCGGCTAGTTGGACGGGAATTATTTCTTTAGCTAAACAGTCAAACAATCCAACTATCAGCATGAGCAGGGACGTGCAGGGGGGATGGCCGGGCCACTTTTGCACGAACGATTGCCTCCGTTCTGAGTCCTATATGCCCCTTTTCAAATAGCAGTATTAAATGGGTAAATAGCCGTTATTAAATGGCTACTTAAGAGAATTTAGATAACCGATTAATAACATATTAATTAAGCAGAGTTTTGGATTTACGCTCAAGCTATCTACGCTTACAAATTACTTATTAACAGGAGGATGGAAACGACAGATAATTATTACGAATACTCAGTGCCGGTCGAATCCCATGTGGCCACCTATGTCAATCAATCAAACTATTTATATAGCACTTTTCCTGCAAACTCAATGTAATACAAAGAGCTTTACAAAATAAAAAACAATATCAAACCACCCCTGCTGCCACCCTCGCCCAAACTATGTAAAATAAAGGGACAAAAGACATGAAAGACAATTATAAATAAATAAATAAATAGATATATAAGTAAATAATAAAAAAAATATATACACTACAATAAAAACACTAACTTAGGAAACCATGGGCCCTAATTTGTTGACTGGCACTGATGTAATTACTTAGGAAAACTAATTTCACTTTTAATGTATGTCCTGTCCCCCCCCCAGACTGATGTGTACAGAAGCAGTATCCTTTTCATTGGTCACTGAGAATACAGGTATGCCTTTCAAAGGAACTACAGCTGATCAGAAATGTAGATATGCCAAATAACATGTTTGTTTTATTTTTAAGAACTTGTTCACTTGTCTTCCAACTCCCTATCCTGGTCAGTGTTATAGGCCTGCAGCCTTTACCAGGCAGCACAAGACAGGGTGCACCCTGTGTCGGGTGCATGTCCATCTCAGGACATATGCATGGAAACACTCTCACACAATCATGCCATATTAGCAATTTATACTGTAGCAAGGCTTAAATCATGTCTTTGGGCAAATAAGACACAAAAGGAACATTAAGGAAAATAAGTTCATATTACTTTGTGTTTTTCTCTTGTTTGTAAGGGTCTTCACCTCTAATTGAGACATTTCCTAGAAGGTGTGATGTAGCGTGCGCCACTGATTTTTTTCCGGAGAAGGTAAATGATTTAATGGAATATTTTGGGAAGTGGCTTTTATTTCTTCTCACCATCATCCAAAGCTTGTAAATGTGTCTTCCATTGTTCTGTGGTCATTATATATAGTTTTTTGTGTGTGTTACCCATTTGTATGCACAGATACATACTGAGGGAGAAACTGTTGTTTTGAGGTATGTCTCGTGATTTTTATAGAATAATAGTTGAGCATATGTTATAAAATTATTGATATGTTAAACCTGATTGATTTTGTAACAATTGTATTCAATTTATTTTAATCGCTACTTTTATGTAGAATAGTCAGGTATCTATTTATGGAAGAATGTGGGTTCAAATTCCATGGACAACAGAGTAATCACATTGACGCATGCAGTAGAATCAAAAGAAAAAAACTATATATATATGGGTATGCTGAATAGATGTATTCAACAGTCATGATGGTGTCTCAGCCCCAGCGGTGGTGCACCGTAGTACAAGGCTGAGCAACAGGGAGTCATCAGAGAAGAGGTATGAAATGTTGTGTGCACAAAATGCATTGCAGACCACATAGTTTACAATCCACTGACTAAACTTTCATTTTATATGTAGTAGTCACAGCAGAGGCCAAATTGTTGTTGGGGAACAGATATCTCATTTTAAAATCCCCTTATAAATTTTACAATCTGTCATAATAAACCTTACTGAAAAAGGTATTTTTTTGCACATAAATTTTGTTTTCATTCATTTGCTGTGGACATATTGTCAGTTTGTTAGTGACAGACCAGAACAGAATGGTTTCTGTAATCCTTATCTTTGCCTAGCAGCACAGAGTCATTGTCATCTCTAAATGTTTTCTGCATGCCAGGAGTACATATGCTGCAGTCTCTGACATACGAAAGCGATGCGCTGCATGCAATGAAAGACCAGAGATCGTGAACCGAGACGGTGCTCATAGAGGCAAGCATGCAGTAGAGTCAGAAAACACCAGTATCAATACTCCATATTCAGATCCATTTCTAGGAGTCACTGAAAAATAATTGTTAGGATTATTACATATCTGCTGTTGGTTTTTTTTCAGTTTGTCTGTTTTATCTTTAGCAAGTTTAATTTACTTAATCATAGTACCATACATGTTAAGAAAATACAAGGTTAATGGCCCAATTGTTCTGAAAGGTTATTTTCCCGGCAACACAACAAGGAAGTCTTTGTCTGAGACCATCGGCATTAAAAAATGCTGCACAGTGAATGAGCTGGATCAAGCTACACAGTTTTTGGGGGGCAAATTTGATCACGACAGAGGTATTTGTAAGTTCAGTACTAGTTCAGCAGTATGACCAGGACTAGGGAGACCAAGATTGCTCAATGCAGACTCTTTCATGGGGCTTTCTTGTGATTATTGTTATTTATATAACAATTTCTTATAGGAATTCTATCAATCTCCCAGAATGTCTTTATAAAAAGACACACTTGTTTTTAATTTCTTTGTTTTTTAAGGTACAAATATGGTATTAAGATCAAAGACGCCAAAGAACCTGTCCCTCAGCAGAGTTAACAGGCGAAACAGGTTTGGAGAAACCCTGCTCCATCTAGCTGTGATGGACGAAGATATACATTTGGTGAGAGAGATTTTGAAAGTTGGTGCCAGTGCAAACAAAGCTGACAATGCAGGTGACGTATTAAAGGCAACATGTCTTGCTCTGTATGTTTTCCATTGAATATGAGTACCCAGATGAATAAATTAGGCAGTCCAAAATGAATTATTCTTATGTGTATTTTGTTAAGATGATGTCATCCATAAGCCAAAATAAAGACTTTTGTTTACGGTAAATATGGTAATATTTTGTGTAAGTAAAAGATGCTTAGAACAGTATAGAAACTGGGAAGTAGCAAGACAAACTGTTATCAGATAAGTAACAAAAATAATTAAGCTAATTTCTGCAATAAAGCAGGTCTTCATGAAAAACAGGTACAGATGCAAAAAATTCTCAATATTATGAGAGAAGGCTGAATTGGCTCACTGTAACAGTTGAACTACTTGTTATCAGGCTGGACTCCACTACACGTGGCAGCAGCTACAAGTCATTGTGGGATTGTGGTGACCCTGCTTGAGGCTGGGGCAGTGGTTAACTCCTCTGGAGACAAGGGTGTCACTCCACTTCATGATTCCATAGCCGTTGGAAATTATAAGGTGTGGTAAGCACAGAAATTCAAGTCAATATTGCAGTGGATGTAGGCTACTCTATAGAATTAATATAACCAAGTTTATTAAAGTGTATAAGTATATTAAAACTTGCTAAATATATTTATTTACATATTTCTTCAGTGACACAGTTGTAGATGTACTCATAATTACATATTGTACCCTTAAACTGCATAGTAAATGAATTCTTAATCTCAGGCCGCTATGTGCTTCTAGATTGTAGAGCTGCTTTTGCGCAGTGGTGCAGATCCATTACAGAAAAATGACGATGGAAGATCAGCCTTAGACATGACTACGGATGCTTCTTTGAGGAAACTGATAGAAAGATACCAGCCCAAAACTAATCAATCATTCCAAGGTCTCGAAAATGTATTAAATGTAGTTTACTACAAATAAATGTAGTTATGTAATGCTTTTTCATCCCTCTGTCCCTCTGCATTTATGTCAGTTGTATGATAAGGTTTACGAAAGTAAGTTTTTATTTGTACCACACAGAAGATCAAAGTGTTCTGAATTTGAAGAAATCAGAAGTAAGCACTCGAAGATCAAAACATGGTAAAGGTTGTTTTCAGGGGTTCCATGTTTATGAAACAGAAATAATTTCTTTCGAGGTGTTGAAATGTTTGGCAAGGAAGTACAAACAGTTTAAAAATGTATTCGAATTTATACAGCTATTAGGGGAAATTCAGTAAATTTATTAGTGCAAAGACACTAAAATATTGTTGTGTTAATAATTTTCTGTTTGTTCTTGATAAGGACAATACGAGCTTCAGAAGTGGTGTTGCCAAGATGCGTTTAAGGTTGGTGAAAGCATTGAACATCACTTGAAATGGTAGAATGGAGCAGTAAAACTAATAACCTTACGTATTACTTCTACATAATTGCTTGTTTTTCAAATTTCATTCATTGAATAGCAACTCTCCAAATGCTCATGCAGTTTAGTCCAAAATTTCGCCTTGTTTGTTTCTTGCATATATTACAATTACAATGGCATAACTAACAATAAAAGCAACAATATTAGAACTATAGGTCACACACCCCATGGTTTGTAATCAGACTGGCTTTAAGATGCTGAAAATAAATGCTCAGATTTTACATAATTATGGTGAATGTTCATTTTGAATTTAAATTAAACCAAAAATTTGAGAAAAAAACCGGAAAACTCTTTTGGGTTTCAGGTATCAAAATCTGCACCCAAGAATCATGCCAAAACAAGCTCCAGTTCTGGAGGTTTTTCTCCAAAAAGGATTGCATGTAATAAAAACCAACAGTCATTTGCTGTGGAAGAACTGTTAAAATGTAAGAGAGGAAAAAGTTTATTTATATATTTTATTTTCTAAGAAATTTCAGTAAAAAACTAAATGGAATTTATCTGCAGGTAGAGATTCAATAACTACTGGAGACATGGATGCTGTTTTATCAAAACCTGCCATTGTGTTCAACAAAGCTAAAAATGGACAAGCTATTGCTGAAGGCGCAGAAAAGAATAGTCAAGATTCATGTGCCAAACCAGCCATAGCAGTGGACAATGCAAAAGAACACTCAAAATTATCTCTAATACAAAACAAGGAGAGTATAAGCATTTGTGCTGAAGATTTGATGGGAAATGGTAGAAACTCAGATGGTACCCTTGTGGCTGATGGTGGAGAACAGTTTATTCATCAAATCTCAGAAGACAAAACTCAAGAGTATCCTGAATCTTTCACAGCCCATATATCTGAAGAAGCTACAGCTTGTTATAGAGATCGAAAGCAAATAAAAGAGCTAAATGATTTTCAAACAAATTATGATTTGGAGCAACACAAAGATGGTAGAATTGAAACTGAGAGATGTGATGTGAACATAAAGCAGAATTTTAGCTGCATAACTGCTAAGCCTATAACAAATCCCAGGATTACTGAGGATTCTGTTGGAAATTGTAAAATCAGAACATCATTTGAATTCAGAACAAGTGAACCTGAAGATGACGTGAATGAAAACATGGATGAATGCAGCATATCATTGCTAAGTCCTTATGCAAGGGATTCCAATCTTCCATGTGTTCTACAGGTTTGGCATAGCCAGAATTCTGGTGAAGGCGAAAGGCTGTCTAGAGCAAGCAATTCAACACCATCGATCAAAGGATCATCTAGCTTCTCGGATGGTAGTACACCATCACTACTTTTAGAAAAAAGCAGAAATTATAATGGATTTTCAGCTTCTGATTTATGTAAAACTAGTACTGCAGAACTGGCTGTTTTACAGCCTGAAGTTTCATGTTTTGGTGAAAAATATGATCTTAGCCTGTCTGAGAGAAATTCAGAATCTTTTGACATTAAAAAACAGTCAAGTGAGCCATTAATTGTCCGTGAAAACAAAACCAGCACTCAAGTGACCCACATGTTGTTGGAACAACAGGATAATAACCAATATGAACCTACAGAGTGCATGGTACATATAGAAATGACAAAAATGATCCGTTTGTTGTCAGACAGTGAACTTTCCAACTTCTCTAATCCTGAGACTCCATACCCTGAGAAGGATGCATCAGTCTGTGTACCAGTAAATCCTGTAAATGATGTACATGCAGAAAATTTTTGCGACTCACCGGAAGGTAATTGTGATGCCCTTTTAGCTTTGAGGGGTTCTGTAAGTCACAGCTCCAGAGCAGTATCACAAGAAAAGGAATGTGACATCAATAAGTGGTTACTTGACACTAACACCCAGGTGGGATCACCAGAAGTTGTGCTGTGTATAGATCATATCTGTCAAACAGACACAGAGGATATCTCCCAAGGAGTAATTGAAAAGGCAGGATTACAATGTGGCCAGGAGCTTCTCAACCAACAAACCTTGTCATGTCAGTCTGAATTCCATATAAGCAAACAAATTTCCGAGACTGTAATGAGTGACTATTCCGACTTTGTATCCAAAAAGGGAGGACTATTACAATCAGAAAACAACTTAAGTGCTCAAGTAGTGATGTCTACTTCTGAAAATTTCCTGCACAATTTCTCTTGCAGTCCAAGTAAATCAGAGCCAATGTGTCATGGCACACAAAATGATGAAGAAAACTGTTCATTTGATTCTGATTGTACTTATATTTCAGAATCTTACTTTTTGAAGGGCATAGAAACTGAGAAGTTGATCAAGCGCAGCCTAAATTCAGGTAAAATTATTTGTAGCACTGGAAAGAAAACATGATAGCTACAGATTTAAAAGTTCCGTTTTGGACAATTAATGATTCTGGACTGAGCTTTATCCTTTTTGAGGCAAAAGATAAAAATATATTTCTTGCTGTAGGTGTCAGCCAGGATGCAAGCATTAAAAACTTGAAGAGGCAGAGTAAGAAGCAACATGATACATTCGGCAAAGGGTCTGAGCAACAAAAGTGTAAATTAACGCATGACAAAGTTTCCAACGTGGATTCAATCTACATTCAAGAAGATTGTGACCCAACTGACCAATCTGCTGATATTTTAAAAAACCTGCCAAGTGGAAGTGATTCCGTTAATCCAATACCCTTTTCAGGTATTTAAACGAATGGTGTATAAACATTCTCCCCAGACGTCTGCTGGTCATTCTGGTATATAATTTGTTATATTTTCACATCAGAGTCCTTGATTGTGTGCTGTTAGCTCAATATTCATGCAAACATAGCAGATAACTTTCATTGCTGCTTATGCTGAAGGTGAGTTCCTTTGCTTTTTTCTTGTTCTTTTGGGACATTGGTTTCCCAGAGACATTGTTCAGCCAAATGTCATATATATTTTTTGCTACTGAAGTCCATCCATCCATCCATCCATTGTCCACCACGTATTCAGGTCTGGGTCGCAGGGGCAGCAGTCTGAGCAGAGATGCCCAGACCTCCCTCTCCCCAGCCACCTCCTCCAGCTCCTCTGGGGAATACCAATGCATTCTCAGGCCATCCAGGAAATATAATCTCTCCAGTGTGTCCTGGGTCTGCCACTGGTGTTCTTTATCATTAGAGAGGAATAATACAAGGTAAACTCTAAGTAACACTAACTGCAAAAATGTAATAAACAATGACCTTTGACCACTTGTTAATCTAACCTTTCTCTGCATTCAGTATTTTTGGTGTATTATAGTGAGTATGAATATATATTCTATATATATACTGGAGTGTTAGGCTCCAGGCCCCGCTGCAATTCTGACCAAGATAAGCTGTTAGAAGATGGCTGGATGAATAGATGGATACTGAGTGGATCATTGTATACTTTCCTGAGAGCTTCACTGATGCTATATAGCGTCCTTTCCTATTTTAGGACATGGAGTCCAGTTGAGAAGGAAATCAGCTCCCCAGAGGACTTGCTGCATGGATTATTTGACTGAAATTCTACCCAGCAAAAAGCGCAGAAGTGGCAAAAAAGTAGGTATTTGTTGACGTTTTGCACTGACTTTAAAATGCAGTAAAGTTCTGTTGTTTAGGGTCTGTTGATGAGTATTGGAAACAGATACAAACATAATAAAAGAAATGGAACACAATCCTGGTGGCAATGCAAAAGCAGCCACATCATTACATGATTATTACATTTGATAATCATCATACAGAATGATTAAAGTTGTGTATTTAGTATGCTATGCTGCAACTCTGTCAACTGCATGCAAGTAGGCTTACACATTAGCGTCTGTAACTGGCATAAACTCAACACATTTGTTCTCTTCCTTCTGGTTTTCTTTTGACTCCTGGCCAACGAGAATAAAGTGGCACGAACTGAAGAGAGACAGAGACACACGAACAGTCCTCTATACACAAAAAACAGAACATGTCAGTCCAACCCCCAGAGGGCACTTAATGGCTTTACAGTGGATATTTGAGAGGGGACTTTTTAAACGCTGCCCCAAATCTACTTTCCCCTTTTCTTCATTGCCCTGGCACTGGTCCCTTTTCTGGCCTTTTCCTTTTTAGGTCTCCCACTGTCACTTTCTTTTGAGTCCTAGCAGGTACATCACAGGTCCTGGGAGAATTCGTGGCTCCTGTGCACACCCTACCTTCTCTCTCTTTCTGTTGATAGACATTCTGGGTGGCATAGCAACTGCTCTGTCAGCTCCTGTTATCACTCCTTTATGCCCAGCAGTATTGCAACTGTCTCTCGCCCTCCTGTACAAATTCTCCGCTTTGTCACTTCTGCAGATTATGCTGTCTTTACAGCCTTGCTTGTGGCTCCATTTATAGGGATATGGTTCCTGGTTCCATGTGGCCCTTAGCTGGCCCCTTGTTCTCTGTTCTGTTTCAGATTTTGTTTCAACCAACCAGTTGAATTTGAAGAATCACGGTTGCAGAGTACTCAACTGGTTTGATGAAACAAAATCTTGGACTGCATTATTACTTTCTGCACTTGAACTATCCACTTTTTAATAATAATAATAACAATAACAATAATAATATATCTAGCTTATGTGAATAAATATATTTCTATACTGAACCCTGGGATCTGCTGGAGTTACAATAATTGACCATTTAAATATACACACAACTGTACACCATATTTAGAGACGCTATTTATCTAATCCTGAGACTTCATGTCTTTGGATTGTAAGAGCGAACCCGTGAGATGGAGTGAAGACAACCCCACATACATAATGGAGTTGGGATTTGAACCCCTACCCACGTGGGCAACAGCACTAATTGCTCAGCAACATGAAATTAACCATTTATAGCTACTCAAACATAAATGTCTGGTGGCTGCGGTGGCAGTTATGTAAAAAAATTTTTTAGCAATTTGTACATTTATTGTACAAATGGTTTAAAGGTGTTTTTTTTATTAAATATCAGATGTCTATATTAATCCCAGTAAAAAAATTATCTTTGTAAAATCCATAGTTTAAGAGGAAAACAGTTTAACCTGGTAACAGTGTATGTGCGATTTACCCCAACAAATGTTTACCTTAGATACCAATTTCACTACAAATATCGATTTAAGACATATCTGTGTGACAGAAATAATGGAGATTTTTCTCTGAAATGAGTACTTGATCATATTTAGTGTGAATTACCTGACAAAGTATACTAGATATCTTGATTATAATTAAAAGGTTCTATTCCACATGCTGAAATGTGGTGCAGTTTCATTGAGAATTTATTTATGTCATCAGCCGAGTACTCAAGGATTGATTTCCCATAAACTTTCGTATTTCAGTTTCGATCTACATCAGCTGCGTTAGACAAAGTGAAAAAGAAACAAGACGAAATGCTGACCATGGATTTGACAGACCCAGAGCATACAGGTCATTTATCTGTTTTACTCTCCCTGAAAAATGTCATGTTACATAATATCTAGTGCAACACGGCATTATTCCATAACACTGATTTACTGATTTTAATATCTTCACCAGTTTGTCCAGCTGGGCACTTAAATAAGTACAATTTCTAAATGAAATGTTCAGTGTTCGGAGTTTGCAATGTATTTTTTTTCTATATCCCTTTACACTGTTTGCAAAATATGCGTGTGGTGCTACATTTGCAGGATGTGCTCTTTTCATGAACACATAGATACTCCTGCAGTACTGAATGATAAATCTTACTGTTGAAGATGCTTTTGCTCTTATTTAAAGGTAAATTTACTGAGGCATTTGCCCAGATCCAGACTTTGCTTGATGAAGTGCTGAACAAACACAAGGCAGAAAATGAAAATTTGACCAGAAAGTATAGGTAAATCCTCCTTTGTACCTGGCACATACAAACAACTGTCTGTCTATCTAACACCCTTTTAACTTTTTTTTTTCCTCAGGATTTCCTCTGATTCTTTCAAGAATGGCACTCTCAGAGAACAACTATCATCGCTTTCCTCAAGACAAAAACGCCTGCTGGACATACTCCAAAGACAGAACAATCTCAGAGTTAAATTTCAGATGCTCCAGAACAGGCCTGTTGAGAGTCAGGCCTCCACAGAAGCCCCTTGGGCAAATATGAACATATGTGATCCCCTAACAATTCACATATCCCGACAGAGAGACTGTCACACTACTCTGGGGCAACTTTCAGAAGAAAACTGTTCATGTTTCAGCCCAGCTTTGAGCCTTTGCAGTGAAGCTATTTTGCGGAGCTGCAGTGACCGAGCCAAAGTTACTTTGGATGTCAATGATGCTGGACCACAGCTCACAGTTAATGAACTGCCCACGGATGCAGCCACGTTTTCTGACAGCTTTGTGAATGGTGATAACCAAGCAGACGTGTCACCCAGTTTCACAGTCCAGGCTAGCTCGGTTGCAGTTCACACTCAACACGTTCAGTCACAGATTGTTAAGGCACCGTCTGAGCTGGCTCATCTTATTAAACAAGGCACCATCAAACCAGGAGAGAATGTGTTTCGGCTAAAGCTGAAGGTGATTTCATTTTAATTGTTTATTTAAAATTATACTAATAATATAATAATCCATAATATTTCTGTCAAATGCTTGTTTTAGATACTCTATACAAACACTTTATAGACACAGCTTATGTAGTTAAAGCTAGATGACCTAAACTCTGTAATATTTATCTTATATTTATCTTAAATGTAATAATTAACTAATATAAAATGCTCATTTGTGCAAGAGAACATGTTTTTTGAATATTTTGAATATTTATATTATTTCAGTGTATGAAAGCTGAGCTTCTGGATGCAATTCCACTTCCTTATCTATGAAACCACACTGCTGGTTATCATTGGCTTTAACAGTTTTACTTTTTATATTTTGCTGCTTAGGGTAATTGTCACACCGCTTCCCTCCAGGAAAATGGATCTATAAAGGACATAGGAGGTCAAGTCTATGTTTCTCCAGAGCAGTGGATTGGATCTATTTTGGGGCCCGATGTTCCTGTGAGCCCAACGTATGCATGGAAAAAGGTAGAATGAAAGAAAGCAGTCGAGACAAAACAGGTCTCTATTAACTGCTTACCTAGGGTTGGTTATGGAAAATGGATATGCATGTTAGTGTAGGGCACCCTTCCCAAAATAGATACCGTTCAGTACTTATACATAGGTGAAAGTGAGCAGCAAAAAAGTGAATGACAGCAAACGAACAAATATCCCTTTGGTTGGACTAATGACACTAGGGGGTCTAAGGTCAAATGTATTGTCATCAATTGAAGGTCATTTATGTTTTAATTTTAGTGGAAATTCATGCTGTGTTAGAATAGGTGATTGGTGTCCAGGGAGTCTGACTTTAGTCCTCTAAGACCCTAGTTACATTGAGACCCTTGAACTCGACAGAGACTGACCAGGAGGGTAATCTGAAATCAAAGCACTTAATTGCTGTCCAAAGGCACACTTTTAGAAACTTTGCTTTTCTTGATTTGTTGTGCTGCTTGTGCTAAATGTTTAATAATGAATCTAATATTACTGCTGTGAATAATATCTGTTTTTACTTCAGGTGACCTACAGGTCTAAACCACTCTTAGGGTATGTAAAGAAGGCTACACCAGCATCACAACAAAACTCTTCATCCAGCGTCACACCTCCCGGAGATTTCCTTAAAGGTTAAGTATGAGTACTTATCTATGTGAAATGTTCAGAACACAGTGGGTAAAAGTTATTGTATGTAAAGTATCCAGTTGAGTTCATTGAGGGAATGTCTTGAGCTGAATTTTTTACTGTTCGCTATGTAATCACCATTTGATGAGGCTGAAACACATACTAGAAGATACAAAGCACTTTGACTGTGTGCCATAATTGGTACACCCCAGTACTTAATTGCCTTATAGTGAGTGATGCTTTTTTTGTTTGCAGATTGTAAGTGCACCTCTGTGTTTATAGCATAAGTCAGTGCTTTTTTTTTTACATATCTATTAATTACTTCTCCAGATAAATATAGAAAGTATCTCACTAGTGTGTCAGGCCAGAGAATGGCTAAAAATACCACCTGTGTCCTCTTTATCGAGTGTATGAAAGTTGGGTTAAAGAGATTTTTTCATGATTTTTATTGGCTTGTTTTTAGTGATTTTTAACGTACTTTCTCTCCTTTTTATAGAACCAAGACACATAATAGAAAATGGGATATGAAAGCTAACTTGTGTTTATATAATATGTTATAATTTATTCATTTTGATGTTGCTTCCACAGAGCTGTGTACCGAGTCCTCCATCAGTGACTTCATGAGAATACAGAGCATTCTTCTAGTAAGTGACAGCGAGTTTATGAGCAACTATGAACTGGACCAACATTGGAATAGGCTGTTAAAGTCTGATGATTGGACCTTTTGAGGAAACCTTTCCATGTGTATATGCATGCACACATTTGCATATCTAAGTATATTGACGTGTATTTGTTCTATTAATATTTTAATAACTGTTTAGATTAAATTGACTCAGTTATATTTATTTTGACCTATTGATCATATAATATTTGAATATTTGTCCTTAAAATTCTAGCTATGTTCTTATAAATGTTCCTGTTAACAGGTATTACGTAACATTAACATTAAGCATTAAAACACTCAAAACTTAAATAAAACAGCATTTGATTCTCATAATTGAGTTTTTTTCTTAATTTTTGACTGCTGTTCTGGATGGATGGACGGATAGATAGAAAATACACTATAGTAAATAAAAGTTCAAGAATACATAATAATTATACATAACACAATGTGACAACAGTAAATCAAAAATGAATGAAATTCAAACATTCGATATTAATGTGTCATTTTGAATTACACAAAGCACATTTTCAATTCCCCAGCTGAGCATGAAAGTGTCCAGTTGATTGATCAGTTTGTAGTAGGCATTAGCATTTCAGACAGAATTATTAGTCGAATTTTGCCAGTTATTATTCTAAAAATATTGCAGTACTCCTTCCCCCACCCCATCCCCACCACACACACAGAGAACTGTGTATGGAGTATAGATCAAAATATTAATTTCTTTCCATACATATTGAGATATTACTAATTGCTACAAAAGGGTAATGTAAATCATTAAATTAGAAGAATAAAAATTAAATTGAAACAAATTAAAGTGATAGTTCAAGTACAGTAGCATATAATATCATGCAGTGAAAGACAAATGTCTTCTGGTGATCAGTTCTTGTTTGCTTATTTGCCTCAGTCATTTTTCTTAAATTTCTCACAGACACACCACACTGTGAATGAATCAGTGACCTTCTTATCACAGGCACAGAGGCCTGTCCCATTGACCATAAACCTTTAATTGTACCGTAGCAATGTCTAATTTATCATTTCTTGATGTTGTCCTGTATATACAACAAAGCAGCCGATTTGTCTAGTCCACAAAACAGAGTTTGAAAATGAATGGACACATGATGTGTTTAGCCTTCTAAAGTTTGCTACACTACATTGCAAGGAGAATAGTTTTTTTTTTACATTATATACATAGTAAACTTTGCTTTGTGAATTTGTGCCTGTGTGGTTCAAAGAATCTGGGGTGGGGGGGTTTGTGTGAAGATTTGTGCAGAGGAATATATGGTCCAGTCTACATCAAAGTCCACACCTGCAATCGCTCAGTATAATAATGTGCTGGTTGCTGTCCTGTTTTTTCAGGGACCCCCATTAGCTGTTAATAAGACTACAAACTCAGCACCCTAATTCGGTAAGTAGACATTAACTAAACAAAACCACTCATCTACCCTCACCATGAGTCCTCTCTCTTTCACCATTTCCTCTATGGATAATAAACAAAAAGCTAAATTCACAGTGAAAAGAATTGCCATCCCTGTACAAAGATTTGTGCAGAGACCGAAACAGCATCCAAACCCCAATCCACCTAATTCTTCTTATCATTGTGTGTTTCCTGGAGAAAGGACATCAAAGCATCTTTGAAATGCCACCTCAAAAAGCAGACATCTCTTGTCTGTCCCTCCCACCGTTTATATTAAAGGATACAAAATTAATACTGCACGAAGGGCTAAAAACGAAGACGGTGAAACAGAAGGAATGACAAATACATTTGTGTTATTAGCTAGAACTACTTATATTTTGTGACCGTTTTGTTTTATTGATTTGTTTAATAATATAACATGTTTCTGTAACCTATGCCTTCTTTTCGTGTTTGGATCAGTGCCAACTTGTTTTCTTAATATAGTTGTGGATTTAATAAATTTATCAACATCAGGGAAGTGGTCTTTAACTTTTATTTATTTTCCCAAATGTGATCTAAAAAGTCACTGATTTCTTGCAGTGTATGCAGATCATGGTTTTTTGGAAACCGAGTCAGTGACAGACGCACATTCAGAATGAGTTTCAGAATCATTATTCTTTTCATCTCAGGTTTCTCTTTCTGCAATAATTTCTTCCACACAACCCCATTTGTTCAGTGTCAATACATTTGCGACTTTAGCCACGTCATGCACCGCAGGGACATGTAGGGGATTATCCCACACATAGGGTTGCTGTATTCGGTCGGGGGATCTAATATTCTGGTCACTGGTACCATCCCCCTGGCCATCGTTATCCTCATGCCGCAGGGCACTTGACCCTTTGGTTGAGTGAGTGGGCTGCCCAGCAGCCTCCTTCTCAGCAGAACCTCGCTCGTGCGGAGATGACCTAAGTTACCACAAAACAGTGGATAGCTCCCAAACTGGCATTTGAATCATAACAGGATGGGACGGATATTTTAAAATCATGCAAAACCTGTCGCCTGAGCAACTGGACTTGTTTTCCCTTTTTTCATATTTGTTTTAAATGCACCAGCAATCTTTCCAAACTGTTGGAGGCTATGTGATGTGTACCGGAAATAAACGGGGGGATGCCCGAAATCACCACCCAGGTTGATAGAACTGCCAGAAGGGATACTTGGATGAAAGTCTCATTAAGTATAGTGCCACTGTCTACCAACTGAAACACAAAACACTCCTCTTCTACAAGCACCACCACTGCCTTGTTCATGAAAGAGGCATAACGTAAATATTTGGGACCAATTTTTGCCAGGGGAATCTCCTCCATGGTAACTTCAGTCAATGCTGGAGGCCGGAGCGGAGAAGGGGTCTAACAGCTTCGGGGGGGTCGGTCCCCCTCCATAAGATTTGATATTTGTTCACTCAGGGATGGGGGAGCTCTTTGTAAATTTGTTATCAAAAAGGGCAGTCATTTTGAGCTCTCAGATAACCTTTACCAAAGTTTCAGACCTTAGTTAGCTCATTAGGGCTATGGCTTATTCACAATTTTTGTTAGGAAAGGCCAGGTGATGCAAATTTCGAAGCTTTATAAAGACTCTGACTCTTCAGACTTTGTCCAAAAGTCAGCAGCCATGGGCTCCTCTAAGCAGATGCCTAGCACTCTGGAAAATAAAAATACTTGATGCCCACAAAGCAGGAGAAGGCTATAAGAAGATAGCAAAGTGTTTTCACATAGCTGTTTCCTCAGTCTGTAATGTAAGTAAAGAATGGCAGTTAACCGGAATGGTGGAGGTCAAGCCGAAGTCTGGAAGACCAAAAAAACTTCTCGTAGGATTGCCCAGTTTGACCAGAAAAGACCTTCAGGTTGATTTAGCGGACTCTAGAATGGCAGTGCACTGTTTTACTTTGCAGTGACACTTGCACAAATATGACCTTCAATGAAAGGTCATCAGAAAAAAACCTCTCTGGCGTCCTCACAACAAAATTTAGCACCAGAGGTTTGCAAATGAACATCTAAACAAGCCTGATGCAGTCGTGTGAACTGATAAAATTAAAACAGAACCTTTCGGCCACAATGAGCAAAAGTTTGTTGGGAGAAAAAAGGGTGCAGAATTTCATGAACACTCCAACTCGATCATGCTTTGCACTTGTGTTGCAGCCAGTGGCACAGGGAACATTTCACTGATATCGGGAAGAATGGATTCAATTAAATACCAGCAAATTCTGGAAGCAAACTCACAGTGTAAAAAAAGCTGAATGTGAAAAGAGGGTACCTTCTACGGCAGGATATGATCTTAAACACACTTCAAAATACACGATTAACTACCTGAAGAGGCACAAACTGAAGGTTTTGTCATGGCCCTCACTCTCTCCTGACCTAAACATTATCAAAAGTCTGTGGACAGACCCCAAAAGCGCAGTACATGCCTAAGAATCTCACAGAACTGGAAGCTATCTCAAGGACATCGCAAGGAAGAATGGGTTAAAATCCCCCAAAATCCCCAAAACTCTTAGCTGGCTAGAAAAGGCGTCTACAAGCTGTGCAACTTGCCAAAAGGGGTGTTACTAAGCACTGATCATGCAGGATGGCCACACTTTTGCTTCAGCCTTTTCCTTTTTTGTTATTATAAAACTGTCAACACTGGAAATAAAGTATTTTTACTTAAAATATTACAGAAATATGTCATCTTTATACATTTTAGAAATCAGTTTATCTTTTACTTGCTTAGCTATTCACAGTAATGGATATTTTGAGCAGGGGTGACCAACTTTTGCATGCCACTGTAGATAGATGGGCGGACAGACAGACAGGCAGATAGATAGACAGGCAGACAGACTGACTACATAGCCAAAAGTATGTGGACACCCATATTAATTAGAGGATGTGATTACCCACATCCATTGCTGGCACAGATGTATAATTAGGCACACAGTCATGCAATCTCTTGCAACAAACATAAGCAATGGAACGAGTAGTTTTACAGAAGTGGTTAGTGACTTTTCACTTGGCACCACCAAAGGACACCATGTTTCCAAAATGTTACCATTTTGTCACATTTCTGTCCTGTTAGAACTGTCCTGTTAAACTGCAGGTGAAGTGATTGTTAAGTTCAAAGCATCTGAGAGCAAGTTTAGGTGTAAAGTTGTCGCCACACAAGCTCACAGAAAGGGATCTAATCACCCAACCTCAATACCCGAACGGAGTGGTAGTGTGTCCCACCAGCAATGTTCCAGCATCTCATCGACAGGCTTCCCAGAACAGTAGAGGCTGTACCAGTACTATAGGGTGGACCAATTGCATATTAATACCCTTGGTTTTGGAATGAGATGTTGGAGAACATGGTGTCTACATACAGTGCACACCTACACTATGAGGTTCCTTTGCAGGGTGCCTGGGCTCAGCCTTAGAGATAGGGTAAGGAGTTTGGACATTTGAGAGGAGCTCAAAATAGAGCCTCTGCTCCTCTACAACCAATGGAGCCAGTTGAGGTGGTTTGGGCACCTATCTAGGATGCCTCCTGGAAACCTCCCCGGGGAGGTGCTTCGGGCATGTCCAACTGGGAGGAGACCCCGGGGCAAACCCAGGACATGTTGGAAAGATTATATCTCTCGGCTGTAGAAAAGTAACAATAAGTAATACACAACAATATCCAGCTAAACTGACTATTAAACTAGTTTATTTAAGCTGAAGTAAATTTACGAATTT
The DNA here is from genome assembly GCA_011763525.2 of Mormyrus iriodes. Lineage (NCBI taxonomy): Eukaryota > Metazoa > Chordata > Actinopteri > Osteoglossiformes > Mormyridae > Mormyrus > Mormyrus iriodes. The sequence continues at coordinate 7,545,164 of JAAGVU020000040.1, read as the reverse complement.
CTAAGTCCTTTTTGTACTGCAGTATCTTCTTACTGGGAGTCTGTATTTGTAAATGACAAGCTCCCTCTGGGTTCTCCTTTTCACTCCCACTTCCTTCCTGACTCCTCCCTCCTCCTGCCCCCTTACCCTCTTACCCTCCTACCCCCTTACCTTCTTACCCCTCTCCTCTTCGGTCCACGACAAGTCATGAAGCTGAATTATCAATCAAACCTGTCAGGTGTGGAGAGTCATTTGGGTAACATGAAAGTAAGTAACCCTACGCCTCATTCATATGTTTTTATTAATGTAATATTTAAATAAAGCAAAACGATTATTTGATGGAACATGTTCGAATTTAATTTTGCAAACGGTCGTGTCGGTAAGGGGAGTATTATTGGCAGTGTGCTGTTTAGTTTGCTCTGCATCAGTCGCTTACACCAGAATAGTGCTATATGTATTAACTTTGAAAACGTGTTTGTAAATACAGCTACTTTAAAGCAGACGTATTAAGTAAGTAATTTAGCTGTTATTAATAGAAGCCTACTAGTGGTTTGTTCACAGTGTATCCAATACAGTAAAACTAGAAAACATTACCTCGCAGCGAACTTACTGTAGTCCCGTTACTGTCACCCAACGTTACAGAAACTAAAAGTATGGCTGTCCGCTATTTTTCGTGTAATAAATGCTTTTGTGAATGTCGTGTGAGTTTCTGTTAATGTACGGCTATGTTTAATAGCGCTTAAAGCAACTCAGAAAACAATTTGCATGAAACTGGCGTCAGTAGTTTTGGTATCAACATGTCTTTCCATATTACACTGCGGCACGACTATTTAGTCCGTATCATGCCTCTTTAGCCCAGGGTTCGATTCCTCGCCCGGTTCTGCGTATGTGGATGGCTGAAAGAACTAGCTAAATGATTTCTTTCCAATAACCAAAGCCACTACAAGCATATGGGGGCGGCACGACGGCGCACTAGTTGGAATTGTTGCCGAACACCTCTGGCACCAGAGATCCAGTTCGAGTCTATGTGGAGTCCGCGTGTCCTAAACGTGCGGCGTGGGATTTACTCAGGATTTCCCGGGTTCCCCCACATTCCAAAAGCATGTTAAGGTGAATTGGAGTTGCCAAATTGTCCGTGTGTGCGCATAGGCGTAACAGAGAGTTTATTGGGGGCGGTGGGGGCTTAACTTTATTATTCAGTGAAAAGGTCTATCTATTGCGGTAATGAATGAAGCCAAATTAAGTATTGGGGGGTACATGTCCCTCCCGGTTCCTACGCTCCATGTGTTTTTATGCCCTATGATCGGTTGGTTACTTGTACCGGCTGTTTGTGGGATAGGCTCCGTACCCCCGCTAACCTGAACAGGACAAAGCAGTATATAGAAAATTAATGAATGTCGCTGACAAATCTGCTAATCAGCAATACTCACTATAGACTGTTATAGTTAAGTTAGATTTTTATATAATGTCTTGCGAAGTAGCTTCCGGGGAAGGTTCCAGATCCCAGCGACCCTGAATAAGACAAGTGGGTACAGAAAATGGATGGATGGATATATAATGTATAATTTCAGATTTAATGGCACAGTATAGGCTAGGCAAAATATAAAAACCAAAACTGGAGGACTGAGAGTGCATTTTAATGGTAAATGTGTAGACTACCATACTTTTTAATGAAGAATAATAATGAATGAGAATGAAATACATTCTTATTAAACAACACCTATGTTTGTAGATTTTTTTTCTTGATTATTCTGTTTTGAGTTAAAGAAGAAAACATCAATTGACAAAGTGACAAGGCGTCATTGACGTTTGGAAGGAAGGCTGGCTTGTGTAGCAGGGATAGTGCTGAATTATGCAGTGGAGTTCACGCATTACTAGGGAAATATCTTTGAGTGACCCGGAGATCATTGAAGAGCGTTATTTGAACCTAATCTATATTGGGCTGTTAGAATATTTAAAAAGTAATTTATCGATTTGTTTATTGAAAAGTCATCAAAAACAAGTTAATTTTAACTAAGAACAGCATCATACATCATAGACAGATATAGCAGGGGTTAATGTTATGCGGTTTAAAACTCAGCGCAGAAAAGACACCCGGGGGTGTTATTTATGGTACATAGGCCTACATTAAAATAGACTAGTGATAGCTACTGGTTAAAATTTTATATTTAAATAAAGCTGAGGGGCATCTTGTTGTGAGTCAGGAATGGAGACGGTGTTCATTGGGAAATATTTTTGGATTCATTTATGCAATTTGTGTTTTCATGTCTGAATATTTAAATAGGCTAGTGAAACAATTAATCAATGTTCGGCTAGGGAAAATCGAATCATTTCACAAACTTTTTCTTTCAAATGTTGGAAACGTCACATGTTAAACTTGATCAAATTTGAAGTATACCAGAACATATTAAATAAAAATGCCTTGAAGGGGATTCGCATCATGTGTCAGGATCTAAGGTGAACTTATCAAGCTCATTGTTTCCAGGCAATTTTGATCCTCATAATGAGGCAGTTAACCACACCCTTTTACATAATACCATTTGTAGACTGTCCTACTCCTTGTTTTGAGACCACCATGTCTTAAATAGTCATGTACGCGGATTGGTTTTCCAGAAGAACGATTCCCAAATACTAATGCATGTAACCATACAATATTCACTCATTGAAACAGAGGTGTCCTGTTTTTAAAAATATCTTTTGCTGTTAAATTAAACAATCATAAATATCGTAAATTGTAAAACATCCCAAAACACATGAGTGTTTAAGTGTAAGTTAATTATGAAAACACATTTGTTTATATACTTCATAGAAGAGAACTAAACATTTTTGCTTGATGACATCAAGCTCTAAAACACATCATGTTTTAGACACATCAGTCATAGAAAATGATGTTTAAATGATCTTCATGTTGGAGTAAATCTATGATGTCTGTCAAAGTGTGTCAACTTAGCCATTTCAAAACCTCTCCTGAAGTCACTTCAGTACATGCAGCAGTTATCCAACATGCCAATGTATTTTTTGACTTCACCACTAATACACCTCATATGGCTAATCGGTATCTCATTGAATTAACTAATTAAGGTATTTAGTTAAGTTAACTGGTGGTGAAATTTAACGAACACATGCAATGACTGGGGTGCCCCTGAGGAGAGGCTTGGGAACTGAAGCGGCGTTCATCTCACCATTCAGTATGATATCAGTAACGTTTTGGAGAACAGAAGAAATTCTTGTTACTTTTTACTGTATACTGTATTTGCTTATTTTTAATTTGCATGTGTTCTAATGTTAAATTATTTTTTTCTGAGCAAATACACACTTACTACCCAGATAAAGCTTTAAACTTTTCCTTGACTACCACTTTTGCATAGTACTGTATCTAATAAAATATTTCAGGCATCTGACGTTCTGATAAAAAGTCCTTGTTCGTTTAAAAAAGTCAGAGTCAACTGTGTTACATGTACTGTAATGTATCAGCTCTTGTGAATTAAAATTAAATGTTAGTGATTGTGCTAATCTGTTAATGACAGACAGGAAAACTGTTTATTCAGATTCTTAGTATAAGCGCTGATGTGACTTTACTCTTGTCAGTTGTTTGCTATGACAGATGCATGTTATTCTCACAGTTACCTATGAAGAATAACTGTAATCACAAGCAATTTAATTTCTAGGAAAAAGTACATGATTTATCATTAGAGTGGTTGCCATTTGTAAAGCAGCCAGTAGCAAAAGTATTTGTAAACTAATATGGTTTGAAACCATGTTTTCATCAATATGAGACCACACACACAGACACAGACAAACACACACAGACATTGAGCATAGCCAGTGTGCTAAGTCTCAAGATGTATGCTTGTTACAAGATAAGTCTTAGTGCCATTTATTGAAAATAGTATGTATATCATAAACAAAGTGCTGCAGATCTAACTTTTTTTTATCCATTACAGAATGAACATACGATGTCTCACCTTGCGTCAGCTCAAATTCAAGTGTCTCCTTTTTTCACTGGCCATTGTATGTCTTTTCAAGTTTCTTGTCATCCACATAAAACACTCGGTTAAAGATGGCTTACTGGTAGGACCATATGGAAATGCAGAAAATAACTCCAGATTCCAGCTAAAAAAATATGATATTGATTGTTCTGCAATCTATCAACTCGACCCAATGGAGGTTGGAAAGTCCCTAGAAATCAGACATAAAAATACTGTCGATTTGGATGATGATGATATTGTCAATTTGACTTCAGACTGTCAGAGTTACAAAGAATTGAGAGGACATGTGAATAAACCATTATCAGATGAGGAGAAGGAATTTCCATTGGCTTACTCTTTAGTTGTGCATAAACATGCCTCCATGGTAGAGAGGATGTTGCGTGCCATCTACATGCCTCATAATATTTACTGCCTTCACTATGACCAAAAATCTTCAAAGACATTTATTGCTGCTGTAGAGAACCTAGCCAGATGCTTCCCCAATGTTTTTATCGCCTCCAGATTGGAATCAGTAGAATATGCCCACATAACAAGGCTTAAAGCTGACCTCAACTGTTTGTCTGACCTTCTTGGGTCTGTAGTCCCATGGAAATATGTCATCAACCTGTGCGGCCAAGACTTCCCCCTCAGATCCAATTTTGAGCTGGTGGCAGAGCTAAAGAAACTGCAAGGGGCCAACATGCTTGAGTCAACCCGTCCCAGTAAACAGAAGAGACAGCGCTTTGAATTTCAGCATGTACTGCAGGACGTCGAATTTGATTACAAAAGAATTCCTGTTAAGACAGCACGGACCAAGGCGCCTCCACCACACAGTATAAAGGTCTTTGTGGGAAGTGCCTACTTCATCTTGTCACACGAGTTTGTGAGTTACATCTACAACAGTCAGCTCATGCTTGACTTCTTGTCCTGGTCTGCAGATACCTATTCACCAGATGAACACTTCTGGGCCTCGCTGGTGCGAGTGCCAGGGGTGCCCGGTGAAATCCCAAGGTCCCAGCCTGATGTCACGGATCTGATAAGCAAAACGCGGCTAGTAAAGTGGGTATACCTGGAGGGGTCACTGTATCCCCCCTGCACTGGCAGTCACATGCGTGCTGTGTGCATCTATGGGGCTGCAGAGTTTCGCTGGCTCCTTACTTATGGGCACTGGTTTGCCAATAAGTTTGACTGTTCAGTTGATCCCGTCATTGTTCAGTGCTTGGAAGAAAAACTGGAGGAAGCTCAACGACATTGGGTCAACTTGGCATCAGAAAAAACATTTTGGAGGTATATCTGAAGGCTGCATAGAATAGTTGTACTGGAAATAAATCCAATTTTATTTTTTTTTTTCTCAACTAAATCAATGTTTATTCCCTGAAAGTTATATTGATTAATACAGATAAAATGAAATACAACAGTCACCCCTGCGCATTTGCAAGGGTTAGGGGCAGAAGACCCTTGTGAATGTAAAAATCTGAGAATAATACTTGGACACCCCTAACCTCAAATCAGTCTGCTAGTCTGAATGATAAAATAAAAAGCCTATTTTTACTTTATTTCTAAGCATGTTTTACTGTACTTCACACTTGGCATGTCAAATTGTTTTACTATCTAGACCTTTTTATATATCATACAGACCATCTAAATTATACCCTTGTATGTACAAAGTTACTCTTTAGTTGTACATGTATGCCCTGGGAGCCAGGGCAGCCCACCCTATAGGCAACATAGGTGCAAAAGCTCAGCAGAATCTTGCCTAGGACACCAGAGCACCCAGGGCCGGCCCTGCTAGGAGCACTCCAAAAAGGTACAAAATTTGTTGCGTGAAACTACAGATTTCACGGTCACAAAGACAGCTAACACATGAGTGTGGCTGGTTGCTGAGACAAAGATGCATGGTGCATCCAAGCCAAGACTTTTAATATTAAAGATATAGTATGCACTTAAACTAATAAATATCATAAATATTTAGGCATATTTATGATTTTATGTGATCCAAATCATTTTCAGTATTGTTTTTCATGGCCAATTCACAAATAAAACCATGAATGTCAAATTTGCAAATCTGGAGGGGTGACTGTTCTTGACTCCTGATGTAAGGGTATGTCAGTAAATAGAATTTTAAAGTAATATTCAGAAAAGTGTTTACAAGTTTGAAATAGTATAGGGGTGACACAGTGGGTGGCACTATTAGTTCACACCTCGGGGGGGTCGGGGTAACAGTCCTATGTTTTATGCAGGTGTAAAATTTGCAGTCATACTCATGCAGTTAGGCAAATGAGTTTGATGAATATTAAAGTCTGTTAAGCTATAAAATCAGTTATGAAATAATCATATAATAACTCAGAAGTTATTGCCTGTAACATGCATATCATAACGTGAAATGGGTGTAATTGGTAATCTTATCATCTGAATGGATGGAACCACTCCTTTTTAGCCAAGGAAATTGGAATTGTGCCTTAAAATATGTGGAATATTGTTTAAAAGGAATATGTTATTTGTACATTGTCAGAGGTTTTATGTATTAAGTTATTGGCTTAGACTGTTTTTTCACTTCTTTTCAATAAATTGTCAGTCATTACTTTTGTATGTTAGTTTTTTACTTTCATTTACATTATTGACCAAACCTGGAAGTGTTCCCAGCTAATTTAACTGTATATGCAATCTGGCAGCAGACGTTCAAAGCTGGATATTATTAGTTACCTAGAATCCATAAGCCTGTATACTTTGTATCTAATTTGTTTTTGTGGTTTTGTCTCTATGCCTGGTTCTTGGTTTCATCTTTTTTCCTGTGGTTATGGTGTTTAGTCTTAGCTCAGGAATTCTAATTATGTCTCAGCTGGGTTATTATCGAATAAAGCTGAGTCTAAAACTAAAATGATAATAAAAGAATTTAGTTAATCAAAATTACAACTAAACAAAAAGCGTGAGGCACAAAAACTACACTGAAACTGCAAAACTAACTGAAATAAAGTAAAAATTGAAACAAAAATATGTTTTAAGTTCTGTGTTTGAGTTTAAAAATCTGTCTATAAACTATCAGCCTATACTGGCCTACCAGACATCGCTCTACTAAATAATCAACGGTTGAATGCAAATGTGGAAGCAGATTGTGGAACTATTTTGAGTACAATGCAAGCTCTAATAAGAACAAGTGTGGAAAGCTCCCAGCTAATTTAAATACACTTTTAGTTGGTACCACAAACCTGTTTATAAAGAGTCTGAGGACTGTGACACTATGAAAGTAAACAGGACTAACGTAGGAGGTAGTGCTAAAACTAAAGAAATCTCATCTTTCCCAGAATTTCCTTGAGTCTGCCACAAACTCAGCTGGTGTGGTGGCTCAGAAGCTAGGGATCTGTGTTGTGAATTGGAAGGTTGCTGGTTCAAATCCCATGAATACCTGAAGTGACTCTACTCTATTGGGCCCTTGATCAAGGCCTTTAACCTGCAATTGCTTTGTCTTGGGTATGATGTTAATCTACATCCAGCCCTGCCAGCAGCTCTTCTAACTTCCATGGAAAATTTGGGAGTTGGTGGCAGGATTGGCACTCCAGCCACCGGAAAAAAACTGTGCTGTTCTGTACCATTTCATCCAAATTAGTGTGGTGCTGAGGTACCACCCACTGCATGGCTGCACTTGGGTTCTAATCCCTGAGGTTGTTTCTTGTGGTGGGTGCAGCAACGTGCTATATAAACATGTGCTCCTTGCCTCTCTCTCCTGCAAATTGACAGCAGCTCCCTGACATCCGTGAATGATGAGTAATGTCTGTTGTTTGCTAGTCAGTGGTGGTACAATTAATCAGTAAGAAGTCCCATTCAGTCGGAAAATTTTGCCACTAGCACCCCTCCACCCCAACATTCCCCCCGAGCCATCAATAGTCAATTTTTAATACCATCATACTGTCCTGATATTATGCCGCAGTATACGGTATGGTAATAAGCAACATTATTCTGGAATATGCTGAGAAGGAGGTGGGTTGAGGTATTTTTGAACCACAACACCACCTACCTAAACAAGGCACTCCCCTCCTGCTGGTTGTCCCTCATCTGCTTCCCTGAAATCACTATGCTTAAGGTGGGATGTCTGAAACTAGATTATTTTTGTTCAATAATCAAGCGATTATTTTTATCTCTATTAATCACAAATACAGTATTGTTGCAATACCATCAAAAAATGTAATAATCTGTACATTAACTATAGAAATGTATTTATTTTATAAAACAAGATGAACCAAGTAACAATGTTTCCCCACCTTTCCCCTCCATCGGGGGCCTCTATCACAAAACTGGTTTAACAAAGACAGGGTTAGAACATAAGTTTCAGTTTAACAAAACCAAACAAATGCAATCTGAGATAAACAATATCACAATGCTGACTATACCTATCATCCATAACATTAAAATTACCTGCCTGACATTGTGAAGGTCCCCTTCGTATCACCAAAACAGCTCTGATCCCTTGAAGCAGGGACTCCACAAGACCTCTGAAAGTGTCCAGTGGTATCTGGCACCAAGACGTTAGCAGCAGATCCTTTAAGTCTTTTAAGTTGCAAGGTGGTGCATCCATGGATCAGATTTGTTTGTCCAGCACATCCCACAGATACTCAATTGAATTGAGATCTGGGGAATTTGAAGGCCAAGTGAACACCTTAAACTCTTTTTCATGTTCCTCAATCCATTTATGAACAATTTTTGCAGTGTGGTAGGGCGCATTATAGTGCTGATTATTTCCTGCCACCAAGAGATACCGTTGCCATGAAGGGGTGTAACATTGTTTAGGAAGGTGGTGTCAAAGTAACATTCACATGAATGCCAGGACCCAAGGTTTCCCAGCAGAACATTGCCCAGAACATCACACTGCCTTCGCAGGTTTGTCTTCTTCCCATATTGCATCATGGGGTCGTCTCTTCCCCAGGTAAATGACGCACACACACCTGGCCGCTCACATGACATAACAGAAAGCATGATTCTTCAGATCAAGCCACATGCTTCCACTGCTCCATGGTCCAGTTCTGATGCTCACATGCACATTGTATGCTCTTTTGGCAGTGGACAGGGGTCAGCATCAGCACTCTGACCAGTCTGCGGCTACACAGCCCCTTGCACAGCAAGCTACGATGCATTGTGTGTTCTGACACCTTTCTATGATAGCCAACAGCAATTTGTGCCACAGTAACCTAGGGGATTGGACCAGTGGTGCTATCCTTCCCTCCCCACACACATCGTTAAGCCTTGGGTACCCATGACTCGATCAGACCACTTGTGGTAGGTACTGACCACTGCATAATGAGAACACCCCACCAGACCGACCATTTTGGAGATACTCTGACCCAGTTGTGTAGCCATAACAATTTAGCCCTTGTCAAAGTCGCTCAGATCCTTATGCTTGCCCATTTTAAATGCTTCCAACACATCAACTTCAAGAACTGACTGATCCCTTTCCTAATATATTAAGGCACTTTTGACAGATGCTATGGCAATGAGATAATCAACGTCATTCACTTCACCTGTCAGTGGTTTTAATGTTATGGCTGATCGGTGTATATTTGTATAAGACATAAAAAGCCCCCAGCTGTGGGTAACATAGATGGAGCCACATAGCCATGTAGTAAAATAAGGAGTTTAAATTCCCCTCAAAATCTGGAAGCAGGCCTGCGTAGGAGGTATTTTCTCTGGTGAGTGAAAGGCTGCATGGTAGCTTCCCCTGGGAAGGGCCCTGGGGGCACGGTGGCTTACCCTGGGAAGGGCCCTGGGGGCACGGTGGCCTCCCCTGGGCAGCACCCTGTGGGCATGGAGGCTTCCCCTGGGCAAGGCCCTGAGGGCACTGTGGCTTACCCTGGGCAGCACCCTGTGGGCACGGAGGCTTCCCCTGGCCAAGGCCCTGAGGGCACTGTGGCTTACCCTGGGCAGGGCCCTGTGAGCGTGGTGGCCTCTCCTAGGCATAGGCTCTCCAACTTCTGTGGGTCTGACATGGGGAAAAGCAAGGCTAGTCTATCCTCTACCTCCTTGAGGCAGAATAAAAGAAAAGGAGACCGACAAGTGGCCGGTTTTCTCTAAATTAGACACGGAGTAGACTCCACAAAGAGTCCACGCAGGATGGACATTTCTGGCCCAGACCACTGGAACAGGCAACCTGGGTTGGATTGATTCCTCTGCTGGATCCCCTGCCCATGCAAACATTTGGGGAAGGTCAATTCAATTCAATTCAATTCAATTTAGCTTAGTTCAGTTCAATTCAATTCAATTCAATTTATGTTTATATGCTGCCTTTCAAAATAGTCGCCCCGAGGTGCTTTACATGGGTGTGTTGTGATACATTACAAGATTATTAAGGCAGAATAATACAAAAACAGGGAAAAAAAAGAAAAGAAAAGGAAATGAAAGAAAGAAAGCCAGATGAAAACAGAGGAGAGGAACCAAAAACTCCCAAGTAGAGCGAAAAAAATCCTCTGGGGGTCCAAGGTCAACTTGCTGCCCAACCCCCCTAGGCATGCTAACATTATTGAAAATTGGGACCTGACAGCCCCTGGCCTAGTCTTACCAGACTAACCCTAGCCTAGTTCTTCCTGACGACCCCTGGCCTAGTCTCTGCAACAGTTGCTTTAACAAAAATGTACTCTGGTAGCTTGAGGCCTCCATGGTGATGAAGTGCCAGGGATGAGCAAGATTCAACCAGATGTGCTGAAGATGATGGATAACTCTGCAGTGATGCGGCTAATAGGGCTCATCAGCCTTACATGGAAGACGAGGATAAACTGGGAAGATAGAATACAAAACTCTGGTACCATATATCTACAGGAGCATTATATACCCCAGGTTTGTCCTGTACAGGGACGCTGCAAAAGAGACTCCTTCTTGTGGTTGAATATCAGTTCAAAGAACTTTCTTTGGACTTTGACTGTAAAGGAAGGTAAGAGTGGTACCCACTGATCCACTTGATTCCCATTTTGTCAAATATAATTAAATATTAAGAACTACTCTTATCTTCTACGACACTAATATTTTGTAATTTTACGACACCTACTATCCTATGCAAGAGCAAACAGCACAGTTTTTTGCGTCTGCAGTAAATCTTAGTCAATGCTTGATTAACGTGCGTCTCGTGTTTGGAGTAAATCCCCTACAAAGCAACCATCTACACAGCCCATGGTAGTGCAGATGTTATTTAGTTACAAGTAGGGAGTACAATGTGTGTTGTCTTTCTTGATATTATCAGTTGTTGTGTCAATGAAGACATATTGCAGGTTTAAAAGATCATACTGTTCGTTTGTGCTAGATTCTGACTTTCTTCTAAATATGCAAGGCCAAATTAAACAGCTGAGTCAGAAGTGAAGTCAGAGCCATGAGTTCCCGCTCCAAATCCAAACTGCATCAGACGGAAAATTTATATTCAAATGTGTTCCATGGAAATGAGGACAGTTTCTTGTTTTTTTGTAGGAAACTAATGTTGACGTATCTCTGAAGTATCATTTAGCTTGAACTTCTCAAAAATACAGACGGCTTGGCTTCAGAATCTCCATTACATCATGAAATGGCAGCAGGGCTAAACGTGCCAGAATGCTCATTTCCGTCCCAGAACAGACAGATACGGCACTGTGTGCCCAGCTCTGTGCTGTTACCTCAGAACATAACTCTCCCAAAGAAATTTCCAAAGACTGGGCCAAGCATGGTGTCAATGCTACGGTGAGCTGCTTTATTGGAAATTTCACAGTCCTGCTGTGAGCGAGATCTGCGTCTCCTACGTTTCTGTGTTTCCCTGTTACCATGCGGAATATAGGTGTTTAGTGTTGCCCCGAAGCCCCCATAGCCCCAGGGTGGAAATACAATACAGCAGCAAGTAAGGAGATGGGCTCCAGACAAACAAGACTTATTTTGTTCACAAGCTGTCTATGGCATCAAATTAGAATTTCTTACAATTGCATTATTGATTATTAACAGTGTACCTTCTCTATAGAACACATTCATCTTTTAGTTACGTATTTGTAAGAATAAGAATAAAGTTCATTCTGTGCTTAACCAGAAGCCAGAGGAGTAATATATTTACTTCTGGTTACAATTCTTGCTGCCACATTTTGAATCCACTGTAGGAAAGAGAGTGTGTTCCCTGAGAAAAGAATATCATGACAGTCTAATCTGCTCTACATAAATTTAGTTATCATTTTTGTATTATATCTTGAAAGGTTACAAAATGTATAATGTTACTAAGTCACAAGAAGCATAACATAAGCAGGGAGTTAATATAACAATTAAATGACAGATCTGTATGTAAAATTACACCACCTTTAGGGGCTGAGTTGGTAAAGGAGCAATACTGAGATAAGACATGCTGTAAGTGCTGATGACAAGACATTGTGGGACTCCTCACATATGGGGCATCTGTTTTATCTATGTTTGATGATTGATACTTGTTATCCCTTTGCTTCCTCCAAGCAGCTCACCTAGGTAATCCTGGATATATCATGCCACGCAGGGGGTACCCTCACCTTGTGGCTTGTTTTTGGACAAGCTATTTTAGGCAGGACCTGTTTGACAGCTAAATTGTAGTTTATGATATCAACATTGTTACTAGAGGTAGGAGTAACATCAGGGACAGTTCCAATAAACTTTAATAAGCCCTGCTATTTAATTTAACTTCAGAGTCATTAAGCATAGATGTTAGCCCAGTTACATGGCCCAGAGGAAAGACAGAAAACTTTTACCAAATATCTGTCAGTACAGCAATATGTATATTAAAATGACCTGATAATACAACTTTATCTAAGTAATAACTAAGTCACAAAGAAGTTCTCTAAAGCCAACGAGGTCTGTATGCTATGAAAATAGATGTGGAGGATCCAGAGGTGATGTCAAACGTCTGCGTCTCTGGGGTGCAATTGGTTTGTGTGCTTGGCTGTTCGCTGAGAGGTTGGTGGTTTGAGCCTACCCGGGGACAGCCCCTCCATCAGCAAATTTCCCCTGGGATCAATAAAATATGTCTTATCTGTGCCTCAAATGAGGTATATGGGCTTCAGATGCCACTTTCATTGTTTACTTGAAGATGGGTGCTAGGTGCAGGCTTTATGTAAATACTGAAAGCCAATTCTGAACCTGGAAGCATCCCACTGCTCAGCGTAGCCTTCTCCCTGCTAAACCAGGATTTAAACCTGCAGAATTTTTTGGTCTCAATTTTTTCCAGAGCTGTATATTAGATGCTAACAATTGCT
>JAAGVU020000040.1:7488271-7531911 GCA_011763525.2 Mormyrus iriodes | reverse complement strand
TAAACCAGGATTTAAACCTGCAGAATTTTTTGGTCTCAATTTTTTCCAGAGCTGTATATTAGATGCTAACAATTGCTTCTAAGGTAGTGCAGGCCATGGTGATACAAGTAATAATTTAGAGACATCTGAACTGCATATCTTTGGATCGTGGGAGGAAATTGGAGGCCCTGGAAGAAACCCACACTACCACAGTGGGTACATGCAACCTCCACACGCACAGAGTGGGGGGTGAATGAATCTAACATAAAGCCCTGGAGGTGTGAAGACATTCCATTAATAAAATGTAGAGTAGCTATTTAGGGTGGAGCTCTCATATTTTGGACTGGACTAGAAGAATATTTTAAGCATTTTTATTTGGTTTGACTTCTCCCCCAGTCATGAACATACTTCAGCCAGCTCATAGCTTGCATGGCATGGTAAAAATCGCACAGCACAAGTGAAGCATCTGAGAGGAGGACAGCACCATACTTTAACATTAAAACATTAATGAAAAAGGCAGGTTCGAGTTTCCTGTCGTGCGAGATCTTCACAGAACTGACAGAAGGAGAAAGGACAGATGGTGAGGGACTGCCTGTATTTGACTGAGTGGTCAGGTGGTGGAGGTGTGGAAAATTCATGCCTGATGTGTATAACTACAGGTCCCACATCAGCACCAAGTAGATTCTACCTTCAGTACATCCTGCAAGTGTTTTTTCTGCAGTTAATATGGAATGCCAATATACTCAAAATGAGCTGAATATATCTATAAATAAATTAACAAATAAACAAATAAAAGGTCACATTTAATTAGTTATTGAAATAGGTATATATTTATATGAATTATTTATACATATACTTATTAATTTCATTTCATTTTCAGTATTATGACATTTCGTATTCCATAGGTTAAGTGTTATTTTTTTGTTAATTATTGTTTGCCATGTACGTATTGTTTTGTATTTCGTATTTCCTTTTTGAATTTTTCTGCCCATATGGCCTGCAGGGGGGTGGCATGGTGGTGCAGTGTTTAGCACTGTTGCCTTGTGCCTCTGGGACCAGGGTTGGAGTGTCTGCCGTGTGTGTGTGTGTGTGTGTGTGTGTGTGTGTGTGTACGTGTGTGTGTGTGTACGTGCGTGTGTGCGTGTGTGTGCTCTTCCCCTGTCCTTGTGGGGTTTTCTCTGGATGCTTCTTTCTCTCTCCCCCCCCAAGTCAAACAGCATGCTGAGGTGAATTGGGGTTACCACAGAAGCCCATAAGTGCATAAGTGGGAATTCCCCCTGTGGAGTTCTGGAATAGGCTCCAGAGCCCCCATGACCCTCAATAGGACAAGTGATTACAGAAAATGAATGGATGGATAGTCTGCAGAAAGCATGTACATGAGAACTTTATTGCGTCATGTACAGATAACAATTAAAGGAAAGCAATGTGTCTGCATCTGGAGGTTATGCAGTCAGTGGAAATGGACTCCATAGTGTATCTAGAAAAACTGGTTGCAACACTGCTGGTAGCAGAAGAAGATGTTGTTGAGTGTTTGTCACTGTTGCGGTATGGCGTGTCAGAGCATACCTGTCCTTGATGGTGACTCCCAGGAAACTGAAGTTGCTGACACTCTCCATAACTTTCCCACCAGTGCAGATGGGAATATGAGGAACCTTCTGCTTCCTGGAGTCAATAACCGGCTCCTTAATCTTGCTGAGGGAGGGTGTTTTCTGACTCTAACCTTTCTGACTCTAACTTTCTGACTCTTCTCGTGGGCCATCTCATTGCCATCGGTAATTAGGCCCATGCTGGTAATATCCTCAGCAAACTTAATGAGGAAAATTCCAGATTAGTTATGGACCTGTGCCTGGACGTGCAGTCACCAGGGAGCAGGGGGTATAGCAGGGGGCTTAGTATACTACCTTGTGGGGGGGTGCCTGTGTTGAGAATTATCATGGTAGATTAAATGTTTCTACTAATTTGCACTTGTTGGATTTTGCAGGTGAGGAAGACCATTCATACCCACTGTCAGAAATATTAGCAGGGTCAACTGAGGCAAATATACAGTGCATTAATCACACACTATCTGTTGCTCTTGACCTAAATACAGGATTATTAGGAAGCTAAGCTGACCCTTCTGTGTGGAAAGACAAACAGTGTGCATTAATTGAGTATCTTCTATGTATCACTGACCTAGAAGTACCAGTATGGGATGTGACAATAGTATCTGATTTTTAAACCATTAAAGTATGAAACTGTGGAAACAATATAGCCTTATCAGTAATAGAAGTCAATGGCATGTTGACTCAGTGGGCAGTCCTCCTCAAAAGGAACAGAGATGCAGACAAGTGTCATTGAAATGCTACACAATGCAGAAGTTACTCTGGATGGGAACTCCACTGCAGGTATTTCTTGTCCCAGCAACTGATGGAATAAATATGGTGAAATGTTTGTCAGTAAATTATTGATACTAAGGTGCCTGTAAAGAGATCAGTGGATGTGGTAGAAACGGGGGATTGTGTAATTCAGACCCTACTCTGCTGGGGTACTCCTTAACATGAGACTGCTCCAAGAGGCAGGGTGTGGATAGATGCCACATATCTCCACTGTGATACCAGGGAGGGGCCTGAACCAGGACACATGGTAAAGTTGTATCTAGGCTCTGGTTTCACAGTCTACTGGGGAAATATGAGCTCTGTCTTTTAAAACGAATGCTGATATATTAATATGTTGCATCATATAATCAGGTGGCTCTGACTTATTATATAATCAATTTTCTGTTTTGAGAAGGAAAAACTGAATAGCTTAGCTTAAGAATGAATGAATGAATGAATGAATGAATGAATGAATGAACAAGTAGAATGAGCAGTTAAATGCTGCTGAGGTCAAGGTCACTCAAAAGCAAAACTTCATTATATAATAAATAAAAAGCAAACAATGTGGCACTATTATATTATACAATTATAAGGCGTATTATTATGAAGATAAAGCATGTAAATGTATGCAAGCTGTTTTAATTGAGAGGAGGGAGTTGGTAAGCATTGGAGTTGTATGAGCTTCTTAACCGGATCAGTAATATGACCTGTTTTTATGGAAATGGATCTGTGGAGCCAGGAAGTATAAGCAGTCATTCTTTTTTTTCTTACTGCTTATTTTTTTTTTTTTACATTTCTTCACTATTTTTTCAGTAATTATGTTTTTATTTCTCACCTTTTTTCATTTAGGATTGTATCGGTGATGAGATTTGAATAGAATCTTTTAAATTGAAGTGCTAGAAACATGAATACAATAAAAAAAAAACATTTCATAAACATCCCATAATCGTCCTATTTCTTCTTTCCCTGGAATTCCTTCACTCCTCTAAAACATGATTCAGGCCCGCGCTTTAGAATATTAACTCACAAAGACTGATTCTGGATCTAACTTGAATTATTATATGAGTCCTGTAGTGGGTGACAATGGCATTCATAGTGCAGAGTGGGATAAAAACACAAGTGCTGGCATTTAGCAATATTTAAATGACTGACACAACCAGCTGCTGAAAACATGATATGCTATCAAAGTATAAAGTGGCTGCAATTCAGCTCAAGTGCAGAAGCAGTTTTCGGTCAAACTACATTTCCCAGATTATCTATGATGTGTATCTGAATCACTTTGTGGTTCTGTGGGACATTTTCCGACATTGTTTTTGTTTTGATTTATATCCATCTACCTGTTTGTCATTGAATAAATTTGTGTCCAGGTTAGTTTTTTAATATATATTTTTCCATCCATCCATCCATCCATTTTCCAGAACCGCTTATTCCATATGGGTCGCGGGGGGTCCGGAGCCTATCCCGGAGGCTGCGGGCGCAAGGCAGGGAACAACCCAGGATGGGGCATATATATATATTTTTTCTAAATAAATCCAATGTCATATTTTACTACTCAATTTCTTGCCAGAAGAAAAAATATCATGCATATATTATTTTTTGCTTCTGTGGTGAAGTTCTAGCCTAGTAAATGGCTAAAAAAACAGACAAAGCTACAGTATGTCAACATTTAGTGGTTGAACGTATCCTTTCCATTAGTTGATAAAGGTATCGACTTTGCCATGTAAGGCTTAGGAAGTATTATTTCCATATAATGATAAGCATTTGAGCATTGTCATTGAATGGTTGAAATATGTTAGCTTCACAGTTGTAAGCATGTCAGCATAATGTCCAAAAGTATGTGGACACCATCTTGTCCAACATCTCATTACAAAACCATGAGTATTAATACGAAGTTGGTATGTTGCTGTCAATGTCCCTGCTCTTCTGGGAAGGCTGTACATTAGATGTTGGAACATTGCAGGTGGAATGTGCTGCCATTCAGGTGGGGCATTGATGAGCGGTGATCAGGCCCCTGTGAGCTTGTGTAACTAATCACTTCACACCTGAACTTGCTCACAGATGTTTTGAGCTTCACAGTCACTTCACCTGCTGTCGAACAGGACAGCTCACTAGCCTCTTCTGTATATCCACCCATTCTACTGCTAATGTTTGTTGCAGGAGATTGCATAACTTTGTGATTAATTATACACATGTGATAGCAATAGGTGTGGCTTAATTAGGCAGTTCCTGTAATTAATAGGGGTACCCTCATATTTTTGGCAATGTACTGCATCTATTCAATATGCACATGGGTAATTTGGTAACTCCAATTCACCTCAACTTATTTTTGGACTGTGGGGGAATCAGGAGCACTTGGAAGAGACCCCTTGATAACACGGCGAGAACATGCAAACTCCAGACACGTGGAATCATGGCAGAGACCTGAACCCTGATCCCAGAGGTGCAAGACGACAGTGCTAACCACTGTGCCACCGTGCCGCCCCCGACTGAGAAACAAAATAGCTAAACAAGCTTATATTCCTCAAACACTGCATGACGTTTTCACAAATATGTATTTTTTTAACTTTTCTCAACAGATTATTTAATGGCTAGAAGGGGCCTTTTGGGTCCCCATGACACAGGGCCCGGAGACAACTGGCCCTTCTACACAAAAGAAAATAAACAGGAGCAACTAAATTAAATAAAGTACAGTCACGTGGTGCATAACGACATTTCAGTCAACGATAGATCTCAGATACAATGAGGGTCCCATAAGATTATAATGGAGCTGGAAAATTCCTATCACCTACTTAACGACACTTGCATGTTTCTGGTGATGCTGGTGTAAACAAACCTACTGTTCTGCCAGTCTAATAAACGTGTAACACATACTATTATTTACAGTACATAATACTTGATAATTATAATAAACGAATATGTTATTGGTTTGTGTATTTACTGTACTGTAGTTTTTATTGTCATTTAGAGTTTACTCTTTCTAGTTCTTAAAAATGTTACTGTAGCCTAGGTGTACAGTAGGCTATACCTTCTAGATTTGTGTAAGTCTCAGAATGTATCCCTGTCATTAAGTGACACGACTGTAATTCTTTTTCCATGAACACTTTCATTTCCTTTTAATGTTTAAAAATAAACATACATTTAAGCATGTGAATTGCACATACCTTCCAGAGCTGAGAAATCCCTATCAGATATAGCACTTTTTCTACACCACTAGTAGAAAAAAACATAATTCAGAGTGTTTTCTTATAAACAATTTTTTTTCCATTAAAGCTACATGGCTTGACTATAGCTCATTGGAAATCTCAAACAGAGTACTTTTTGAGCCCCAAAAACTATGTAGGGGGAGGGGTAGTTTTTTTCACTGTATTGGGACGAAAGTACTCTTTACTTGCTTTCAAACAACAATAAAAACAGGGGTATAGGAGTCACAAGGCTCTGAACTTACAAAAAAAATACTGAAACTTCACACTCTCTTTTAATTCAATGATTCCATAAAGTACACTTTTTGAATGCTCCAGTGATCTCTAGTTGAGCCAGGCAGATGTAATAGAGAAAACAGAGCACTGTGAATAATCATTTTTTACTACCTGTGATTTCGAAAAGATGCTATATTTGAAAGGCATTTTTTATTAACAAAAATATATTTCTGGAATTGTTTTAATCAAAATGGAATGACCCTGCTAATACACATAAACAGTTCAATATGCAAAAACAATAAATATGCTCATGGAAAATGACTTAGTGGGCCAATATAAACCAAATATTAATTGATAGAATGGACTAAAAGTAATAAAAAAAAATTTCTCTTACAGTCATGCAATTATAAAGTATACTTTACCCACTCATACATATACAACCTCAATCTATACACCTTACCATCTAGAAAGTAAATTTATTATATAATTATTTATGTTGTGCTAGGCTAAATGAAATTCCCATGTTTTGTGTTTGCGGTGAATGTGTTTGACTTGAAATGAATTAAACTCTTCTTTGTGTCATTGCAATTGACATTCCAATTTAACATCCTCCAGAGCGTGGTCAATTCAATTAAAATTCTAATTTATGAATGGAATGGGGCACAATTCATTAATTCTGAATTTTGTTCAACTCTGATGACAGTCCACCACAGGCCACACATTCAGACGCACACAGTCAAGCACTCAGGGCAATTTAGACACCTAATCAGAATGATTTATACAAATTGTCCTTAGAGACAATCTGTTTTAATTCAGGCTCCTTAGATCTCATTTCAGAATTTAAACTGAGCTACATATATGAAGAATATCTTGAACTCTGAAGCCGAACAAAAATTAAAAATGTCAACCCTGTTAAGTGATAATAAATCCATTGTTCATTTTCCATATGTTAATCCAGTCTAGGGTTACGGGTAAACCAGCAGCTTACGGCCAGGCTGACCTCACCTGACCCTATACACAAAGCACGCCATTGCCTCAATGGGAGACCAGAGCAATGAAGCCTTCTTAAAGTAACATTTGTTATACCCCATAGCACAGCTATTAGTGTGTGAGTTACGGGCACAGACGTAATGTCAAATATCAGATCCTTAAAGAGCTCTGTTTTATACTCTTGAGCAGATGCTTAATAAAATTCACTTTGAGTACAAGTAACAAAAATTTCGACATAGGTCCCTTAAAAACTTTTATAGCCATTCTACTGCCACAAATTGCACTTCGTCGGTTTTGGAGACTAAAAGAGTAAAAAACAATGGTTACCAAAGGTATTATAGGGGTTTTGAGGCTTAACCCTTGTGTATTTTACTTCTATAGAATTTATCCTCATTTTGAAAATAGACTGGGGTCAACCCCAAAAATAACACAGGGGTTAAACAAATATTCTGGATTAGACATGATCATTATCTTGGAGGATTATACGAATATTTAAACCAGTTTGGCATTTTACTTCTCACTGAATCTAAAATGACTAATGTGGATGCTTTATGAAAACTGTAGCTATGCCGAACTCCCAGAGTGTATGGTGCAGGTATGGCAGCTGTTGTATAGAAACTAATAATCTAGATTTTATTTGATTTAATGTTAGTGTAACATTTTCTGAATATTTTAGTGTGGCAAAAAGTATAGATTTTGATTGTGGAAAATGGGCAATTTAACGAAAATCTCTTAATGAGAATACATTTACTAACAACTACAGACAATAATTTAGATATGGATAAAATTGGCCATGGGCAGCATGGCGCTTCAGCTGCAGAGAGCAGTGGAGTAGAGATTGGGTGTTTAAGGCTGGAACCAAGCATGGAGAAAGCTAGTGACAAACCAGGAGAGGGGGAGTCTGGAGACAGCAACCGCAACAAAGTGATGGCTGATCATCCAGGCAAAGGATCTCAAGGACACGATGCCATAGGGCCAGAAAATGAGACAAAGTCAGACTTCTAGGATCGAGACGCATAATACAATAGGGTAAAGACAAAATAAAAGCAAGGACTACAAAAGAACATAAGAAATTTAGAAACAAGAGGAGGCCATTCATCCCATCAAGGTCGCTTGGGGAGAATTCAACCAATAGCTTAAAGTTGCTAAAATCTTATCTAGCTCTGATTTAAAGGAACCCAAGGTTTCAGCTTGCACTACACTAACAGGAAGACTATTCCATACTCTAACTACACGCTGTGTAAAGAAGTGCTTTCTCAAATTCAGTTTAAAATGTTCTCCCGCTAATTTTCACCTATGGCCACGAGTTCTTATATTTGAACTAATATTGAAATAACTGTTTGGTTGAACAGCATCCAGACCTGTTAGAATCTTATATACCTGGATCATGTCCCCCCTTAGTCTTCTCTGCTCAAGGCTGAACAGATTCAACTCTGCTAACCTCTCTTCAAAAGACATTCCTCTGAGACCAGGGATCATTCTAGTATGCCTATGTTGAACCTTTTCTAAGGCAGCAATGTCCTTAAAATGTTTTAAGGTGCGGTGAACAAATCTGCACACGGTATTGTAGGTGGGGTCGTACCAAGGAATTGTATAGTCTTAACATGACCTCCACACACCTAGAGATGTAACCCAACATCCTATAGGTCTTTTTAATTGCTTCCCCAGTCTGGCGAGAGTCGGACATGGAAGCATCAACATACACATCAAGTTCTTTCTCATAATCAGCTACCTTTATTTCAATGGAACCCATAAAATATCTGTACTTTATATTTCTGCTTCCTGCATGGATTACCTTACATTTGTCTACATTAAATTTCATCTACAAGGTATCAGCCCAGTCACTAATTAAATCAAGGTTCCATTGTAGCCTCTGTGCTGCTAGATCATTATCAGCTACAGCACCCACCCTGGTGTCAGCTGAAAAATTAACCAATTTACTGTTTATATTAGTATCAATATCATTTATGTAAACTAGGAATAGTAGTGGTCCTAAAATTTAACCCTGGGGTACCCCACTATGAACGCAGGCCCACTGAGACATTGTGCCTCTAATAACTACCTGCTGGTTCCTGTCTGTTAAGCAGTTTTCAAGCCAAGCTGCTGTAGTTCCTAAAATCCCTGCTGCTTTGAGCTTAAACAGGAGTCATTTGTGTGGGACAACATCAAAGGTCTTCTGGAAATCTAAGTAGGTTACATCATAGGCCTTTTTGTGATCAATTTCCCTTGTAGCTTCCTCAAACAACTCAAGTAGATTTGTTAAACAGGATCTAACTATCCTATATCCTTGTTGGCTATCCTTCATAATGTTATTTGAATCCAGGTAATCTACCATTTTCACTTGAATTATAGCTTCTATTACTTTTCCAGTTATGCAAATTAAACTAATTAGCCTATAGTTTGAGGGATTACCTCAGTCCCCGTTTTTGAATATGGGCGTTATATTAGCTTGCTTCCAATCAGAAGGTACCACGCCAGCAGATAAAGTGTTCTGAAACAGCAAAGTTAAAGGTCAGTAAATAATATCCCTCATGTCTTTTAAAATTATAGGTCAAATGCCATGAGGGCCCTGCGATTTATTTATTCTGAGCTTATGTAGACTTTGTAGCACATCAGCTTCGGTTTTATATATATATATATATATATATATATATATATATATATATCTCGGTCAAAGACAAAGCTGTATTAGGAATAAGAGTCGGTATGTTACTCATGTCCTCTACAGTGAATACCTGTGCAAAAGAATCATGAAACTCATGAACTATATCGATTTCATTTTCAATTATAAGGCCCTTACTATCCTGAAGATTAGTGATTTCAGCTTTTAGAGCTCTTTTGGAGTCAAAATATTGGAAGAAACTTCTCATGTTATCCTTATCCTCAAATGCAACCTTCCTTTCGACATTCCTCTGAGCAACTCTAATATTATTTTTTAGCTCAACCTGTTGACCTAGGTACTCCTGCTTTATTCTGACAATAGCTGTGTGTGATTAGGATAAAGCAGAAATAAATAAACCAAGGAAATCCAACAGTACGCATTTTTCTAACCAGATGTGTGCCTCAGCAGCGAGATCTGCAGTCAAGTTGCTAGCTAGGAGCACTTACATTCAATTCAGCAGTGCCCCCCCCCCCCCACCTTTTCACCACTTACTATTTAGTGTAGACTCCATTGGATTAGAATAAGCCTTAGTTCGCCATGGCCTAATTCATGGGATCTTGTGCAAGGTGGCAGGGTGTGGTGTTGGAGCAATTTGTGTGTTTCTTGGTCCTGTCTATCTGGTGTTCTAGAGCCAAAACACAGTGTTGAGGCAGTGGCTAGTCCATGCCTTCCCTTTGCCTGTAGGACTGGGGAAGGATTGGCATGGGTCCATTAGAATTATCAAGGGCCGGTGGGAAGGGAATCAGATACCAGTCTGGGCAATGAGCCGTTGGCAAGACATTTTGGGTAAGTTAGATTATGTTGTGTGAAGCCAGGACACTTTTTCTGGCAAGGAAATAAATCATTGCTATTCCCAAATGTCATTCCAGGTGACTCACCATAACACATGGCAGTACTCCTTGAGGGAGCAAAAATGTTATAGGGGATAATGACCTGATTCTATTGGCCTGGCATTCATGCAGAATTTCGTAAGTGGTGTTTCCATCCCTCTAAAACTTAAATAGTACAGCTGTGTGTGACAAAGCTGGAAAGAGCTTTCACTTTCATCGTGTGCTACAGTACAGTTTGCAGATCACTTGGGAAAATCCCTCCCTTTGCATTTAAAGGGAAAGAGGTTATAGATGGGAGTTTTAGAGAGGTAGTCTGAGAAGACTTAATTTCTGCAATAGTAAACAAAACCTTTTGAATAACAATCCTCTCTTCTTGACGTGAGGAAAATGTTGTCTTTGTGGAGTGTTTATATTTTGTGCCTTTAGACTGTTTTCATTATTATGGTAGAAAATGTGCTGCCATCTGACCATCCTTAACATGACAATATTCAACAAGAGACCTAAACCAAATTACAAACTGAGGAAGTGTAGGAGAATAAGAAGAAGCAGACAGCAGAAAAGCCTCCGAAGCTTAAAAAAAAGAAATGCAGTTGAAGATGATAATATGGGGAATAAGAAAGGGAGGCAATAGGAGAGGATGGCCACATCTAATGAAGAAAGGAATACTGCAAAAAAGACCCAGGATCGCTCAGTACATGCAGAGTAATCATATCACTGATTCATCCCAACTGCTTCAGGAGTGCTGGAAAGCTGGCTGATCCTGCACTCTGAGCTTTCCTGGTGTTTACATCACTTTGGCAATAGTTTCACTAAATAAGTGTAAATGTCAGCCTGCTCCAGATTACCTCACCACCCCTCCACAGTTCATGTGCATAAGCAGCTGCATATCTGATGCAAAAGAAACACTAGGCCAGAGGCTGAATGACACTCCTTGTATTTATGTTTGGATATGTAAATATAGCATAGTAAAGGTTTTGTATTGTTTTTGGTTCTGTTAGGATCTGGCCAGACATAATGGGGAAGGGCTGTTATGTTTTGTTCAATTCTTTTTTTGTTGCTGTCTGTGTTAATTTCCCTCGGCTGGTCCTTCTCCCTGTACTCCCAGCACACACTTCCTTTTATTTGTTATTACCATTGTACGTTGATGTTGTCCAAGTTTGCATTAAGATCACTGCTTTGACCTGATTCAGAGCATTTCTGACACTTTTCCACTAGTATACAGGAACCAGGCCATACCCAACCCGTACTGCTAAGAGAGACTAGTTACAGTGTGGTTCCAGCTCGCTTTCCACTGCAGAAGGGTTGGCTCGGTAAAGGCGCTGCCAGTTCGGAAATTTTCAAGTTCCGAGTTAACAGAAATTCATCAATAAATCACGATGTGCAATACTACTAATAATGAGTAATATATAGAACATGCCTTTTATTCCTTCAAATTATCCATGCATGTCGACGCAAATCACTGGTATCTCTGTGCATTTTGACCAATCAGATGATTTAGACACAACCAGCTCGCTTTAGTCACGCTTAAGCAGGGCCATGTCAGTGCGGATATAGTTCCTGTTTGGCCTGAATATTTTATAATGGAAAACCATTTCTTTACAGTATGGCTTGGGTACAGCCTGGTTCTGGGTGGCAGTGGGAAAGTGCCATTTGTGTCTTTCCTTGATATTATAAAACCAGCACACACCTGTTTTCCATCCAGTTTCTATGTTTGTATTCTAAACTTTGGCCTTGACCACAGCCAGGGACATAAGTCATGCCAAATTTCTTCCACCTGTGACGTATCGCTCAGCTGTTAGATCGATGATGCAATCGCGATGATGCAATTTCAAGGAACCCCGAAAATTTCAAGTTCATCCTCAAAGTAAAATGCCTTATATTGTAAATTTATCAAGGTAATAATAATGAAAATTAAGCTCATGTTGCTATAGAGCTAAATATAGAGAAACAATCGTGAAAACATAATCGCTATTTGAGCTAAATATGTGGATTTGTCGAGGTAAAATCATACCGGTTAAGAAAACGTCACTATCGATCTTAATATGCATTTTGAATCTAATAAAACATGCTGGTTATATTATCAAGTTAAATGTAAACGATTTTTGCTCATTAAAAATCTTTTAAAAACATTCGTAAACGTATTTTATGTAAGTAATAGCCAATAAAACGTCGCTATCTATCTAAAAATGCGGTTGCAATCGATAAAACGTATCGCTATCTAGCCAAACATTCACTAATAAACTAATAAAACATATTTAACTGTCGAGCTAAATGCCAATAAGTTCTTTATTAATAAAAACACACTTTCTAAAAAACATTTGTAAACGTATTTTATTGACGTGAACTCTTGCTGCAGTGGTAAGGGTGCACTATGAAACATACCGATCGAGCTAAATATACATTAATAAACAAAAAAACATGTGGGTTGTACTATGTATCGAACTAAACGCAAACGAGTTCTTAATAAAAAAATACACTTTTTAAAAAACATTAGTAAACGTAGTTTATTGATGCGAACTTGCTGCAGCGGAAGAAGGGTGAACTTGAAACTTTCGGGGATCCTTCAAACTGCACCATCGGCCTAACAGCTGAGCGATACGTCACAGGCGGAAGAAATTTGGCAGGACAGCGCCACTGTATGCAATTAATCAATTATTTTTTAACGCGTTATTTTTCCTGTAATTAATTTAACGAAATTAACGCGATATTTCGACAGCAATACTTTTAAAATAATAACAGTAATGGATACTTTATTGATTCCCTTGGGGAAATTCTCTTTACACCTCCCCCAACTTGCTCTCTGGAGGTGAGAGCCAGCTGGCTGCGAAGGGCAGCCACCTGTTGCAGGGAGCTGGGGATTAAAGGCCTTGCTCAAGTACCCGCAGACATGCCGAGGCTGCGCTTCAACCGGCAACCTTCGGATCACAGGCAGAGAGACTTAGTCCACTGAGCCACACACTGTACAGGTAGTGTAAATGAAAAGGACACCTGGGACTAGAGCTACTCCACCTAGTGTTGAACACTTTACTCCCCACACTTATGGGCTATTGGGATGATGGGGCATATTTGAAGGTGTGGCACATCTCCAAATGGAGACCCAAAGAATAGTTTTTTTCTTAGGAAAGGTTTTTAGATTAGATATTGGCATTCTCCAAGTATTTTATAAAGCTGTTTTGCAGAGTGTTTTGTCCTTTGGGTTAATTTGTACTTTTGGAAATATGCATGCACAGGATCATAAGAAATCGCAGCATTTTATCAAATTAGCCAGTAGGGTTATTGGAGCTGATCAGGTATCTGCAGCTCAGCTGTATAATGAGCTTATTATGGAAAAGTTGAGACAAATTTTAGATGATCCTACACATCCTCTGTTCTTGAAGTTCGTCAGAAGTAGTAAGTTGAAAGGCAGAATTTTGCAGAGAGTAATCAGAACAACAAGGTATCATAAGTCATTTGTGTCGACAGCAATTAGACTGCACAATAACAGACCAAATATATCTGCTGTACCTTAATTTTACCCTTTTTGAATATTCATGCAATTTTATTTGCTTGCCCTGTCTGTATTTTTGTTATGTTTATAATGTGGTATGTTTACTGCTTGTTTTATCTGTTTTAATAGTGTCATGTGAGACGTGCAATGCTGACCATATGAATTTCCCCTGGGGGGATAATAAAGTTTACCTTGACCTTGAATAGCAACATGAAAGCCAAGCAGAGTTTGAACTGAGGTTGGCTATATATAAGATGGAGCTTGAGGCCAAAAAAGATTCATGTATTGTAGCTGCACATAGATGCAATGAGGATTGCATCTTGGCCGTCTACTGAAATGGATTCCTCACGTCACCCAGCCAGTCACTACTTCTCCTTTGTCCCAGGAATGCTTGCATTGTCATAAGCCTGGTCATATAATAGCTAACTGTTTGGCATTGAAATGTAACACAAGAAGCTGGAACAATGTGCGGGGGTCAGCCAGAAAATGAGTGTTGCTATGCCTGGATCTCTCAACCTCAAAGGCATGGGAGGGCTTGACTCTAAATATTGCCTTAACAATGGTAATGAGGTAAAGTGGGATGAGGGTGTGCCCCTGGTCAGTGCTTAGTTTGTGCTGGCTCCGAGACATCCAACTCAGAACAGTCTCCGCCCTGCCACCTCAAATGCTACATCCAGTACAATTAAAATTAATTTGAGTTAAACTCTGGAATGAATGCAAACTGAACTAAAGTAATGTATGTTTATAAAATTATTTGTATTTTTTTTCCATACCTGTACACTGGCCTAAATTGGTATGTTTCGTTTATCTGACTTTTGATTTGAAATGAGCACACTGAAAAATCCACTTTTGGCCACTAAATTAGATGAGGTGTCATGTACGCGGGCTGAACGGCGAGGCATGATGCCGGTATGAAAGATGGTCCAGGACAAATCGATGCGGCACAAAGATAACCCCGTCGTGGGGACTTTATTCTTGTGTCGCTCGGTGAGAGCGCCACAAAACTAAACACTACAAATAACTACAACGACCGACCAGGGAGCACAGGACTGGGGAGCTTTTATACAAAGAAACATGGAGGAGTAAACGAGGGGCAACTGTGGTTGATGAACAAAGGACGAAAACACGAGGTAACTATGACAATTAACAGGCGCGGCTAAACAGCAGCCCCGCCCGCGGGAAACGTCGGGGAAAAAGACCAGTAGGGCGGGGCTGGACGTGATATGAGGTTACATGCCAGTTTGTTACAGCATTATAACAACATAAAAGAAAATGTCAAAAAGAGATTTTTTTTTGCCATTGGAAGTACATTATCATTTTTAAAGAAGGATTTGTGTGCATGATGTCATTGTGGTTCTTATGAGCTCCGACACCTCATAGTTTACAAATTAAGCCCCTGGTCCTATTTGCAGTATGAGAGGCTATGCAGGAGCCATTAAGTTCCAGCCCAGCAGATTTATCTTGGGACATTCTGCCCATGGGCCTTTGAAAACTTTGAATGAGTCATTTTTGTCTCAGTCTGGCAGACATAGTAATGTCTTGGATCAGACAGCATAAAACTTGTCGCCTAGCAAGAGTTACGTTCAAGTATGGCTGGGCAATATAGCAAAATATTTTATCACTTTTTTCATATTAGTTGATATTGATAATTTTCACTAATTCAAGTCATTTTTTTCTTAGAATTCCCCTTAAACATATTCAGAACATGAAAAGGGTAACAAATTGAATGGAATCTACTTTAAATAAATAAACCATACGAAAATAAACTTTATTTGTAATAGGGTGGAGTTTATTATAGTTTTAATTTAGTTATTTTAGTGATATTTTTTATTTTCAATTGAAATTCAGTTTAGTTTTAGTTTTCATTGCGATTTTATTAGTTTTTATTGTAAAGAAATATTTTGATTTATATATTTAGTTTCAGTTTAAGTTGCTGTAATTTTATTTCTAGGAAGAAACTGATAGTTTTCGATATATTTTGTGTCTTTAGAGCATCCAGCTTACACAGTGCATATTTTGTGCTCAAAATGGACAAAACATGTTCCAGGTATTATTAATGATTATATAAAGGCAATATTGCCCCCGCAGTCTCCGGGATAGGCTCCGGACCCCCCGCGACCCGTATGGAATAAGCGGTTCTGGAAAATGGATGGATGGATGGATATAAAGGCACTATACTCGATTACGTTTCCCTGAATTATCTCCATCAAGGAGGAGAAATGAACTAATCATTACTTTAACTAAATAGCATTTAAGAACAGTATTTGGCATTTAATTTTGTTAGTTTTGGAAGCATAATTTATAGATTTTGTTTAGTTGTAGTTTTTCAGTTTTAGTATCTTATTTAATTTCAGTTCACCTAAATGTTTTCTTATAGTTTTAGTTAAACACAATAGCCCTGGAAGGGCGTAACACCAGAAAATGCCCACGGTATGGTTTGTTGCTGGACTAGGTATTTGTTCTTTTACCTCTTCCATCCATTATCCCATTTGGGGGTCACGGGGAGTCCGGAGCCCATCCCGGAGGCTGCGGGCGCAAGGCAGGAACAACCCAGGATGGGGCGCCAACCCATCGCCAGAGACACACACACACAATGTTTTTGGACCGTTGGGGCGAGGGTGAACCGGAGTACCTGCAGGAATCCGCACGACGACACGGGGAGAACATGCAAACTCCACACACATGGATCGCGGGCGGGGACGTGAACCCTTCTCCTGCAGGTGTGATGCGACAGTCCTAACCACCGCACCACCCCCTCTGTTACCTCTTCTTACACTGTAAATCCCAAAGTTGTTTTTAAAATAATGCAATTATTCATTAGATAAATATTTTAAGTATGGTTGCACTATTCATAACATCTAAGTACAGTCCATTAGTTTGAATTTATTTGGTTGCAGCAGTATTTGTTGATTCAACCTAAATATTTAAACTATAGCTGGCCACGCCCCTTAGCAGCCAGCAAAATCAGGCAAATTGACCAACAATCTAATGCTGACATCAATGACTAGAACATAAAGGCTACAGTGTACAGTAAGTTCAATCAACTAAATCATTTTGCAAACATTTCTATTGAAAATATTTAGATATTTATTCATTCATTCTCCATCTTTAATGTACCGCAAAGTGCATTAAGGTTTTACTACGAGACTAGCGCCCTGTCACACTTTACAAATTTAATGTGGATTTGGCTGGACTTCATTTTTGTGAGTGCTTGTGATTTCCAGTAAACCTTGTGTCCAATTTGTAACTTTAATATGATTATTAGAAATATTTGTTGGAATGGATGTCAGCGTCTGTGATATTTATTAAAATCACTAACGCTCTAGTACACTTGGTGATCTGCAGCGTTTGCGGTGCCCGTCGCAACGCAGTCGTACGCCCGCGCGCTCCGCATTTTTAGAAGTCTGAAGGCAGCGGTAAGTTAACTGCTTAAATTCGCGCTTATTATGAAATGTTTATATAACGCATTTGGGTTGCATGTGAATATTTAAATATATTTCAGCTTAAAAAGTATTTGGCAGTTTTGACTGTTTACCCAGCCAGTTACCTCGCTTACGTTAAGCAAAATGAAGTTAGCTAGCCACACCAGCTTTCCTTTAACCGTTTTTTAGCACGGGCGGCTATGGGAAAGTAGAATGGGTTCAGGTTGCTTTTTCAGTATGCTGTTTTTAACTGTATATTAAATATCTTGGTTACCTTGATAAAGCGAGAGCAATAATTTACAAAATGTTAACTTGCACCGTTGATTTTTAATGTAATAAATGTTCTTTATCGTTTCTATCTAAAAGGATGGAAAATTACTGTGATTTCTACAAAGACATCCCAGTAGGAATCCTCTACCTTCAGCATGACAATGTGACACTGAACTCCCAGCTGAACCCATCAAGAGCAATGATCATCCTAGAAGGCAGTGTTGTCATGGATGAAATTAACATACCTCTTGCCATGTGCCTTTTGTTGGGTTGGATGTATGCAGTACACCTGGAGCACCCAAAGTGCATGAGAAACATTACTTTATTCAGCAGGTTATGCTGAACCTGGGTAAAAGTGTCACGAACGCAGGGTAGATGTCGAGGCATGACGCAGGCACAGAGGGAGTAATCCAGGGAGCAGGCTTAGTATCACCCAGTACAGGGACTTTAGTGCAGCCAGGCAACCACACTACAGAACATAACTTCAATGACCCAACAAAGAAGCATAGGCCCGTGGGAACTCTTATACACGGGAACACAGGGGAATGAACGAGGGGCACCTGTGACTGATTAACATGAAGGCAGGAACACAAGATAAGGACAACGAGCTACAGGTGTGGCTGATTAGCAGCCCCACCTGTGGGAAACACAGGGAATAGACTGGTAGGGCGGGGCTGGACGTGCCAGAAAGTGAGCTCTCATCTTAACTTCAGTCTCAAAAGCCAGCTTACAATGTAAAATGGCCTCTCCTGAGGATTTTTTTTTATTATTTATTTTTTTTGTGTGTGATTTTACATCTTAAATGTAAGAGCCTGTGTTGCACTACCTTGACAGGAATATGCATTTTAGTACTTTTGATACTCTTTAATCGGTGATTTTAATTTAATTGTATTGTAACAGAACACAGACAGTTTTTGCCTTTCTGTGTACCAACCTCTGTATCATCCCTTAGACCCCGACACCTGCCTAGCCCATCAACGCCTGAAGCCGATCGCCTGACCCCAGAATTCTGATTATCGTCTCCATCCGTCTACGACCAACGCCGATCGTCGGACCTACGCCTGGTTACCCGATCTCGATTATCGCCGATCGCCTGACTCCTACGACTGCCTCCCCAACTCCACTTAGGCTATTTGTCGGGAGGCTTAACAACCACCCATTGTCCCTTGTGGGTGGTTTCGCCTTTGTTAGTCTACCAGGAATAAAGATCGTCCCTCTCGTACTGATTTGCGACAGTGTCCATTATGGTATTCCTACCAGTGGATGTACCAACAGGGATTACGGACGGACTAATATGAACTGATCCTTCCGAAGTCTGTGCACGATTTTTACAGCTTTCTCAAGCACATGGTGTTCACCCAGTTTGGTTGTTCCGTCGACTGATGGCACATAATGTACAGATTATCAACATGTTTACGTGGTTACCCTTTTTGATTGACATTTATTCAATGCTTTTATCCAAAGCAAATTACAGAAGAGGGAAGAGTTATAATTTTTGTGTGCTGCCACGTTGTTCTTAACCCTTGTGTATTTTAGTTCTTCCGTTCTGAATTCTAGATTCTATAGAATTTATCCTCATTTTGAAAATGGACTGGCGTCACATCGACCCCAAAAATAACACGGGGGTTAAACGTTCAGCCTATTTAGATGACTTAGTGGCACACTCCACAAATTGGCCCAATACCACCAGTGACCAAAATCACTATGACAAATGTATTTTTTAAATAAATTGAATTAAACATTTTTTTTAATATTTAATTGTAAAATATGGTTTTATATGAAAAATGGTTTCTCAGATGTTGAAATTGGTTGAGTGGCAAAATATTTTACTGGTGAAGAGCAATTTTGAAACATGGTAAATAGAAAAATCAAAATATCATGAGGAAATGTGTTATTTAATTATGTCAACTGTGTTAATGTACATGCTCTTGTCTGATATTTTAAAGATGGTTTCCCACTCCAAAGGAGAATGAGCCAGATAAGAGGTGCAGGCACAGGCATTCATTTACATTTTCATTTGCATATTCATCAAATGCTTTTGTCTAAAGCAACAAACCTGATTATAAGTAGCACACTGCAAACATTCATGCTTTCAGGAGTTGACTAGGCAAAAGAGCAGCTAGGCTGAGCTTCCAATGAATGCCCAGGTACAAGCTTAAGCAGTCTTAATGCTGAACTACCCAACAGCTACACAACTACACATTAACAAAGTAAGAACCTAATAAGACTACTCAAGGGCCAGTATTTGCAACACAAGAGCATTCCAGGAACAATCATTTTATTAGAGGAATTCCTGGAACAGATGGGTCTTAAAGCATTTTTTGAAGGTAGAGAGGAAGTCTGATGACCGGGCATGGTTCCGTTCTGTAAAAGAAACACAAGGTTAGAGGGTGGTACCCTTGTGTTTATGTTTGGATATGTAAGCCTTGAGTGATCGGGTTGAATTTTGTACCAATTTTTAGTTAGAACCTGAACCAAACAAAGTATCATCTTGGAAGTTGTCCACTCAGGCAGCTATACATGCCCGCCCCCACCTGTCATTGGATCACCAACTTCCTAACAGACAGGAAGCAGCAGGTGAGACTGAGGAAACTCAACTTACATCCAGCTCCCGTGCTGTAAAATCTGTGGAGATGACAGTGGACCTCAGGAGGTGCCCCCCAACAGAGCCCCCACCCCCTATACTCAATAGCACTGTGTCTGCTGTGGAAACCTTTTTGTTTGTTTGGGATCTAAATTCTCCCAGGACTTGAAATGTGAGACCAACATCATCTCCATCACAAAAAAGGCCCAGCAATGGTTATACATCCTGCACCATCTGAGGTACCGATTCGCTTTTACACAGCCATCGTCGAGGCTGATCTCAGCTCGTCCATCACACTGTCTGGTTCAAATCAAGCACCAAAAAAGACAAGAACGGGCTACGACGCATAGTCTGGTCCACAGAAAAGATCATCAGTGTTAACCTGCCCAGCCTCCAGGACTTGTACTCTTTACAAGTCCGGAAATGGGCAGGGAAAATCATCACAGGTCCCTCACACCTAGGCCACACCTTCTTTGAGCTTCATTTGGTGTCAAAACAAACTGGCAGAAGAACAGGTTCTTCCCACAGGCCATCACCCTCATGAACAGCTGACCCAGTTGCTTCTTCTTGGTTTCACTGTTACCCCCCTTAACGGGCAATGTCTCGTCGTAAGTAACTCACTGTACTTATTGTGTTGTTTTGTATACATGATATTTATTACTGCATTGACATGCACTCCTGTACTTTTAATACATTTATCAACAACACATCCATATTGTATATATCGCCCGAATTGTACATGATAATTGTTTTGTCTTCTGGAAACTGTATGTATCTGCTGTATGTATGATATCCATTGACAACCAGAGCCCAATTCATTGATGTGTGATCATAGTGGCCAAATAAACCAGATTCTGAAGCTGAGTACAGAATGTGTATTATATTTTTCTTTTGAGGCCATCCATCTTTGTTTCCCCATAGGGCTGGACCTTCCACATGTATTCATAGCACATATTTACTTGTTTTGGCTGTTACTGGAAATGTTTCAGGATATATGAAATGATTGCTTTGAAACAACGCTCTCAACATCAGCATATACCAACAGAAGCCATCGACACATAAGAAGAATATACAGGCGACCCATCTTCACTGCGACTTTCCCCATCACGTTTTTGAAATATCGCGGGGTCGGCATAAGAAATTAATTGGGAATTTTTTGGGAGTTTTTGGGATTTTCGCGAAAGCCACAGGCAACACACAAAAAGTTTAGAAACTCATAAATGCATATAATATATGTACAGTGCTGCTTTAGATGAAGCCAAGCATGTTTACGGTGGCCTCTCACGTGATATAGAATAGAGTAGAATAGAATCTCACAGTGATCTTGCAGTGATCTTTCTATGTCGCGTTTCTTTTGTCTTTTTCCGCTGCTCTAAAATCGGAAATGCTTTGCTCTGCTCGCATGCTTATTTCACTTGCCAAGGGGACCAAAAAACTGTAAACTCACCCAGCTCAAAATACACAAACATTACAAAACTCGCCACAAACATTCAGGGAAAGCAGTCTATCTGAACTAATATATTCCAGAAGGTTGATCATGTAACTGCCATTTTGGAAAGGAGTTGCATTGATGTAATTTGTA
Source organism: Mormyrus iriodes (assembly GCA_011763525.2). NCBI lineage: Eukaryota > Metazoa > Chordata > Actinopteri > Osteoglossiformes > Mormyridae > Mormyrus > Mormyrus iriodes. The sequence continues at coordinate 7,510,335 of JAAGVU020000040.1, read as the reverse complement.
TTGACACCACTGTCTTGACCCCATTCAGGGCTTTTGGTTTCTCTACTTGGTTTTATCCAACCAGCCCATCTGCAGCCACACCTGTTACCTATCTGACCCTATGTTAGCCCAGAGTTGAGCCAGGAATGTAGCACACTCTTGTTTGGTTAGGAATGGGGGGTATCGCCAGGAAACTTCTGAGAAAAGCTCTCTGTCATAGAACAGTTTCTGTACTCCTTGATAGTGGTGGTGGAGGAATGATATGATTGTATATAAACTGTAACCTTGTCTGAAAAATGTGTTTAGCTAAATGTATATAGTTCTGCAAATATTTTGCATTTGCAGAACTATATACATACAGAATATCTGGCACCAAATCTTATTTAGATTCAGCATTGCATATATTTGTAATGCTGCTGTTGCTGTGTACTTAATTTGCATTTATGCAGGCGTGGACTGGCCTTCGGGAAGTTTTCCTGATGGGCTGGTTTGGTAGCCTATATACCAGGGGGTCCCAACCAGTCAGTTGAACATCTCAGAGTTTTTTCAGGTAGACTGCGGGAGATAATTAATGATGAATAATGCGATCGATGACATACACCAAGTGAACCCTCCAGCCCCTTGCCAGTGGCAGATTTCCGGGCTGTTTTTGCTTGCAGGTCCACCCCTACATTTACTCATTTTGTGGTGACAAAACATGAGAAAAACAACTGAGGACTGAGGGTAGGGTTGTGAGTAAAAACTTTACTAGAAAAAAAACAGACCAAAACTCCTTGAGAGAAGACAAACCCCAGGGGAGGGAAAAAAAAGCTCAAATGCTTTTTACAAAACTTCACAAAGCAAACATTTTTAATTAAGCAGAGACCAGAATAAACAAAGGTCCTTTCCATAGCTAGCAGACTAAAGACTGAGAAAAAGTTACTGATCAGCTCAAATAGCCACCCTGTTGAGGCACAGATGGTTCTTGTCTTACAATTAATCCACCACTGAAATATAGTGGGGTCACTTCCCAGGATGCTGAGATGAAAGCTCAGGGTCTCTGGTTTGTCGGCGCCACCTGCTGTCTGTGTCTCACGTGACACTTTGTGCCTTTATTTGGTGTTTTTTCTTCAAGTACTTCAATAGGCTGTCAACAACCATCATTCTGTTATCTTCTTTCCATCCACCATTGTCTTCCAATATATTTAAGTACAATTTCTCAATTTAATAATAAACTGCCGCTGTTGAAATTGTGGTCACAGGATTATTCTCACAATTTGACTTTTAAAAATGTCTGTTTTTACACCTATTTTTTTCTGTGTAAATACCAAAACCGCAATGAGAACCAGCTGCCGTTCTCCTTTATTTCCGCCAGTCAGTGCTGTGATGTTCATCTGCATATATATTGTTCATATTTTCTGCCGATATGTTTAACGGCTATCGTACTAAACACTAACAGTTAGCTGAGCGGAACTGGGGCGGGAAGCTGCACAAGAGATTGGGAGTTTTTGGGGCGGTGACCTTGCAGATGACAGCGATAGGGTGAGTAAGACTCCAGGCAGATTAAGGACGGGGATGCACACACCCTTCAGGTTAGCTCCTGTGACATCACGTGACTCATCTGGTGTACTAACTCACTTGTGGGTCTATGTACTGCTTACTGTCACTGTCAAAAAATACTGCTGAAATAAATTACAGCATATAAAATAAATTCAGTTGAATATTAAATTATATTGATAGGCTAATTATTATTCGCCATTGGAGCAGTTTGTTTACCAGCAGCAAGAAAAGTCATTAGGTATCAAAACAATGTTTGTAAATGCAATGGCTGGGACACTGTGGATGTCTTGTGGGAGGTGTCCATCTACTTACCTGAAATTAGCTGTCTATTATTCTAATACCTATATTTGAGCTATAAAGTACCTGGTGTACAATACGATTCAGTTCTTCCAATTCATAGTTCACAGGTTTTACCCTTAACATCAACTGTAGAATAGTTGTAGTTCCAAGAATGGTTATTGTTATTACCCACTTAAATAAAAATAAACTTTGAAACTGCTGTTTGGGGAAGATGAAAAACAGGAAGTTAACTCTTAATACAAAAATATTCAGACTCTCTGCTATGATGCTTGAAATTTAGCTCAGGTGTATCCCACTTCAATTGCACTTTTTTGAGATATTTCTGATGTTTTTGAGTCCACCTATGGTTAGGAAGGGTCTTGGTTGTTCCAAACTTCTTCCATGTATGAATTATGGAGGCCAAAGAGCTCTTGGTAACCTTCAATACTGCTGATTTTTTGTAGCCTTCCCCAGATCTGTGCCTCACCATAATCTTGTTCCTGTGCTCTGCAGACAATTACTTTGACCTCATGGCTTGGTCATTCCCAATGCAAAGTGATTCACAGTACCAAGGTGCCCTCAGTGAATTTGGTCATGAATTCTTTAACATTATTCAGCAGGTACACTGACTGACATATCGTGATTTTGCTTTCCTAGCTTTCTCTTATAGTGAAGGTTGCTTAATTTGAAAGGTGAAACTGACCACATGGTGTCACACATGCTTCCTGGGCCCATGGGTATGTGGGCAGCAACATTTATTGTGGGGGACCCCAAAGTCCAAGGCAGATTTTTAACCCCAGTACAACCCTGCTTGTTTTCCTCATTATTCATTACCCATAATCCCCATAACCACTAAGATTAAGCCTGCCAGAGTCCTTGGGCCATCAGAAGGCATATCAGTTCATACGCCCCCAGAAGATATTTGGAATGAAGACTTTCTCCCTCTGAGAAAAAATTATATAACATGAACTGCAATATCATTATGCTTATTTTATCAAGGCTATGCTCACTCATGGACCTGTCAGCATTTTGGATCAACATGAAACTATGGAACAGGAAAGCCCTATCTGTCAGTGCGTGATGAAGGTTTCTGAAGAGAAAATAGCAGCTTATATCATGGTGTCGTACAACCCACTGCCATTTTGACTTCAAAGTAATATTTGACCTCCCAGGCATTGCTCCCATTCTGAATGCTTTCAAAATTCCACAAGTCACTCCTTGTTAATTGCCTTAAGGTATTTAATAGGGATCAGTCTCTTCAAATCCAACATTATAAATCCGGGATTTTGATTTTACGGTTTGTCATCTTTTGGACCCCCCTCAACCTATTACAGGACAACACAGGAGGTCTGGCTCTAGCTATAGGCAGAATGGGCAGTTTCCTAGGCCCCTGAATTACCTGTGTTGTGAAAGAAGTGAAATTATCAGTTTTCTTGGTAGGGGGCCTCCTAAGTAAAGCTTTGCCTAGGGCCCCTAAAAGGTAGAGTCTGCCCAGCAGCACAGCACCTATTACTGCCCTTTTGTTCCTGCAACATGCTTCAAACATGCTTGCTCTACTATCAGGTGGTGGTGCAGTCTACTTTAAAAAAGTGGGTATAGTGGGACGATTTCCCCCTCCTTTCACACATATGCACACCCGAGAACAACCACCCATAACGCTATAATTTTAACTTCAAAATCACAATCACAGCTGCATCTGGACTCTAGTTTCTGAAATGTGCTTGTTGGCGCTCAGGGTAAGTGAGGTTGGGGGGTGAGGGAGGGCTGTCTGATTGGGCGAAACGAAAGTTAATTTCTACAAAAAAAAAATAAACTCATGAAATTTGTCACAAAACATATGCATCCACATTTTTGATACGGAAACTCAGTTCTCTTAGTGGGTATACGGTATACCCTGGCACATTTTAAGGGAGTATATGGAACTGCTATCATGTAGACTACACCACTACTACCAGGTATGTTTACTGCTACCAAAGATAATGAGAATGAACAGAATGAAAAGGCCAAGAACCAGTAATCAAGATCAAGAATAGTTTCAAAACTGTATAATTCAATAAAGCTACTGGAAACCCATTTTCTTTATACGCTATACACATGTATTATGAAAAATTCCAACCAACCCATCCCTGACCCCACAGGCCTATTAGCCATATTAACAACCAGTCATTAGACCACAAATTATGAAAATGCTTTTCTGAAAAATGGACACCAGACTTTCACATTGACACTGGTATAATATAACGGACCACTGTTTTGAAAGTCGTCCATCCAGCCAGCTCCTTATCCCGGACAGTGCTTAAAAGATTAATTCAAGTTTAAATCAAACTGACCACGTCAAATGGCACACTGGACAACCAAACCTACACTAAATATCAAATATTACAGGGATATTACACAGACTTAACAGTGTTAACAGAAAATGCATTACATCTCAGGATACAGCTAACATTCGTGAGGATTAACACGCCAGTTTTTCTAAGGTCAAAAGCTGGCATATAGAATTATGTAACGATATGCAACTTACATTATGGTAGATTTTTGCATCACGCCACCTATCACGACACAGTATTTCTGACATGATTAAGGTCAATATTCTGCAGAACAGCATTTTATGAATGATCCGAACTCACCCAACTGCCCTTTCTGGAAATTAAAAATGTTGACTGTTTTTACATTTAAACCCAAGCAGCTTTGTGACAGGTTGAACTTTATTAGCATTTTTTAAATGCAACGGTTTATTACAGACAGGTTAAGGTAAACCAGGCTGCAAAACATGGGATTAGGTGACAGCACAGGTGGAAGGCTAGCAAAGGGATGCAACTCATCATTCCGATTTTAAAGTGGCATCGATACCAAAAAAATCATTTAACAGTACACATTAAATGACAAATAGAAAACGGCTGTTTCACACGACCCGGTCCAACACTAATTTGATTGCTGAACGTTCTTCAGTTCGCTTCGTCCTTTGAAGCCTCGTCAAAATTGCCAACAAGGTCTGAAAGGACACAGCAGGCAAAATGTCACTTTCAAGCTTAAGATCCAGCATTAACACAAAGAAAAATGCACTCTGAAGTCATACAGGTTACATATCAAAAGTAGCTTATAAGAGGTCACAATTTAAACTGCGTTCCATTTGAACTCATAACTCGGAAATTCCGAGTTCCTAGTCGTAAATTTCAACTGGATCACCCCCTGAAGTTGGAATTCCGGCTTGTGAACTCTGAGGAATCGACACAACCCCGAGGTCAGAATCCAAGATGGCTGTGCCCCTTATCAACAGAAGTTAGAGCTGTAGTTTTATACTGTTTAATAGCACTTATGTCTTATTTGCGGCTCCTTAAATCGGTCGTACACACAATACTGTCCAATCGCTCTCTGAGGACGTCTCGTTATGTTTTATGCGCAAAATCCCATATACCGCACTGTTATTGCAATTGATAGTTAAGAGGACTAGAAGCGGGGCCTGTTTCGAGCCAGGATTTCTTGCTTACACTGATAACTTGTCAAACCATTTAAACTGGGGCAAATTAATTCGATAAATTACCTGGCTAAGCAAGAAATATTGCTTTTTGAAACAGGATCCTGATATTGCTAAATGGCTTTCTGACTTCTTGTGCTGTAATGTGTTTAACTTGTGTGTGACGTCATTCCCAGTTCTGAGTTCCTACCTCCGAGGTAAATGGAATGCAGCATTAGTACCATCTATGTGCAGTTCCTCTTTGGACAATTTTTGGCACAATGAAACATAAGCACACATTTCTGAAACTAGACATCACCTGGAACTTCATCATCATCTTCCTCGCCTGCAGCAACTGGTGCTTTCCCGTCTCCAGCTGTTAGAGAAAAATATTGGTCAGCGATGCTTTTCAAGTAAGTCACCTGTCAAAACAGACCAAAAAGTTAATGCGGCCAGTCAGGGCAGGGACTTAGGGAAAAGATTCTTGGAGGTCATTTTTGTGACCAGCTAGGATTCCCCAGTAGGCTCCTAACAACTTGACTGAACAGTGGGGAAATCACAAGAAGGCCCAGAAATACAGGACACATTAATACCTGGGTGCACTGTAACACTGTGGACCTCTGAAGAATAATTATAGGTGCAAATTTATCAAAACAAATCAATATCCAAAAGCACTATGAGCTACGTAATCTTTCATCATGTTACATTTATCTAGTAGACACCATTATCCAAAGCTAGACATTACTGAGAGAATGCAGGGTCAAACCATCCCTACAGAAGAACCAGGGATAAACATTGTCTTCAACAGCATTAAACAACACACATACACTACCGTGTAAAAGTTTGGGGTCACTTTGAAATTTCCTTGTTTCCAAAAGAAAAGCATTTTTTGTCCATTTAAAATAACATTAGGTTAATCAGAAATACGGTGCAGACATTGTTAATGTTGTAAAGGACTGTTGCAGCTGGAAATGGCTGGTTTTTAAGTAATATCTACATTGGCATACAGAGGCCCATTATCAGCAACCATCAGTCCTGTGTTCCAAAGGCACGTTGTGTTTGCAAATGCAAGTTTATCATTTTATAAGGCAAATTTGATCATTAGAAATCCCTTTTGAAATTATGTTGGCACAGCTGAAAACTGGTGCGCTGATTAAAGCATCAATAAAACTGCCCTTCTTTAGATTAGTTGAGTGTCTGGAGCATCAGCAATTGTGGGCTTGATTGAAGACTCAAAATGGGCAGAAACAACTTTCTGATACTCAGTCTATTGTTGTTCTGAGAAATGAAGGCTATTGCATGGGAAATTTTTAAGTGACCCCAGACTTTTGAACAGTGGTATACACAGACTACTAATTAAATTTAGCTGAGAGCTAGGCCTTAGCTGCAGTTTCATCATAAGTAACCATAAGATGTGCTGTCAACACATATAGAAGAGTCAGGCTGTGCAGACCTCTCCTTCAGACAATGGCAGAGATACTCTGTCCCATTAGCATAGCCAGTCATTCGTGGGAAATGAGAATGATTGGTACTAAAATGGGACCCCTTTCAGAACAGACTCTGGTATCAGCACAGATATTTTTTAGTCAAAGGGTTAAAAATTGTGAGTAAAGGGCCCATTACAGTAACCAGAAACCATCCAACCAATCAAACAGACAGAAAAAGGTCAGGCCCCAAGCTTGAAAGGCCCTTATTCCCCCCCCCCCCCCAGCATTCCTCACCTTGTTTGGGTAGGGACTCAGCCAATCGGCGGAGGCTGCTCAGGCTGTCGGCCCCCAGCTGGTTGAGAATGCTAGGCAGCATCTCTGTGAGCTGCTTGGTCTCTGCATGCCCCGTGATAGTGAACGTGTTGGCCGCCAATGAGGCCTGTACTTTTGGGTTGTTGAAGTGGATCACTGTGCCCTGGTTTGTGAACATATTCACCTACAGAGCAAAAGCACACAGCCAGTTACTGAACTATCAAATCACTATCAGCAGTGCTGAAGAGAATTCAGCCATTGAGTGCACAAAAAATTACGATTACTGCAGTTTCAGCAAGATCGCGCTCAAATCAGAGACGAGGATTAAACGGTACTCCTTTAGCGTGTGCTCAACGGCTTTCATTCTCTACCACTGGATGGCGCATAAACACACTGCAATGACACTCATTTTATCATCATTTGCAATCTCTTTAACTTTCAAATAAGAATGGGAGACATTAGCTGTGTCCAAATTCAGGGGCAGCACCCTTCTAAGGCTGCATTCGAAGACCGAATGTGTCACAATAAGGGTGTCTCATATCGAAGCCTCCTTCAAATGTGGTCTAGGAATGCGTTTTTTGCCGGAGTCGTGAAGGATCCACCCGATGGGTCCTTTGCAGCCCAACATATCCCAAGATTCATTTTCAAGAGGTAAAGTGGGTGTGTGCCGACTAGGCGATAGGAGTGACGCTTCATGACTTAAGGGCGGCAACAGCAAGTGACACAAATAGGAAATTATCTGTAGTCCAGACCATCCCATTTCACAATGCTTTCCCTGTGTCCTTCAAAGGATGCAGCCTACAAAGGCCGTGCCTTCATAAACAGTGTCCTTTGATGGATGTGGCCCCCGAATTGGACACAACTAATAAGAATAAAGCCAACGGAGAGGTTGGTGTCACACTAATGTGAGCTGGGTCTTTAGAACACACGCTGGAGTGGCACCAATTAAACTGGGGGCTGCATTTTTAAGCAAGACTGAATGCATTCGGGTGTGACTGATCTGCTCTCCAACTCATTATTCCTAATAATCGAAATTTTTGTTTCTTTTACTTTTAAAGAACACCAGGTCTATTTTTGGCAAAAGTGCCATTTGTGATTCTGGACACATTCCTTCTGTCACAAAGTTAGCATTTTACGATGGGATGTCACAGTGTAATGTTTCTAACAGCGCATTACATATTTGCAAAAAACTTTAGTTCAAAAATCCAGGGTCTGGAGATGCATACTCACCTCCTCAATACCAGATATGTTGTTGACACCAAGCTTCTTCAGTGAAAATTGAAGTTTTTTGTCATCAGCTGTGGCTGTTCTGTGCACCACCTTCTTCTTTCTGCGGGCTGTACCCTGTTCAGGATGAGAGGCAGCTTTCAGATTAACCAAATCATTTTGCAATACTTATTCACACAAACATTAAAGCAAATCGACACTGCAGAGGGGAACTGCTCACCTTCCCACCGATGCGGACTTGCGCCTGCAGTTTGGCGAGTTTTTCTTGGTTCATAATTGTTTCTTTCATCTAAAAGAAACGCAAAGTCGAGTTAATACGTTCACAAAAAGAAGACAAATGACGTCCACTACGACAAAACAAAGCATTCCATAAACGCTGATCCCATTACCAGAATGAGACTGGTTAGACTGGGGACGCCTGCTGCTTGAAAGGGCTGGACGTCCCCGTCGCCCCCACATGCAATTAACGAGATGGGCTCTACAGAGCGTTTTAGGCCGTTCGATTCCACTAATAAGTTAAAAGACACGCGGTTCCGCTTCGGCAGACAGACACTCCTTCCCAGCACAACACTGGCAATCGCCTCGGGGTTCAGAGCACTTCCTGAATAACGTAAAAACCCCAATTACATTTTCTTAGGTTGAACAAGTAACACATGCCAACGGGGCTTGAAATAAAGTATAAACATATAAATTAATAAAACTGTGCACAAATTACTTGCTGAGGTAACTGGGGCCCGAGTATCCCCCGCGCCCAATTCTCCCAAGCAAAGCAAAATTTCTCCTCATTTCGTGGTCACCACCATCCGACGTGTGACGGCATGTTACCGGTCGCGGTCTTATTTACCTTCTCTAGTCCGAAAACCGTGTGCCTGTGCAGGGGAATAGAGACGGTTACGATTCCACACTGACCTGCACACTAAGAAAGCGCACACGCGGTGAGCAAGATGGAAGACGGGAGGAAGGAGCGGAAGTGACGTCCATGCGGAAATGGGGTTTCTGGGGTCACATGGCATGACGGAGGTGACGCCAGGTAGGAGAAACGTGATACAAGTGTTTCATTAATTTTTAAAATCATACATACATACATACATACATAGGCGGAAAAAGCATTGCACAACACATATATGCAGTGTATGTTTGAGTACGTGACAAGTAATACTTGACACATATATGCATACCTACATATACATACATACAACTCTGACAAGGTTTACTTCCAGTGGGCTTTGTCATTGTAATACACACTCCCCCCGCTAGATGGTGACACTTCCCGTACGTTTTCCCAAACCTTCCAAGATGGCGCTACACATGCTGCAGAGATGTGTCTGTCTTTCAAAATGCCTTTCAAAATACGCGGCGCCTAGATTTACAGGTAACTGATCGGCACATTGGTTAATTTCTTTCCGTATTTTTTCACCAGTTATTGGAATGCAGCTTGTAGCCTGTGCGGATCCTGTGTTTGCCTGTGTCCGTGTCTGCTGTGACTGTCTTCATCCTCATGCCGGGCATGATCCTTCAGTCTTCCTTCAGTAACCCCATAAGGTTGCCTGATCGTAGCTGTAGGTTATTCAGATAGTTATCCCTTGTGGGGCACTCAGTGTTGACTGATCACTTTTATAGACGCAGGAAAAATCCTCTGAATGAGTACTTGATTCTCTTTTTGTTTTTTGTATTGGTTGTTTTAGCCAGAAGAAGTCTCCTTTCTGCATCATATACAGACCCCAAAATATGGGAGGACAGAGATCCAGATCCTCGCAACTTGGGCAAGTTACATTGACTTTTAATCCGTATAGAAATAACAGATGCAAGATTGTATAATATCTCTATAAACAGGAGTATGTCTGACCCTGTAACTTAAATGGTCAAGTTGCAGTACAATCACAACCCTGAATAAGATAAGCAGTTAGGAGATGCATGGTTGGAGTTAGAGTACAGCATTTACCCCATTAAATTATCACATTAAAGCATTCCTCCCTTGATTTACAAACTATATTTTCCCCTAAAATTAGTTTCAAATGTAGAGCTCAGAAACACTATTCCCATTTTATCTTATATGAAAGTTCTCTACCTGTTTGAGACTGAAAAAAGTAATATAACGTGGTTTTAAATTGTCTTCACCTCTTTCCCACAGCTGAGTTAGCAGCTCTAATGGACCGGACATATGAGCGCAAATTGCCTGTCAGCTCCTTAACAATCTCACGGGTAGGGGACATAGCTCTTTAACAATGTCAAACCGATCAGCAACATAACAGTGTCACAGTATGGGGTGGTGTCTGCACATTACCTATTAGGTCCTTGACAGTGTCACAGGTTCGGGGCATTTAGACGTTACTTGTCAGCTTGTAAGATGATGAAACCAGCTCAGGATATTTTGACGTTACCCATCAGTTACATGATGTAGAAGGATAGTTACATCTGGGTAGGTTTCAAACATGTTGAATGCTGAGTTGTGCAATGCATTTTAATTACACTGAGAAGAATTCTTACTGTTTAAATTAGAGAAGTATAACACTTGTCATTTCAAGATTCAAAGATTCAATCTCCGCATTGTTTCAGAAAGGGCACGATGATTTAGCTTAAAGAAATATAATAGTTTGTCTCCTGATTTTATCAGATGTTTAATGGTGCACTTGTACCCAAAGTTTTGCTTGTTCACTTCCAGCAAGAGCTCTTTTGAACCTTAAGGTCCATGTCCTTAATCAACATTATAATTTAACCTCAACTACTGGATAGCCCCTAAACTATGTGTGTACAGCAGTGGTTGGATTTGGTCACAAACCCAAATCTAATTTGCTCTTGTTTTTTTCCATTAGTTTATTGACAACATAACTTCAAGAGAAGAAATTGAACAGACTGTGTATTATTTGTACAAGTAAGTCTAAAGTTCCTTACTTATAGTTTGCAGGTATCAGATTTTTTTGGACAAAAGTATTGGGACACCTGGCCGTTACACTTACAGGAACTTTTATGACGTCCCATTCTAAATCCATATGGACCACTATGGGGCTGTTTCTCCCTTTGCAGCTCTTCTGGGAAGGCTTTCCACAAGGTTTTGGAGTGTATCTGTGGGGAATTTTCACCCATTCATCCAGAAGAGCATTTTTGAGGTCAGGCACTGATGTTGGATATGAAGGTGCGGCTGTCAATCTCTGTTCTAGTTTATCCCAAAGGTGTTCAATGGGGTTGAGGTCAGGACTCTGTGTGGGCCAGTCAAGTTCTTCCACACCAAAATGTCTTGTTATGCTGAAGCATTGAGATTTCCCTTCAATGGGACTAAGGGGCCTAGTCCATCCCCTGAAAAACAACCCCATAACATCATCCCTCCTCCATTAACCTTTACAGTTGGCACAATGCAGTCAGGCAGGTAACGTTCTCCTGGCATCTGCCAAAGCCAGACTCGTCCATCAGACTGCCGGACAGAGAAGCGTGATTCCTCGCTCCAGAGGATGTTTGGAACTCTGCAGTTATTGAGTCAACAGTGTTGGCAACTTTAACGCACTATGTGCCTCAGCACTTGGCGACCCCCTCTGTTACTTTACGTGGTCTGCTGCTTCATGGTTGAGTTTCTGTTCTTCCTAAACTCTTCCACTTTGTAGTAATACCACTTACAGTTGACCGTGGAATATCTAGCAGGGAAGACATTTTATGAACTGACTTATTGCAAAGGTGGCATCCTATGACAGTACTCTGCTTGAATTTACTGAGCTCTTCAGAACGACCCGTTCTTTCACAAATGTTTGTAAATCTGACTGCTTGGCTAGGTTCTTGATTTTATACAATGGGTCTGAATGAAATACCTGAAATCACTGATTAAGATGTATGTCCCAATACTTTTGTCCATATAGTGTGCATGTGGTCTTCCTAAATATTTCATCTTGTACTGCCAACATCAGGATATATTTTGAAGAAGAAGTTCTGATGACCTCAGCCACGTTTCAAAGTTGCTTTTCTGCGGCGTTGATTTGCTGCCCAAACATGCTTATTTCTTGTGCATCTGAGAACTTAAAATCTTCAGCGCTTGCTTCATATTTGTATTGTTTTTCTAGAGAGTGCTTTGGTCTCTCTGTTTAATGCTGCTCTATCAACACACGGGGAATTGAAATACCAACCGCAACTTAACATTTTGGAACAGAATGTTTAGTACATTCGGATGCTATAGCAGGACGGTATGAATTCCTGAAATGTGAAATTGTAATATATAATGTTAAAATGTGAGTGTCTTCTCTTTCTAACCAGGTTCCGTCACAGTCCAAACTGCTGGTACCTTAGAGACTGGACCATCCACTGTTGGATTAGACAATGTCTCAAATATGGAGCCAGGGATAAGGCCTTGTATACCCTAAAAAATAAGGTATGGGGCCTCTCCGGATGTCTCGGCGGCCAACCTTAAACTAACTGGACCTCAGCTACATTCAGGTGTCATGATGTAGTTGGTCTGGCAAATCTTTGATATGGTTTACAGAAGATAGTCTTACATTCCACGCAGGAGACATGGATGTGGAATCCTCTGGTTTAGATTCACATGGTAATTGAATAAAATCATGCCTGTTGTTCTTTCACCCACTTAATTGTGATGCATCACAAAGCTGAATTATAATGCTGTGAACCAGTGACTTGTGCTTTCAGTTGACTCTCTGACATTGATTAGTTATACTTTGGATCTTTTCCTTTTGTTGTCGTTGATGTCTCTCTATGTAAGACAGACAAACTTGTTTGGTACCTCCCATAGATTCCTGACCCCAGTGTTCATTTTTTTTTTTACCAGGTGCAGTTTGGGATCTTTCCAGATGAATTCACCTTTAACCTACTGTTAGATTCCTTCTTGAAGGACAAAGACTACGGAGGTAGCCCTTTGTTTTGCTCTGTCTGTGTGCTGAACAGATGGTGTTGCTATGTCATCACGAGTCTTTCTGTGGCTCCTGCCTGAATTTCATGAATAGTACTTATTAAGTATGTTATATTCTGACAGATTTTCGGCAAGGTGATTTATTAAAAATGTATTATTAAGAATGTGCCTTCATGGGACAATGGTGGAGGTTTCAGACTGATTATATCTGTATTTGATGGTGCGATTGACTTTGCTATAATGTTTCTGCCTTCTCTATCCTGCAGGCGCCTGCTCTGTTGTGGAGGAAATTATGCTACAGGAAGCCTTTGACTCTCCGTCCACCCAGATCCTTTCACTGTATGCACTGGCCAATTATTTATCGACAAATTCTGAACTCACAGTAAGCACCCGCTTCCGTTACCTCTTTAAATGCATTAGTGAACAGGGTGTGAGTGAGCCTTTTAGGACGGGGGTATCAGTTTATCATTAGTGGGGTGGTGAGTCGCTCATCGGGTTAGCGATTTGGCCCATGTCTATGAGACAGCAGAGTAATCATATCACCATTGATTGGGCTCGTCACCCCCAACTGCTCCAGGGATCCTGGATGACTATGGTCTCTGATCCTCACTAGTATGTTTCTTCAGACAAAATGAATTAATTGTGCAAGTAAAGACTTTTAATAAGATCTATACACCTTCCCCTTATTGTAAATATGCCATTTTCAATATTCAGTTTCCTTAAAATATTTGTGTTTTAAGCATAAACCATTTAACTAGCGCAATTCAAGTTACTAAACTAGTCACCACTACCTGTGCCTGTAGAGTACGGCGGCTCATCCTTTTCTCCCCTCTGCACCCAGTGGCAAGAGGAGAGGAACCTAGGTGCCTCGCTTATGATTGCCGGCCTGAAGCAGCAGAACTCTGCAGGGTTCAGTGCTCAGCTCCTTGGCCACACGCTCCTAGGTCTGTCCCCTTCAGTCTGTCTTTCAGTGTCGCTGCTGGGCTGTGTTCTTTTATATGTAGAGTAGTCATACTTCAGGAGCTCTCGGTCCAGGCACCTCATCTCTGCTGCATGTTCAACTGGTGTTACACTCTTCATCTGGGACTCCATCTGTATACTCTCAGGAGTGCAATTTGTCTGGCTGAAAATTTTTTTCACAGTGACCAGGTGCACAACAAAGTCAAATAAACAAGGTGTAAAGTGATGGACTCTCCCATTGAGTGTGGTTTCTCACAAGGTTTCCTTCTCCCTCTGAGGGGCTGCTGTTACCTCAGGCTTACTGTAAAGGACTAAGTGACAATGCTCCTTGTTAAGTGCTAAATAGAAAATATTTTATTAATATTCCAAAAATTTTTTGTGACAGTTCACCTTGTGCAGTTACAGCTTAGCGTCTTGGAACATCAGGTGAAGTGGTGGGATGTTCTGAGCTGTGATGGACATTGACCTGTCTCCCCAGGCAAAGTGGAGATGTCCCAGGGAATCCACGCTGTGTTCCGTGATGCGCCTTTGACATGGGTCCCAGGCTTCATCAACAGGGCCCTGCTGGTAATGGAGCAGGTGTGTGATGCAGCCCCACACGTCAAGATATCCAAGGAGGCGGTACGTGTTTAATGCCGGAAATGCATCTGTGACGCTGTAGCGACCTTTGAGACGACCCTGAGCCCTGCTGTGAATGCCATCAACCCGGGGCCTGCATTATGAAGTGAGATTTGTTGGTTAACTAGATAACTTGTCAGATTTATCGTACTCCAGGTTAAGAACATAAGATAGTTACAAATGAGAGGAGACCATTAATTTTAAGTTTAGGTTTAGAGGATCTTGTCAGATTCAGATTTGAAGGAATCTAGGGTGTTAGCTTGCGATACCCCTTCATACTCTAGTTTCGGGCTGTGAGAAAAAGTTCTTTCTCAGATCCAAGCTAAAGTGTTCCCCTACAAATTTCCAACTCCGCCCACGATTCTTAGAACTTACTTTGAAGTAACAGTTTGGATGAACAGCATCCATACCTGTTAGAATCTTATATACCTGAATCATGTCACCCCTTAGTCTCCTTTGCTGAAGGCTAAACAAATTCAGCTCTGCCAGCCTCTGTTTGTAAATCGACTTTCTTTGTTCACTTCCATTTAGTCAAGACGACCTTTATTCCGACAAGTTATCTTGCTGACCCAAAAATCCAACTTCATGATACAGGCCCCTGGTGTCCTGAGGGCAAACAAAATCACCACTTCACATTTTTTGCCTTTCGTATAGGTATTTAGTTTGTACAGGTATCAGTTTCATTCACAGATCCATGTCCATCACTTCCTAGTTCTGTTTAACCTCCTTTTATTTTTTTTATCTTTTAATATTTTTCATTTCGATGAAGACGTCAGTATTTAATATCAATATTTAGGAAAACTGCTAGGCATTTCATTGAAGCCAAACATTCAGACCTGATTTTCCACTCTGATGTACAAATGGCCTCCAGTTGGATCCTGAGCAGCGCTGTCCACCGCCTTACAGCTCAGCTGCGTGTTTGTAAGTGCAGAGGAGACAGCAGGTGGATTTTAAAATTTTAATTTCAGTGACCAGATGACGGGCACTGATCTATAGTGGTTGACATTGATTATACATTTTTTTTAAAAACCCAGATCAGATATTTCTTTTATCCTGTACCTTGTGTGAACATCTTTTGAGAGTCAATGTCACAGTTTTCTCTTGTGTGAATTCCAGCTTCATTACCTGGAGGGGTTATTGAAAAACCTGTCAGCCTCTCACACCCCTGAAGAGGGTGGGGAGACCCCTGTGACTGCCAATGAGGAGGACCAGCTGGAGAGGTTGAAGGTCCCAGAATATGCCAGAAGGTTTAAGGTGTGTAAAAATGTCATTTATTGTAAATATTTTTAAGATCTGTACAAATCGGCACTCCATATCGGCAGGGGTTTGGTTTCAGGATCCCCTGGATACCGAAATCCGTGGATGCTGAAGTGTCTTATATAACATGGTATAGTATATGACCTGCACACATTCTTCCGTTTACTTTAAACCACCTCTAGATTACCTATAATACATAATACAACACACATAACAAGGGGAAATACAGCAGCCAGATAAATGACTTGATGAATAATATTGTAAAATAAAATCCTCCGTGGCTTTTGCACCAGGCACTGCTGCCTTTTTCCGCAGTACAGAGATGTATGGTCTGTTTTATCAGTGTGTCTAACTCGACTATAGTTTATGATGATGTGTACTCCCTTGTAATGGACTGGCATCCTGCCCAGCTTACTCCCCATCTTGTGTGCTGTGCTGCCTACAGTAGACTTTGAAAAATCCTCTAGATCCAGTTTAATCTAAAATTAGAGAAGAATTGTAGCCCCACTTAGCTACGCAAGGGAAGAGTTGTTCCTAGGTCTTGAAATTACTCTATGTGCATCATTGTGGTGATTCTTAAAGCAGGGGCCTCTACTGTACAATGATGTAACCTTTTTCAATCCCCCCTGTAAAGAAATGTAGGGAGTCTGAACTGATTTAAATGTCCTGTTGATCAGTTCAAAGAAATTGACTGCTCTAAGAAATTTTATTGAATTTCAGCCGTTGTGAGTAAATACCAAACTGTGTGACCTTTACTGTTTCAGTCACCTTTTGCATAGAAGATCATGATGATGGTGATAAAGAAATCCAGTGTTACGCTTGCACCCCTATCTCCACAGTCCAAACCACAAGCTGTTTCCGGGGACCGTCAAAAGTACCTTCCCAGAGATTTGAACCAATAAGTCCAGTTTTTTATAACTCTACAGTAACCGTGCCGGTTTTGGAAAATCCAAATAAGTCCAATATTACCAATATCGAATTCTTTTTATGGTCCAACTCCTCCATGTCATCCATACTGCTATGTTGCCAAATAGTGAATCTGTTGCATATTGGGGACGAAATCGAAAAGAAATCCACAGCACTACCTATTGTTTGCCATTTCCGGTTTGTTGGTGTGTCGAAACAGATTTGGCTGACAAAACAACTTTAGACGCGGGTATGAGCGATAAAACTGCAGCTCATAGCATTGTGATTCAGTGCACATTCTGTCTCTCTAGATGCGCATAGTGGGGACATTTTAATCTTTCAATCCAATTCAGTTTTATTTGTATAGCGCATTTTCACAACATTACATTGTCTCAGCGCTTTACATTATCCCCGCCCAAAGCCCCCAGTGAGCAAGCCAGAGGTGACAATGGCAAGGAAAACTCCCTAGAAGGAAGAAACCCTGGGAAGACCCAGACTCAAAGGGGGAGCCCATCCTCCAGGGGCTGGCAGAGGAAGGCACATGAGTCTCCATTCATACTGTCCCAATTTTTAGATTTGAGACTCAAAGCGGGGGGCGGGCAGGTGATGGCAGGCCGGACGAACAGTGGTATAGCAGCAGGGCATACAGGAGAGACGTCAGCAGAGCAGGCCAGAAAGACACCACAGGTAGTGGAGACATCGTAGGCAGCAGGGTAGGCAGAATATCTTGATAATTTGGGGTCTCCAGGCAGCACACTCCAGGACAATCTAATATTGTCAAATCGCACACCCCTAGGTCCAGTTTGTTAAACGAGATGTTGAAGCTGCCAGTCAGCTTTATCCTTCCTCCTGTCTGTTCAGGACCTGAGCGGTCGTCTGCAGGCCCTGGATAGAATAGACGTCCAGAGTCTGCAGGCCCTGACCTCCAGCCTGGCGGAGGAGAGCCTCGGCGTGGCAGAGGCACAGGACATGGAGTGTTACCGGAGAGAGATGAAGACATGGGAAGGGGAGCGGCGCGATCTGGCCAGGAGGGAGGAGGAGCAGAGGCAGAAGGTGCATGAGGAATGGGCAGCCAGGGCGGCTGAGAAGATGGAGAAGCCACCGCAGAAGCCGAACCGTCGCTGAGACCCCCTGTGCTGAAAGGGCTACACACCGAATGCATAACACCGTCTTCAAAGTCCTCTATAAATGTTTCAGTAATTCATTTTGCTGTTGTGTCAACAGTCTAGGCATGGCAGCTTAAGCGGGTCCAATGTCAAGGAAACGCTCGACTGGGGAAGCATTTCTGTCTTTGCCCCTCACTTGAAAATTTTCCTCTCACCATGTGAAATGACAAATGTTTGGGTAGCAGTAATAAACAAAGCCATCAATAAAGTCTATCGTAAATTTATTTCCTGTGGTTATTTCCTGCTTTGTCGGATTGTAACACGGTCACTTCTTTGACCTTGGGGTTGTCAATATTTTATTTTTAACCCCGGCGTTAACGCTGATGTTGTGGCAGTAACCTAGAGTTTCTGGGGTCCTGTGTATACCCAGAAGCAGGTGTTTGCGGTTAGTCTCAGTTAAAGACTTTCTGTCAGTTGATACACATATGCACCCACACACATATAGAAAGGTGCATGTGTGTATAAAACAGTATCAGGAGTGTGAGTTGATTCTGATGAAGAATAAGACAGAGATCAGCTCTGACAGATGGAGGTTTATTAGCGGTTAACTGTTACAGAGGTGCTCTGCTTCCATGTCCATTCATGTGAGATTAACGAGAGACTGCCCAGGAAATCTGCTGTTTACATGTTCAAGCATTTACTGCTGGGCTAGGCTGCGACAAGTATTTCAGAATGCTCTAAAAGGATACCTGTTATTTTCTAAGGGTGTCAGACTCTTGATGGATTTGCGTAGTCTTTGGTCTTATTATATACTTGAACACAGATGACGTAAGTGTTTAATTATAATACACAGCTATCATTGGCATCTGGGCCCTTAGCATCAGCGCTAATTTATATGATTTACAGCTTGATAAAAGTTTCGACATTGACACACTGTAACACTCTCTTGTGTATTGACTTAATGCTGCTTCTTTCTTTAGGAAATGTGTTTGAACTGAATAGTTTGCTTTCTGGTTATTCTTTTAACAGAAGCCTCATGTAATGTTGTGCCTTGCTCTCCATAAATGCAGTAAGTATGATTTGTAGAAAAGCATATTTTTGCACAGAACTTTGGTCCTTCTGGCTGTATGTTTCCTGAAATCTGCTTGTGATGTTACGCCATATATTTAAAAATAATACAATGTGTACCTGCTGTGACATCATCCGTGAACCACTGAGATTTCGTAACATTAGTAATAAACACATACTTGTACAAAACTTCTTAGTAAAAAAACTGGCTACACTCAACCACAGTGTGACTGTGCAAGTTAATCATAACTGATATGGACGTTCCGTGTCCTGGAATGAAATTAGTTTTTCCAGGACATTTTGTCAAATTTTGCTTATGTATTGTTTGTCTTAGCTGTTTTATTAACCTCTGTACAGCACTTTGGTAAACACTTGAATTTAAATGTGCTATATAAATATATTTCATTTACTAATTACTCATTACTGTAATATTTTGAGCTATAAGATAACTGGGTCTTTCTAAGCTTTGGAGGTACTGAAGTTGTCTTTAAGGCATTTAATGAATACACAAAGGTAATTCTATTAATTTTCCTTCATTTTTATACTGATTGAAACTTTAATAGTGGAAATTAATCCATCCATCCATTTCTCTTACAACTACTAATGGAATATATGGCTGTGGGGAACCTGGAGTTTATCCAAGGCAGCACATGGTATAGGGCAGGGAGCATCCTGTACACGCACACATCATGGGTAATGTAGATGTGCCTGATCATCTAACTGTATGTTTTTGGACTGTGGTAGGAAACAAAGTACCTGGAGAATAGGCACAGACATAGGTCCAGGCAGGGGCAGGTGAATGGAAATACGTCTTAGAAAAGTTGTAAATACATTCTGTGGCTCTTTCCTAGTAATTCTAATGTTTTACCCTGAGACCCAGTCCAGTATAAGTATCTGGAAGATGGATGGATGGATGTCTTTATATCAGTGTTTCCCAATCCAGTCCTCGGGGACCCACTGTCGGTCCATGTTTTTGTTCCCCCCAGTTCCCTGCCAGACAGTCTACATTTTTGCTGCCGACCAGGAGCTAGAAGGGAGCAAAAATGTGGGCTGTCTATGGGTCCCCGAGGACTGGATTGGGAAACGCTGCTTTATATTATAGTGCAAATGAAATTTATAATTAAGGTAACATTAACGTAAATCAGCAATTAATTCCCTGATCAAAACTTGCTGAACATCTTAATTCTACTGTTATAATATACTACAATTTTGCAAAAATTAGCATAGTGAAGCCCACATAATCTTTCATTCTTACTCTTTGTTTTTTCTACCTTCAATTCTATACATAAAAGGTTCACTAGTAATATATGCTTTTATATGTAAATTCTACATTTCTTATGTCATCCTATTTCAGTTCTTCTGTACCACAATGATTTCATTCTCTATAGAAATAACTGTTACTCACATAACATAAACAGTGCACATTTCTCATGAGTCTCTTTCTGAACATACTCTATGGCTTATACTCTGAGGTCAAGGCTCTTCAGGAAATAAAATAATATTTATGACCCTAAGGCAAAAATATTCCTTGTAAATCACTTTTGCTCTATATGTTTGTCCTAAATACACACTAAATAAAGTATTTGGTTAATATTCCACTATGAACATTATAATACTTTTTAAAAATTTTTACCCCAAATGTCTTAAAGCTCACCATAGCAGTGTTACAGTATGTCAGTTCAAAGTAATCCAGTTCAAACACTTCTTCCTGTTATTTGACACTATGAATCCATATATGATGCAAATAGTTACAGCTGTTTGAGAGCTATACATTGTGTCTAAAGTAGGGTTGCCACCTCAGTCACATAAAATCCTGGACACCCAGTCACTGATCAAAAATATTGCACATAGCGACACCATTCCAAAAGTTTGTCTAGGTCTGTTTCAAAGGGAAATTGATAGGGACATCCTGTGTCGTGGAATGAAATTTGTTTTTCCAGGACAGGTGAAAAAAATCCAAGGTGGTCTCAGAAAATCTTGGACAGGTGGCAACCCTAGTCTAAAGTGCACTTGTATCTCTACTATATTATAATTGGTATTAATTTCTACACTGGTTATATTCTGCAATTTCACATACATAAATATATTTCAAGAGGAAATGAAAGCTGCAGAGTGGAATCTGGTACACAGGGATCACAGCTCGATCTTGCAGGCAGGAAAGGACTCATCCTGCATGAGCACGGTGCTGTTGCTAGCCAGAACGATGACGTTGAGCCTCTGCTGTTCCTCACAGGTCTGCTGGTACCACCGCTTCATGGCATCCGAGTCGTGAGTTGGGATCACGGTGACCTGTGGGCCAGAATCTGCCTGCGATTCACTGTGCATAACTGACTGTCCCATTAAGCCTTGATTTAGCCAACAATAACGTTTATACACGCATAAAATCCTGCCTGAATTAACTGCCATATAAACCTTAAAAGCATCTGGCATGATTTCAGAAAAAGAGAACACTTTACTTGATGGGGCACAAATAATATAGCATTATCCTATTACTTTTGTATTAATTAACGACAAACTAAGTCTTAGTTACATTCTGAAATCTTGTTAATTCATTAATTAATGAATTTTGACCCTTTTCTCTCAAGCAAGCACTATATTTGTTACTATGCCTGTTAATTGTGTAAATCTCTGTTTAACAGTGAAGGAACTAGTCATGAATAACACAAGTTAAATACTGATCTCATATTTCTTCATCATTAATGAATCATGATGCAACTTTTATCCGAAGCAGTTACTATATGTGTTACTATATCTGTTAATTCTGTAAACCTTTTTGAACTACTGAAGGAATTACTAATGAATAACACAAGTGAAATACTGATCTTATGTTGGTTCATCAGTAATGAATCATGACACATCTTTTATCTCAAGTAGCAACTAGATTTGTTCATGATTTGGTCATGATTTGTACCTCAGTAGAAACTGAATTATTACGTATTTTTTTAATAAGCATTAAGTATTTGTGCCCCGTCAAGTAAAGTGTTACCCAGAAAGAACCTGTCTCATTAAGTACCACAGTATCTCATTATAAGTACCACAGTATCTCATTATAAGTACCACAGTATCTCATTATAAGTACCACA
>JAAGVU020000040.1:7454646-7488171 GCA_011763525.2 Mormyrus iriodes | reverse complement strand
ACAGTATCTCATTATAAGTACCACAGTATCTCATTATAAGTACCACAGTATCTCATTATAAGTACCACAGTATCTCAGTATAAGTACCACAGTATCTCATTATAAGTACCACAGTATCTCAGTATAAGTACCACAAGTTTTGCATTCAGCTTATACTTCTGAGTAGTTTTACACAATAAGTGGTTCTAATGAATAGAAAATAAACATCTAACCTCCAGGTTATTGTCCCACTGAGATTTTCCTTCCAAAAGAGAGTCCAGAACAGCTATACTGGGTTCCTCTGCCACTGGATCGTGGCCACTGACAACATAGTAGGACGACCTCACTCGCTTGAAGAAGTCGGCGTCAACATTTTTGGCATTTCCATGGCTTGGAATGTATACCAGGTCTACATATATTGGGGAGCCGTCCGGTGGTGACTTTTCTGTTGACTTACCACCGACAGACCCTTAAATGCAAGAATGATGAGCAGAATTTTGAATAATCCATGCAATGTTGAACATTGTATTCTACGATCAATTAATGTCAATTTAATAGCTGGAACAGTAGACATACACAACAAGAGTCACAAGATTTGTCCATGCTTAAAACAACACTGCAAAATGTGAACAACCGAACAATACAGCTGAACTCACTGGTGCATGGGAGGATACACTGTATACTTGGTTATTATTAGTATTACTATGTTTGTTAGGTTTACAGGACAGACACTTACCCACTGATGCAGTTTTTGTAGCCTTTGTGGCATTAATATTGCTTACATTTTTTTCTTCTTTTCCCCTTTTCTCAGTTCCCTTTAATTTGGATGCTGAAAGATCTTTTTTCCTTGGAGATGCAGTCTTACTTGTCTTGTCTGAAGACCCAGCTGAGGTGGCATCTGCATCAATTTTCCTTACTGCTGAGGAAGGTTTCGTTTTGATGCCTGGCTTTTTGGTAAGAGGTCTCTCCTTAGCCCCTTTTGTTGCTGAACTTTGGTCATCAGTCAGAGCCACTGGATCAACCGTGCAGGTGTCTGGTTTAGGGGGAGCTGGAGGGCCATCTCTAAATGAGAATGGGAGAGGGTCCCCAGTGCTCTGCCTTGAAGTTACATCTTGTGTTGGGGAAGATTCAAAGTCGTCTTCAGAATCTACATCAGCATCAGCAGCGAAAAGCTCCAGGGGGCTTGGGTTGATAAACGATGGTGATAGCTCCATCTTAGGGTCCCGGTATTCACAGGTGTTAATCAAACACAAGTCTATATCAGGTCTTGAATGTCCAGTAACACTTATTGTATTTCTGTTTAAAACATCAGGAAATGATTGACTTTCCAGATTACTGTTCTGAAGATCTTTGTTTTGGATGATGTTAGGATCATATAGAAGTGAGTAACTTGTGGATGATGAGGAACAGATGCTAAAGTTGTCTTTGTAGTCAAATGAATGAGAAGATAGTGGTAGATAGGAAGGTGGTGAAATCTCAGGTTTGACTGGTGATTTAGATTTCCACGTAGATTGTGCATTAGACTCTGCTGCAACTGGTACCATCTTGTTGTATTCTATGTCAGAAAAGGTTGACATTGAAGAAGAAGGGGCAATTTCTATGGTTGGTGAAGGTGATCTCTTCTGTTCAGCTTTGTCATTTTTAGTCTGGCAAATTTCTTGGTCAAAATTTGTATCATACTGTTTGTCTGTCACAATGCTCTGCTCTGGGGAATATTTTCTAAAATTTACATCTCTAATGTGATCAGGACATTCTTCAGCTAATTTCGGAGGGGCTAAGGATTCCTCTAAAGCCATTTGCCCTTTTGGTGGAGAAAAATCTGGAAAAACAGAAACTGGGTGGAGAAATTCTATATTACCTGTCACTATCTGGGTTTCCTGGGGAGCAGGTAGATCCTGGAGTACACAAACGGATGAAGATACAGGTATTTCTATAGACTGTGGAATGACTAACTCTGTAGAATCATCTGATATTGACTCTGGAATATAACTAGTAGTTCCTGAGAGAGAAGCAGCCAGGGAGATCTTGTCCTCTTCTACATCATCATTATCAGGGGTAACTGACTTGTCAGACACTTTTCCTTCTGATACAGACTTAATACCCATATCTACTAATTCTCCAATCACATTGGAATCCAATGATATCAGAACCTGTAAAAGATCTTTTGAGACATTCACTGATCCCTCCGATTGAGCTTCTGAAGTATGTTCATTGCATCTTTCTTGGCACAAAGCTAATGTATCTGCTGAAGTCTGTTTCATGTGTGAAGAAGAAAATAAGTCTAAATTGGTGTCCTCTAAAGGAATTGGAGGCAATAGCAACTTCCTGTCATCCTGACATAATTCCGGTGAGGACTGGCTCAGTTCAGCAAGTGATTTCCTATCTCCATACAGAGATGCATCTGATGAAGATCCAGATTCCAGAGGCGGAGGACTAGAAAGTGGGGAGGGCATCTTCTCAAATGACGATGGACAATCAGAAACATGGTTATGTATAATGTTGTCACTTGTAACTTCTGCTCTTATAACACTTTGGGGTTCGGGGACTGCTTCAACAGTATTGGATAAACTTTCAAGAGTAAGTTGTGAAGAGGGAGCTCCATCTAATGTGTAATCTTGTTCAATACTTGAAGATGTAAGCACTTCATTTTGGTCTCCAGAAATAACTCTTTCTATTTCCGACGGAAGATCCCTAGCACTCAGCATCAAGCTGCTGCCACTGGCAGAAGTCTTTTGGAGTGGAAAGCCTGAAACCAATGTACTTGTATCAACAGGTAGTTTGTGTGATATGTCCAGTGTTAATTGGTGCTCAGGCTCCAGGGTTTTGTGTGCACTCATTCTGATAAAAAGTTGCTCATAAGACTTGTCTTCCTCAAATGATGAGGGTGGTGACAGAGTGGCAGCAGACATGGGATAATCCTGACCTTCTGTGATGTCACTTTTTGAATAGTCTGATTTGATGCTGGCAGGAAGTAAAAAGATATTTTCTCTTCCATGGCCACTAGATGGCGCAGCCCATCGTGACTTGGAAAGCTCAGAGCAAGATTTTAGCTCATCCTGGGTGGTCTCATTGCTCATAAGCTCTGGTATAGGTGTGTGAGCAGTTTGATTTGATGCTATGTAAACATCAGCTTTTGAATATGTGGTAGGTAACAAGGTGATGCATTCTTCAAGTGGCCAATGAAGATATTCCCTATCAGACACTGCATGAATTTCTAAGCTTGCCTGAGCACTTGAGGGAGAATGATGAGTAGGACTCCTAGCTGGTTTACTAATGAATGATGTTAGTTTCTCGACAACACCGTCAATTTCTGACCTACTTAATTCATTACTTTCTTTGGAGTGCTCTGTTTTCTTGAAAAGACGGTCATACTTGTATTGCACTTCTTCCTTTGTTTCTGCTGTAACTGGACTGGTTAAAACTTCAGTTTTTACCTCTTCACTGTCACATTCGCTAGTAATAACAAACTGCTCTCTTTTTCCGTCCATGATTTCCTGTTCAACCACCCTTTTTGACAAGTTGACTAAAACACTCTCTTTATCTTCAGACTCTCTCCCACCAGTTTTGATTTGTGGCTTAGATGAAAGTTCAGCCAGGGTCTCTAGACCTACTTCTACAGCTCGAGTAGTTGTTCTGAGCTCATATCTTACTTCATTAAGTGTTTCTTGGAGACCTTCACAAAGCACAGCTTCTTTGGGCTGGTTCTCAACTTTGAACTTTTCTTCATAAGATGGAGCAACACTCATAACATAACCAACATGTCCTTGAGCTTTAAGCTCCTCAAATTCCTTCGTAAGATCTTCCACAGAAGACATTAACGATCTTTCAGACTCAACAGCTTCTTCAATGCCGACATCTAGAGAGTCCACCGTTGCGCCAGCACAAAGATTTTCAGTCTTACTTTTGTTCGGTTTAGGTTCCATTTTGGGGGCCTTGATCTTCCTCTCCTTCAATTTCCCAGGGCTTCCCACATCCTTCCTAGGTGATTCCTCTTTCTTTGGAATTCTGTGTTTTGGCACAGACTTCTTAGCATCCCCCGGTGCAGGTGTGGGTTTTTTCAGATCCCTTGTGGGTTTTCTTATATCCTTTTTCAGATCTCTCTCTTTCTTTTCTTCTCTCTTTGCCTCCTTCATCAGAGAATCTTTCTTTATATCCCTCTTCATGTCTTTTTTTGCCTGTTTCTTTGTTTCTTCCATTTTTATTTTATCTTCTACTTTAGCCTTCACTTCTTTCTTAGTTTCTTTTTTGTGTGTCTTTTCTATCAATGTCTTCTGTCCTTTTTCAGTATCATTCTCTTGTTTTGGTTTCGTTTTGGCTTTGTGCTCCAAAGTTTGGGTTTCATTTTCCATTTCAAGAGACACTTTCTCTTTCGCCTCAAAAATTTTTGCTGCCTCTTGAACAGAATCACTTTTTGATATTTCCTGTGATTCCTCCTTTAATTCTTCTCTGCGTCCCAGGCTAGCTGGTGGCCTTGAAGATAACATATGACTTTCCTTGCTGATACTTTTGCTTTTCATTTTGACTTCTTTTTCTGTCTGTGCAAAGTTTGAAGATAACTCTGTTTGAGTGACCACTGGCTTCTTCAGGAAGTCTAAATGCTTGACCATGTCCAAACCCTCAAATATATTTTGTTGCATTGTGTTGCCAGGAAACAAGACACGAACTATCTTCTCAGAAGGGTTAGCGGGGTGCCATACCATCAAGGATGAAATGGAAGTTAAATAAGAAATTGGTATTTCAGACTCAATGTAATTTGACTCTTTGTTTGCATAACTGTCATTCCAATGTTTTATTAAGTCCTTGTATTCTTTACTGTTCTTAGCTGGGTTTAGCACATACATCTCTAACCTCCCAACCCCCATCTTTTGAAATAAGAGAATAGGATCTAGAGAATTTCCAGAAGGACGATGGAGTGGCTCTGGCTTTATGGACAGTTCATCCAAGTAGTCCAGGGTCTTGGAAGCTTCCTCAACAGGCCCTCTCACCCTGAGGTTATGCTCAGGTTTCCTAAGATTTTCGGGAACGTTCATGAATACAACCCCAAGATCTGGGGAGACGAAATTTTTCACCCATTCACTGTCAGCCATGGGACTCTGGGACTGATCCTTTTTCTGTTCTGCTATTTTCCGCTGAAGCACACTGTTTATACCGGGCAGATTGTCATCCCCGATGTGTGTTACCAGGATCGAGTCCACTCTGTCCAAATGTCTGATAAGCCTCCAGAAGCAAGACTTGCGCTCTGACCCTCCATTGATTAACATGTTAAATCCGTTGACTGAAAATAAGGTGGAGTCTCCTCGTCCACCTGGAAAGACGTAGCAGCAGGGCTTCGAGAGCTTGAGAAAGCCCCCAGAGCTGGGAGGTTCCAGCAGGTCAAATGGTGAGGGAATCTCCACTGATTCAAAGATATGCTCCAAAAACTCCGACAGGCCGTTCATCTGAGGCAGTACAATGGTGTTATTCAGCTTTAAATCAATGAAGTCCTGTAGATTGTGCCTGTCCATATCTGAGGTTTTCCAATCCCCTTCATCTGGGCAGAATAAGGTCAAGTTTGCTCTGTTGTCTGGATGTATGGTACTAAGCAGCTCACCAATCTGTTGTAACAGAAACACTGATTTAGTTTTCTTCCACTTTTATTTGGGCAACAGATCTAACTAGCAGGCAAATTACAGAGAATGATATTACAAATATTGAAAACTAACGAGAGTCACTTACTTCTTGATCTGTGAATATATCTATGAAACTGTGAAATGAGAAACTTCCAGAATGGAGAACTAGTCCCCCAGAGTTTTTGTAATACTGCCCAGAAAGTACCAGCAATTTGTCTCTGGAAGCATCTGAGACCATCACCTGGACCTAAACACCAACCAATGGCAAGAAACAGAAAAGATATGTATGGTTTTTTTTCCACCCTCCCAACCCTGTGTTTTGTGGATTTGTTCTGTCTGACCAGAGTATCACAATAAGGAATATGTATTCTGGTAGGTGTTAATTCATATTTTAATAACTGGAATAGAGATTTTCTTCATTTTAGGCACATAAAAGCCACTTTTAATCCTGAAGTACTTGACAAAAGTGAAAAATTATAAAAAGAAAGTTGATTAATGCTGTAACTTAAAAAAAAAATGCTCCTGATTTTTCTTTTCACGAGAATAAATTGTGGAATGTGGCTCTACTTTAGTGAATAACTATCAATACACAGAAACGGCATGAGTTTTAGTTTATAATTCTTGAGAACCAGATGCAAAACAGACCTCCTTAAATACAGCATTAGAATTGATTAACAAGGAAAAATGGGACTGGCATCCCATCCAATTTGTTTCCCAGCCTTATGCCCTGTGCTGCCTGGAACAGGATCAAGTTGATGGATGGATGGATGGATGGACGGACAGACGGACAGAAATGATAACAAACTGCAACATTTAATCTGATAACGTTTGATCGGTTATGACATTTTTTTTAGGTGGTGCTCATACGACACCTGGCACTTAGAAACACAGATACGAAAGAATACTATATCGACACCATATTAACCCCAGTAAGTGCTACTAAAAAGCAAAAGAGAAAAAAAAACTTAAAAAATTACACATCAGTGCTGAAAGAAAGGCAAAGCATAAAACTCTTACTTCCGTAGTGACAGAAAAGCAGGATATAAAAGTGATACCTCATTGCTGACAGTCTCATGTGCTGGGTTCACGAGAACCACAGCTTCCAAAACATCACTTCTGTAGTGCAAAGTCTTCTGTCCTAAAAAAGAGAGAATCGGATTCCTGGCAATCTGCAGAGTAGTCAGTAATGTAAAACTGACTATTATACGGCATTAATTATACTGCCATTTTGATCCTACATAAGTACTAATTAGAATGTAACGTCTGTCTGTACTGTTAAAAAAACAACAGTTCAATAATACAGACAGTAATGAAACAATTATAGAGTTAATGGTGAGTAATGGAATAATCATTATGCTCTAAGTAAAAATGTTTTTACCATGAGATTCTGTTTCATTTCAAGGGTAAAATGCCCAGAACTACCTTTGCCATCAGATGAGCTTGTAGAGTGTTGTGAAACAAATAGCTTCAGCTCTTGGTCGAGTTTACAGTTAATATGGTCCACATCCCATGAGCGGATTCCTGTGTATCCAAAAGGATTATGAAATGTAAGCTATTATCATAAGCATTTAGGTGAATTCTTTATTTCAGGTGCACTACAGTTTTGTCCAGGAGCAGTGAATCAAACTACAATAGACCTGCTTGGGTAATCAAGCTACAATGGGTAGGTGATCTGTGTTGAGTCCAAAGGGCACAAGTCACATGTTTAAGCCAATCAGTATCGGTGAATAACAGCAACAACTACAACGATGATGATGATAATTATTACTACTGCTACTAATACTACTATTACTACTACTAATAATAATACTAATATTCTATTTGTTGTTCATGTTATTGTAAAGCTTTGCTGAGACTAATCCAAAGTGAGGTAAAATTTCACTAATTGTTTTGTTTTACTCGACAAACTTCTTTGAAGTACAAAAACATAGTCCCCCTCAACTGCCTTTATGTGTTTTGTTCACTTCTGGTCGTCCACCCCACATTGTCATAGAGTCAGATACATTTCCAGAGGAACAGCACCGCTGCCTCAGTCCAGCGCTGGGTCCCGGAATCGCTTCACGCCTCTTCTCGACAGCACCGCAGTGCGGACCGAGCCGCGCCCAGAAGCGCGCGTCCGCGCACAATTCAACGTAAACAACTCAGTGTGGACTTATATTATTGTTATTACGTTTTATAACTTAAATTACGTCGCAACAGATGAACTAAAGAAGAATTCCTCGTTTAGTATTGCATCAAATTTAATGCCACGCAATATTTATCAGTCACACTTTTGAAGACAAATTTGAGACCGCAAAAGCCGGATAACTTATACTAAGTTAACTTACATTCTGTGTATTGTATTTCAGTTTTCACCTTAACTCAATGGCTTATTTTCCAAATAAGTCTGCGCTTTAAGCTACTTGTAAGCTCTTAACAGTGAATATTGGGGAGCCATACAGTGTGACAGAAACTACGCAGATACGAGACAGTCCGCAGACATGCATCAGTTTGTGAAAACAATACTTTTGAGGTCACAAACTAAAATACATATGAAATAATTACGTCCTCTTTTCACTTTATGTACAAAACGTATGGATAGTAACGGGCAAATGACGTTTTCAACCCCGACAAGACAGATCATACAGAGTTATAAAGTTTCCATTTTAACGCAACAGGGACAACTGTCAAATCATTACTTATTAAACAAGTCTGCACATTAATTGGTAGTTATGGGGCCATATAATCCTGTTATGGATAGTAATAAAGGTTTAACGTGAAGTACAGCTTCAAAATGAAATACGCAAGTTTTCATAATGTACGAAAATTGATTTTCTTAATAGAGTTTATGTAATGGGAACTGCACTGGACCATTTATGCAGTGGCTTAATGTGACTGTTTTCGAGTATTTCTTACCCTTTTCGATGTCTTCTATCGCACCGCTCAGCTGTTCCTCCGACACAATTTCCCCAATAACTACAAGCATGTAAAGTTTGTTGCCTGAGAATCGTTGAGCCTTCTTGGAAGCTGCGACAGGAAACGCAGCATCAGCATCCCTCACCGGTCCGGCTGACGCCGCCATTCTCACTCCTAATTGCCCGAGGAGAAGATGACTAGAAAGGTGGGGTTTGCTTTTTATACCCCCGTGCAGTTGGTGTCCAGGGTACGATTCGGGCTGAGATGTGCGCATCTCATCTGATGTCCTGCTGAGCGAATCAGCACCGTCCGAAGTCATACGGGGAGGGAGTATACTTTAATTTATGTCTTCGCTGCGTCCGAAAGTGACATCATTATTCTTAATTATATTTAATGCAGGCCAGCGATAGTAAATACATCAATTAATGCATGAAAGAATAAACTAGAACGAAAGTCGAAAAGAAATCGTTGCTTGGAAAAACGCAGAATCATTGTTTGGCCAATGGGTGCGTGATTCTGCATTTACTAAGCTCTGCGTTTAAGAATTAAGTTTCATTTCTACGCCTCAAAACAATTTAAAGATCTAAACTATTGCATATATTAATATTAGGCCTACTACATTATTTTGCGTTTTAATTGTTTTTAAACCCTTTCTGGTCTGATTGAACAAATGGTTTGTATCCATAAACGATATATCAAGAATGGTACATTATCCATCCCCATTTAGTTGTTCTGCAAGGCTTGGGTGACTTTTTGCATGAAATCTGACTCCTCTGCCTCCATTATGTTCTTGTACTGGAAGTAGATGGATCTTTTTCAGAAGCCAGATGCAATTGTTTCAGTCAATAACTGAAACATTAGCTCATGCTGAAACACTGTACTGCGTGACCAGCACTGGTTTCCTTTCCCAAGTGCAGTGTACAATGTTTTTATAAGTCGGGCAGCACAGAACAGTGCATCAGTGCATCATAAGGAATTACACTGCATTGACCTCGCAGCAAGGAAACCAGGTGTTCATGACATGCATGTTTTCTAGAAATTCTTTTCTGCTAAAACTACCCCTCTAGATTCATTTATTTTGTTGTCATTCCTTTAATTACCCATATTCAGCACCAATTTCCAGCTACGCTGCTTTGCTACA
The DNA here is from genome assembly GCA_011763525.2 of Mormyrus iriodes. NCBI lineage: Eukaryota > Metazoa > Chordata > Actinopteri > Osteoglossiformes > Mormyridae > Mormyrus > Mormyrus iriodes. The sequence goes on along the minus strand of JAAGVU020000040.1, from coordinate 7,478,547 downwards.
CCAAAGATTCAAGTTCCCAGCACTGGGAACAAACAGAACAATTCTGGAGATGATGTCATTCATGTTCAAAGGACTCCACCACATGAATGCCCAGAGAAACCTCAGATGAGGAATCCAAATTCCAAAGAAACACAATACAATACACATTAATACAAGCAAAATCAAGATATTAAGTCCAAAAGTCCCTTCGGACACCTGATGTGAATATTTATGTTATACAAACGTTTTTCAAATACTCTTATGTATTTATAATATGATTCCCAGCTTTTAAAAATTATATTGGTATAGGCACCAGTCTTTTTAATAATAGTTTTGTTGTTTCAGTAATGCTCAGCATGAAAGAAAAGTTAGTTGCGAAATATATTAAGGAAGAATACCATTACACCTGTCTTGGCCTCAATATTTACATTCATTTACCCGATGATAAGCTTTGTATCCTGCCTAAATATTTTGCTTTAACACCACGGTTTATTTGTAATTATTTAAGTTTTATATGCTTTAGATTTTTAACTGTTCATTTTGTGAATGGTTTGCTCTGACACTTATTGTTCGTATTCTTTGGTTGTGTCACAACACGAAGGGCGAAGGCTTCGGGGCAGGCTTTTTGGCAAAACAAATGGGGTTTTATTGAAATCACCAGACATTAAGTGGAAATAAACAAAATCACAAGGGATCAAGATGGGAGGAGTGGAACAAGAAAGCACAGGGAAAACGAGGGAACGATGTTTTTGACTGGACTGGGGAACACAGGACTGGGAAGCACAAATATATGTGACTAACGAGGGAGCTAAAGAGAGGCAGCTGGAAGTGATTAACATGAGGGTTAGGAATGAGGGGTAAGAAGCAAGTGACAAGTGTGACTTGATAGGGTCACGCTAGGGAGGAGACAGTAGGGTCAGGTGAACGTGGCAGGCAGGATGTGACAGGTTGTTTATTTCTGTTCTTGGGGATTGTACGGTACTTTGGTCAACAAAAAGTTGTTTCAAATGTGCTTTATCAATATAACTCCCTTGCTGATGCTTTTCCAAAGTGATTTACAGTAGGAGGAATTATTACAATTTATGTATGCTGACTGGAATTTGAACCCATGACCTTTGGATTGCTAGTCCCATGTCTGATGTGTTGAGCTAAACTGTCAGAAAAAAGGGTACAGCTCTGGTACAGTTTTGTTTCCCAAGATACAATCAACATTAATGTACCCCGAATGGTACAAATATGTTCTTCAGAGTCCATTTATGTAACTTAAATTATACTAAAAGGTACATTTACCCACAGCTAGAGGGTACAATTGGCAGACCTTTGAGTGTACAGCCCCAGTGACAAGTAATTGTACTTGTCTTATGTTCTTATGTACTGTCAAAGGTACTTTTTTTCATTGTACAGGAAGCACAACAGCCATATAGAAGCATTGAACACTACTAGAGTATTATTCCTGCTGCTTCTGGAGTGTAAGGCTTTGCAATCCTCTGTCCTATTTTGTGTGGCTAGTCTGCATGTTCATAGTTTTGGTTTTATGGTTGTTTGCCCTGTTTTTTGTGCTATTTCTGGTTTCCCTCCCAGCTTTACCAGCTATCTGAACCTGAGCCGTATTCCATGCACACCTCATTCTGGAAGCTCCCATCCAGTCCGAGACCCCATATCCTGGTGGTTATCTGTCCATCGTGATAAACACACAAGATTTCATATGTACTTGGCTTTATCATTCATTGCTTTAAAGTGTTTTGGCTTGAACTGTTTAATTATATGACCAGAAATGAAAAGGTATTTTGTTGAGGGTTTTAACTCAAGTTTCCTACAGACAAAGGCAGTCATATGTCTGTGCATTATTCTAGTTGGTGTGAAACCCCGTAGAAGTATAATAATGTAAAAAGCATGTCGATTGTCAGAGGCTCTGCAGTCAAGGCTAAAGAAGATAAGTGTAATGCTACAGCCAGTAAATGGAGTTTTAGGCACGGTACCAAAAATACATCAAGGTTATTTCTGAACACATCATATGTGGTGTGTGGCTGTGGGGATTAAGACTCTGTGATCGGAAGGTCGCTGATTGAAATCCCGAGGCTGGTAGAATGATTTTACTGCTGGTCCCTTAAACAAGGTCCTTAACCCCAGACGCTCCAGGGAATGGCTGAACCTGCTCTATGATCCTTATTTTTCCCAGTTTGAATAAAACCATCACTCGTAACACTATACATTAACTGCACCTTCATAATATGTTCATTATGCATTCATATAACATTCAGTGCACCTTCATAATGCATTTATAGAACATTCAGTGCACCTTCATAATGCATTCATAGAACATTCAGTGCACCTTCATAACACATTCATAGAACATAAACAATGTATGATAATACAATTAGAATGTTTGTTATTATCATATAATGTTTGTTATTAATGTATATTAAAGCTGTTAAGGGATGTTACGGTATACTTACAGGCTGCTTATGAATTTTCTATGAATGCATTATGAAGCTGCACTGAATGTACTATAGATGCATAATGAATGCATTATAAAGGTGCAGTTAACGTAAAGCGTAACCACATCTACTAAATAAATGTAACTTGAAATACACACTATATGTGCCATGTGTCTGTCACAGGCCAATTTTAAGACCAGTTCCTGCTGATAGTTCTTCCTGGAACTCTCTCATTATGCATTGACATCAATGATTGCTATAACATAAGGGACTCATGGAACTTCTGTTTTTTGATGATGCCACTTTGGATATAAGTGCCTGCTAAATAAATTACTATAGTGTTCCATATTCCCAAAACCAGTGCCCATTGCCAACGATTGATCCACTGGATCTTTCCCTCTCATGTTTGCTGCCAAAATGGCAGTGCACCTGACCCTCCTGTTTCACTTTGTGGGCGGTGGGCCCACAGGATGGTTTCCTGTAGCTGTTTTGGGCTGATCTTGGCCTTGGTTATGTACAGAGCCACCCACTGGCCCAATGATGGAATCCAATTAGGCAGCAGAAGACTCTGAATGTGTGGGACTGCATAGAAGCAGTATATCTGGGTGATACAGATCAGGGGCTGCACAGTAAGACAGTCTGTTTGGTCACCTCAGCTCAGAGACTGCTTGAAGTCAGTATAGCTAACCAATTCAACTCAGAGGCTGAAAATACGAAGCCAGCATGTTTGGTTAACTAGCTCAGTGACTGGCCCAGTATAACTAATTAATCCAACTTAGAGGCTCCACGCCTAAAACCAGCATGATTGATTAGTTACCTCAGGGACTGGCAGTATATCTATTTAACTCTGCTCAGAGGCTGAGCAGGGAATCAGCATGTTTGATTAGTTAGTTCAGGGACCGATTCAATGGTAGTATGTCTGAGAGACTCAACTCAGCGACCAGATAGCGATTTACCATTGTCTAGTGTAATGCAACCACTCTCCCAATTTAACTAGTCTAGTAATTTAATTAGTCTAGAAATGCTGTTTCACTTCTAACGAGGAACTTACCAGAATTACCAAGTTCAGACAAACAAGAAGTAATTAAAACATAGTTTATTTGCTGAATAAAACAACATACATCCATCATCAGTCAAAACCACAACACAGGGACCAACATAACTGCATTATACACATACAGGACAGCACATAGACAAAGTGATACATATCCAGCAGACGATGCACACAGTAGTTGTGAGACTGATCTGGCTACGGATGCATCCTACAGATGCTCTGGATTTGATGGTTGCCAGGAGAACGGTACTTGCCTGACTGCAGTGTGCCAAGTGCAAAGTTTGGTGGAGGGGGGATTGTGGTGTTGGGTTGTTTTTCAGAGGTTGGCTATGGCCCCTTAGTTCCAGTGAAAGGAATTCTTAATGCCTCAGCATACAAAGCCATTTTGGCCAATTTTATGCTCCCAACTTTGTTTGAACAGTCTGGGGATAGCCCCTTCCTGTTCCAACAGGACCGCGCACCAGTGCAGAAAGCAAAGTCTATAAAGACATGGATTAGCGAGTTTGGTGTGGAGGATCTTGACTGACTTGCACAGAGCCCTGACCTGAACCCGACAGAACACCTTTGGGATGAATTAGAGCGGAGACTGCGAGGCAGGCCTTCTCGTCCAACATCAATGCCTGACCTCACAAATGCTTTCCTGGAAGAATGGTCAAAAATTTCCATAAACACACTTCTAATCCTTGTGGAAAGCCTTCTCAGAAGAGTTGAAGCTGTTATAGCTGCAAACGGTGGGCCAACTCCATATTAAAGCCTATGTATTAAGAATGGGTCGTCATTAACGTTCATGTGTGTGTAAAAGCAGGCATTCCAATACTTTTGGCAATATAGTGTACATTCCTTCAATTAACACCATTTTTTATATTTTAAAAATGTCTTTAATTGCAGAACATTTCATTTATGTGCCTCAAAGTCAGTGACAGACATGTATAAAGAATTTGCAAGTATTTTAAAGAACCTGTACAAAATAAAGTAATTTTATCAATATCTGAAAATTGTCATGGCATGCAAATGAAGGACTCAAGGGCAGGCGTAGGTAGAACTAAAAGTGGCTTTATTCAATCAAAACAAACAGAAGCAGAGAAACAAACTGGGACCAGGAGGGGTCCAGACAGAAAGACTAGCACTTGGAAGGGCACATGCAACAGGAGGACTGGCGTCAATGAGCAGACTGGGGACGACGAGCCAAACAGGTACTTTAATACAAAGATTAATGAGGGGCAACAAGCAACAGGCGTGGCTCGTTAGGGCCATGCTGGGAAGGAGATGGGATGATCAGACACAGGACATGCAGGACATGACACACATAATCTCAAGATATTCATCAGTTACATTTTGGCCTTCCATAAACATACACCATTTAATATCTTAAACAGCAGGCAGAAAAGAAAATGGCAAAGCGAGCTAATATTGGAGTTAAGGAACAATGTGAGAAACATCCTGGAGTTGGTTATTTCCTTCCATGATTTATCTAAATTGAGTTTGAGTATTCTGTAAAATGATTTGGGACTAATAGTGGCACGATGGCTTAGTAAGTTGGCTTTTCACCTCACAACTCAAAGACCAGAGGCTCGGCTCTCTGTCCCATTCTGTGTGTATGTATGTTCTCCCCATGTTGTGAGGGTTTCCACTGCATGGATAGACAATCCAGTAACGTGCACTAACGATCTGAAAAGCTTGACAAACACTGCCCTCTTGTGTCAGAATATATTTTGCAATTAGACGTAGAAGTTAAAACTGCTACGATTGTAAATTAAGGCCCATGATTCATGGGGTGTATGAAAAAAATACCGTAAAACAATTCATGTGTTATTGAAATATATAATCTAAAGGTAAAACATTAAGTTAAACATTATGTCATCCATTCTAATATCCTGTGTTCCACCTATCTTGGACGTATAGGTGGATTGTCCTATGAAAAGTAGGCCTGTAATGTTTTATGTTGACTACTGAACATTGTGTAACCATACCCGAGTGTTTGGATAAAGCCTGAAAATTTTTACAGCTAAAAACACCCTTGTGGTTTATGTCTGTAAAGAAGAGCTTCTAGGCAAATTATTGTGGGCATGTAGTGAATGTGTCTGGGTTGTGTCAAGTATTTTGAATGTCAGATTCCTGTCTTTATAGTAACCAATCCAAAGAGGTGATTCATAGAGCTACTCTGCTATGGACTGAATGTGCGCAACAGGTCATACAGGGAATACATACAGATGAGCTTTGGGAAATGTTAGACAACTGTTACCATTGGTTTTCATTTTTATCTATGTACAGGTAGTAGTTTTAACTTAGACATAACTTAAACGTAGGGTTCACATCCCTGCCACTGAATGAATGAATGAATTAATGAATGTTACATTTATATAGCACTTTTCATGACAGCCAAAGCGCTTTACAGAAATACTGGGGAGCCACTTAAACCCCCCACCCCCTACGGTGTAGCCCCCCCACCCCCGGATGATGTAATGGTAGCCATTCTGCTCCAGCATGCTCACCACACAGGAGCTAAGGTGGTGGAGGGGCAGGAGAGAATTCACCAATTAGATATAGCGGATGATTAGAAGGCCAGATTTGATAGGGTCACGGTGGGCAATTTTAGCCAGGACCTGATTTTTTCATCTCATCCAAAGGATGGCACCATTGCCACTGCAGATTGCAAAAAAGTTTTGACAACTTGTTACAATTATAATTATTATGCACATAACAAAAGCAATTAAGCAGGCAATCACCAGAGGCATAGATGAATTGAACACATATCATCATTAAAACTATCAATTAATTGAACATATAAGGTTGGAAATTTTTACTTCATTCAGTTCAGTTAATGAAACGCTCAATCAGTATGAGTGAATTAATAAATTAAAGCAGCTACATAAAGGGCACCAGGAGAGGACTACCCCAGGCTAAAAACAGTAATAAGGCCAATATTTTCCTGTGACTTTCCATTGTAGTTTAGTAATAATGTTTGCATACTTTAAGCATTTTTAAACTGTTTCATCTCAGCAATGTGATAATCAGTAGTAAGGCAGTTAGGTAATGTTGTGGCTCACAGGGCAGTGCTGCTGTCTCTTATTGCCAGAGCAAGGGGTTTGAATCCTGCCCTGAGTGTATAAGGCTCTTATTCTTTATCACATGGACTACATTCCAAAGTGATTGGTACTCCTATAAAAGATCAGTGTGTTATTTGAATCACATCTCACTCTTAAAATTGCCAAAGTATACCTGCATTCCACACAAAAAATTCCAACTTATATAAGTCAGTCCACCCACATTCATCTTTCACCAATTTATTGTAAAAATATTTGGTAACACTTTACTTAATGCTGTCATCTATAATGCATCATAGATACCTTCATAATGCATTATATTGGTCGGTATAACAATCAATAAAGCATTACAGCATCTTCTATTGACAGTCATAAGGTCTTATAGTGCAGATTATAATACTTCATAAGGATATCTGTAACATATAATGGTAATAACAGTTACATACATGCATATGGTCAGACCCACAACAAAACCAAATAATGTTTTGTCACTAAGAAAAAGTCACTGTGGTAATTAATTTTAATGTACAATGTTCCTCTAGTAAGTTTCCTTGAAAATATAGGTTTATTACAGTGCAGCATATTCCTATTTCACACACACACAAAAAACATTCTAGAAACGGAACAATGCACCTGATATTCTAGGGAGAAGTTTAGCATGCAGATGGGGCTGGTTTAATAGAGGATTCTGGGAATTCATTATCTGACAACACAACACGTGTTCCTTTAAACTGAACTATCAGGAGACGCAGAATGAAGGGCGTGGGAATGAATGTTGGGACAAACAAACTGATCTTTATTTACGGAAAAGCAACTAAGGAACAAGATCACAGGGGATCAAGACTGGGAGCACGGAGAAATAAGTGAATGGGCAAGCTTCACAAAGGGACGACTGTCAGAACACAAGCAGGGGATGCCGTCAATGACCGGACTGGGGAGTATAAGACTGGGAGGCACTTTATACATCACTGACGAGGGAGCAGATGAGAGGCAGCTGGAGTTCGTCACACAAGGGCTGAAACAAGAGGTGAGACAAGTTAACAGGCATGGCTCATCAGAGCCACACTATGGAGAGAGAATGGGAGGGACGGAAGCAGGGTGTGACGTGAACAAGTTAGATAGGGCATAGGGAGCCACGTTTTTTTGGAATATCCACATCAACAAATCTAGGGACCCTTGTTTATCAAGCTCATTTGATTCATAGAACAGTGGAAGCTTGTTTGGTGTGGCTAAATCAACTCTGCGCTTTGAGAGCATTGTGAAAATAAACAAACACTTGATCAGTTGATCAGCCATAAAAATGGAGCCAGAAGATTTCAGTATGCTCTAGAGATCTGATTCCAGTCTAACAGGACATTCAAAGATCACAATTCCTGTTATTGCCATTGTAAAAATGATTTTAATGCATTATGTAGTAACAATTATTTAACAAACCATATAACTTACGCATATTAGGCAACAAAACCATTACCGTACAGTTCTGGTCATTCAGCTCATAACAGTTCTGCTCAAATACTTACTCCACAAATACAGAGCCTACATTTACTCACCATTCGTGGTGGAAGCTAGATTTAAAACTATTATTGCACCACTACCCGGATTCCAGTTTTCTTGCATTTACTTTCCATGAAATTGTACAGGGATTCTTTATAATATTTCCTTCTTAGAAGTTCTTGGAAACTATCCAGACCTTCTGTTATCATCATATCCAGACATGAAAAGGCAGGATGTGGCTGCTGAATCAGCCGTATTTGAAGTATACTGGCCAATTGTTTTTAGTGTTGAACACATAATACTTGTCAGTAACACCATAGTCCATGACACTGTCATCAGCACCTAAATAAGGAACAAAATCTTGTCATCATTACTTGTTGTTTGTCCATCAAGAACAATGCTGCTACCTCCTGCTGGGCCTGGATGACTGACTGGTTTTGTGACCCCCCCCCCCAATTACCATTCCCCAGGAATACATTGAGACACAGAATAAATGTATTTTTCTAGTCCTCGTTGACTGTTGTGGTATTTAACAGCTGTCAACATCTTAAATGATTTGACTGCTTGTGCTGTGTCAGGCTAATGGAGTTTAGATCATGCTTTCTTGACAATCTGCTATGACCCTGGCTGGGTGGGTGTTTTTTTTTCCTGAATTTTTCTGTCCTGGAAGCTGAAGTTCTGGGGCTGAGCTCGGGGCTGGTACTAGGATCACAAGATTCCTGGGGTTTGGCGCCCAAACTGTCATCATAACACAGTAAAGCTCTATTCGGATGGGCTTAGTTTTACCTGGGGACGTAATGTAACTGAAGCAATTACTGATGAGGTCCGTAATTTTAAGCCAGCCTGAATTTGCCATTTCCAGAAAAAAAAAATCAGGAGAGAATTACTTTCTGTATTTCAGAGAAACTCTTTCAGTAATAGTTGTCTAGTCCGAATTGTTGTCTCCGTAATAAAGTCATATCTATAAAGGCATGCCAATTTTTTGTAAGGTGGAAACAGCATTTATCTGCTAAAAATGGAGCTTGGGTTTTTCATATAAAGGTCTGACAACCTACATCTACAGCCTCTTCTGTGTCAAGGTTTTCAGTAGGTGCAGAGCAGTACAACACTACTGAGTACATAAATTTGAAAGCAATTTGAAAGCAATTTTATCATTTGGAGGGAAAAGTTCTTTGTTTGTTTATAAACACAATGACAACCATCACAAATGCACTAATATTTTTATAGTGCCTTCACAGATACAATGACAGCCCTTCCAATGCCTTCACCATTAGACCCATTCCAGTGCTTTCACAGATACCCTGACATTCCACCGAAATCAAATCCGTAACAGTGCTACAGCAATGCTTGCCTTATACATTTGGTTTATATATGTTTACTGTGGTAACCTGAACCTTTAAACGAGGAACAAACCCACAGGACATTAAAAAATTTTGGTAAGGTGACCCAAACAACTTAAGTGAATAAGTTAGGGATAGGTTAATGGGTAAATCTCACTAATCCCAGCTTGTGTCCCTTTATAATCAAACCTGAAGGATGTTAGTAATCCAGCCTCTTGCATTGCTTGTACCCCAAACAAGCAAACGAATAAATTCACACACATGCAACAATACTCCTCAAACAATACTCTCAGCTGTTTTGGGAACTACCCTCTCCATGCATATCTCTGAGCACTGTCATGTTCCCGTGGAAATGGAACCTGGCCAGGAACACTCCACTTAGAAGATTTCTCAAGACAGTAACATGTATATGAAAGGCCTACACAGTTTTGTCATGCACCAATCATCACTGAGGGAAGGCCGCCCACAGAATGATGGTCCTAACCCTACCTTGGTGCTGCCACCGTTAGCCAGGCCAGGCAGCATACATGCTATCCTCCCCACACTGCTCAAGGGCAGCTGAGTGGTTGGTACAGATGCTATGGCGCCATGCTTTCTGTCCTTGGGCACAACAGAAATCTGTAAAAAAAGAAAATCATCCCTTTATATGTCTATACTCTCACACCCACTAGTTATTGTCCACAATCACCAGTGTTCAAAGAAACACCAGCTGTCTCATATCTCTGGCAATCGAGTAATCGGTCCCCCATTATTGTTTCCTGCATTCCTCGGGCCAATCCCTATCAGCCCCCTGACACTCCCGTTCATATTTTCCCTTTCAAATCATCCATCTTCCAGAACTGCTTATTCCATTTCAGGTCACGGAGCCCATCCCGGAGGCTGCAGGTGCAAGGCAGGGAACAACCCAGGATGGGGCGCCAACCCATCACTGAGCACACTCACACATGGGCAATTTGGCAACTCCAATCAGCCTCAGCATGTTTTTGGACTGTGGGGGGAAACCAGAGTACCCAGAGGAAACCCCACGACGACACGGGGAGAACATGCAAACTCCACACACATGGAACCCGGGTGGAGACGTGAACCCTGATCCTAGAGGTGTGAGGCAACAGTGCTAACCACTGCACCACCATGCCACCCCCCCTTTCAAATCACTGGAAAATAAACAGCTGTATAAAATATGCTCATATACTGAATTAGAAGGGTTGCATTGGTTATAATCATTTTTCATTTAAAGCAAAGGTAAACAGACCGCCTTCATGGTTCGTGTAGAAATGCAATTCTACATGATTGATTTATTTTTGCCCAGAAGCATTTTTAGAGGCATAGTTGTCTAGATTTATTTGTTTGCATTTTGTTTATTTAGGTAACTAAATCAGGTAACAAACTAAAAGCATGAACACAATATACGCGTATCCTTGCAAAGTGATCCTATATCAGACAGGCTGGGAAAAATGTGTACATACATGGTAAAACGTCTTTCAAGTAATTGTTGTTTTTATATAAAATGGCCTCAGGCATAAACTGCAGACAGGGATCTGAAACCTCCACCTCATTGTAAAAGGGAAGGGAAACTTGCCATTGCGTATATTATAACCCAGAGTGATTGTACTGCGAGATCTGGGCTGCAAAGCGATTATGCCAAATGCTTGTGGCTTTGGACGCTTCTGTAAGTTTGTTCTTGGCTTATAAGGTGCAGTAGCTTCATAAAACTGATTGCTCAAATGCTGAACAGGCTTTGAAGGTAGTGTAGTGGTTGCAGGTTAATACAAGTCGAGCATAAACATTAACAAACAAGGCTTTTACTAAAAGAAGTACCATTTCATGAATTCAAGGGTTTTATTTGTAACGTGCAAGGTACACAGTAACACTATAAGCTGCAGTGAAATGCAAGGTGGTCAACTCCGTCACAATAAAAAAATACTTGAAGGCAAAAAGACAGAAAGGAAACAATATTATAAACACAATAGATACAGAACAAAAAGACCAGAGATATGATATATATAGTTCAAATAAAGTGTGAGGTGCATAAATAAGAAGCGAATTTTAAATTATAGCCATCGTTTGAGTATTTAGTAACCTAATGACTTGAGGGTAGAAGCTTCTTCTGAGCCTCTCAGTTCTCACTTCCCAGACCTCAGCCTGCTAAAGAGGTAGTTATTTGGGTGGGTTGTGCCCTGCTGATTTAGGCAATTCCACTCCTTACAACAATCCCAACTGCCACTGGGCCATAGTTTATGACCCAGCTTCAAAATTGGGCATCATAATAAGAATAGTTATTTTCATTATCATAACAGAATTTGAATCAGAACTTGAAAATATTTATGCCATTGCTATAAATCTACATTTTACCCACTTTGTTTTAAATATAAAGCAAGGCGACAACTGAGTTTATACATTAATGTTATGATGTATTTAATTTTTTGTATAAATATGTTTTCTCTAATGTGTAGGCTTTACGATTTCTATAAGTCATATTGCATAAACTTTGTAATGAGTCGGCAGTTTTTGCAACGGAAAAGAAGTTTCATGCCTACTTCTTTTTCAACATTTTCTGTAGAATATACTCTGCAACTATTAAAGCCCAGAATAACAAGGGCACCTGAAAGAACTTGTTTTACATCCTTGTTGGGCAGTGTAAAGACCTACAAACCCTGCCAAGTCTGATTACTCCAGAAATCCCACATCATCTTTAAGAGCAAGGAGGAAATAGGAGATGACCAGAATCATATGACATTTATCATTTATATTCATGTCTGGTTAAGACTTTCTTGATACTGACACGGATACAGCCTTTTGGAAAAGAATATTTGTTAATTTAATGCCAAATAATACAAATATTCTATCTCACTCATCTAACCCCTTTGGCATTTCCCAGATATATTAAGTGTAACACAAATTTATACGCCTGTACATGCACTAAAAAGTTTTTTCTTTTGGAATTTTAAAAAGTTTTAAAAATGTAAAAAGAATTCTCATACATTAATGTCAAAGGAGCTAATTTATTGGGCTGCAAAGTGGTAGAGTGGTTTGTAATATCACTTCACTTCTGAAACCAGGGTTTGAGTCTTCCCTCTGTGTGTGGAATATGCATGTTACCCCCCCCTCATCTATACTGCCCCTGTCTCATAAAATACCCCCTTCATCCATCTCCATGTGTCCAGCTGGAGTCTCAGTGATCCAGGGTAACATTTTCATGAAACAAAGTAACTATGATATACCAGTAGTGAGCTTTACCACCGGCGGTGAAGTTGGCTTATATTTGTTGGGTGCCCCTCAGATAATTTAATCTGATATAACCTGTGGTTATACGGTTCGTATTTTAGCAAACTCACAAACCGAAAATATTTATATTTATGTTAATTCTTTCTAGATTTTATCCTTTTTAAGATGCAAGATGCATTTGCTTTTTGTAGGTTACATTAGTACATAGGAATTCTTATCTAGACGTATAAGCCTAAGCAGGCAGTGCCGGTCATAGCCCATGGGGGGCACTGGGTAAGCTTCAACGCTAGAGCCAGTAGGTTGCTAAGTCGACGCCCCCTAAGATGATGGTGCCCTAGGCGGCCACCTATAAGACTGATTAAGAATGGCTGTGTCAGTCTACGTTACGTAATGTGAAATATATATAAGAAATGGCTATAAATGAAATAAATGGCTGAATTAGAAAATACATCGGAATAATATGCAATGCGCAATATCGCCTGGGTCAGTAAAGTAATGTCCGTTTATAAACTTGCAGTATATTCACAAATACTTAATAGTAACTCAGTTCCTACTGAAGTGCGAATCATGAACAAATGTAATAGCTACTGGAAATAAAATTCGTCATGATTTATTAATAATGAACAAACATGACATCAGTATTTCACTTGTGCTATTCATTATTTGTTCCTTAAGTAGTTCCTTAAGTACTTCCTTCAATAGTTCCTTCAGTAGTTCCTTAAGTAGTTCCTTCAGTAGATCACAAAGATGTACAGAATTAACAAATACAGTAATTGCTTGGGATAAAAGATGCGTCACGATTCATTAATGATGAACGACCGTGAGATAAGTATGTAACAAAGACTTAGTTTGCAGTTAATTAATATAGAAGTAATACCACAATACTACATTATCTGTGCCACCTCAAGTAAAGTGTTACCGATTTACCGTATTGCTGAGGGGTAAAAAATGTTTTTATATCGGTTGGTGACAGTTGCGACACTCTTGTATCTTCACAGTTACGAGAACTGTCTCTGAACAGGTTGCGCAGCACTGCGGGAGTCCTGTTTCTGCATCGCTTGTTGTAGCCTACCTGGACTGTATCGTAGGAAAAACAGATTAATCTACTCATAACAAAAGATATATCAGTAAATAATGTATTACAGCACGACAATGTGTTTCTGCAACAATCGGCTACAGCTTTATATTTTAATTCGGAAATTCGAATGTATAAATGTAGGCGTGCACAGACGCACATCAGGGTTACTGAAACACGTTTTATGTTTCCACCTTATTGCAAAACACATCTGTTAGTAGTTCACACACCAAGTAAACACCAAAGCTTAAAATAAACACCACATTTCCTATTCAGCTGTAACAATGCTACAATAAGAAGTTTCCAAGAAAGACTGACTTTTGGGATCATTTGTGGCATTGGAAGCGACTCGGAGGAAGGCAGTCCTTCGATTAAATTCACAGGGCTGAGCACAGATCACTGGTAAGCCAACATGAAAGGCGGAGCTGCACACAAGTTATGAGAGACAACTTATGCGGTCATTTCTAACGTGCGGAAATCCGTGGACCATCGCACCTCCAGAGGGAGATACAAACTGCGGAGACAAGCCAGTCGGCCTGCAAGCGATAAAGGATGAATTAATCGCAATTTTATTTTCGTTTTTATGAGAACCGATTTCAGTTAAATTGGTTCATGCTGAGCAACTTGAGCTGTCAACGACATGTAGGTGTCAATGCTGTCAAGTAAGTTAATACAACATTAGTAATTTAAGATGACGAACAGCACCGGGGCACATAGAACAAAAGACCCAACCATACCTTGCATTATGTTTATTTTCGGAGTTGTCGGTAACGTGATCGCTATTGTCGTGCTTTGCAAATCAAGAAAGGAACAAAAAGAGACCACGTTTTATACCTTGGTTTGTGGACTAGCGATTACTGACCTTTTGGGAACTTTGCTTGCAAGTCCTGTGACCATAGCCACTTACATGAAGGGCTCTTGGCCTGGGGGAGACCCGCTCTGCCAGTACTTCGGCATCATCCTTCTCTTCTTCTCTTTGGCCGGACTCAGCATAATATGTGCCATGTCGATCGAAAGATACATGGCCATTAACCACGCGTACTTCTACAACCATTACGTGGACCAGAGACTGGCAGGCCTGACCCTGTTAACCATCTACATCGTCAGCATTTCATTCTGCGCTTTGCCCAGTATGGGTCTGGGTGAGGTGAAGAAGCAGCATCCGCAAACTTGGTGCTTCATTGACTGGCGCAGTAACGTGAGCAGGCACGCAGCCTTCTCCTACATGTATGCGGGCTTCAGCTCTTTCCTCATCCTGGCCACGGTGATCTGTAACGCCTTGGTCAGCGGCGCTCTGATCAGGATGCACAGGAGATTTGTCCGCCGGACGTCCCTCGGAACGGAGCAAGGGGAGAGCACCGACCTCCGTCGAAGACGGAGCTTTCGGCGCATGGCAGGCGCGGAGATTCAGATGGTCATTTTATTAATAGCCACGTCTGCCGTTATACTCATTTGCTCTATTCCACTTGTGGTGAGTTGTTTTTCGGTTCTAATTTTCTGTAGTTTTTTTTATTATTATTTTGCCATTTGGTCATTTTTACATACACATCAGTTGTTACCATATTAGACTGATTTAATTAACCATTCAGGAAATAAGTATTATAACAGACTATGGATTGAAGATGTATCAGCCTTCATTAGAATTAGAATAAACAGTAATGCTTAAGGTTTTCACTATACTCACATGCGCATGTATGTGTTTTTATATAGAAACATAAGTGTCAATATCGTATGTGCACCAGTGTAGCATGTTGGAACCATATAAAGTATTTAACGTATGAAGGGCTTGAAATTGCTCTTCTTGTTTTTATTATTGTGGATAAAACTTGTTAAAGCTTTCTGACTTGTGTTTTTTTCGGTAAGTTTGCCACAGCAAAGTAATGACCTATTTTTGCGAATGCGTGCTTGTTTCTGGGAACATAAATGGCAGGCATAACAGCATGTTCAGACAGGTGACTGGCATTCTTAACGCAGCCTTATGCAATTATGCTTTTTCACAAATCGTTCATTAAGTATCTATGAGCCATTTCCATTCAACAGCACAAAAGTCACATATCTTGACTTGTAACACAACGCAAAGCATTTGGGGAATATGAGGCATGATCCACTTTTACCTAAGTCCTTGAGTGAGTGGATAGATTTCACGTGGCCAGCCGTGTTATTGATGGAAATACAGGCGTGTTATTAAATGCAGAGTCCGCTCGCGTTTGTGATAAATATTTGCTGAATAAAATATGAAGACCGTTTTATTTTTCGGTAACGCATATTTTGCCACCGAATCTCAGAAGCAATGCATTCGTACATCGGCCTAATTTTTATTAAATAAAATAATGCAAATTGAATTTCTAAAATACTTCTAGAGGCGAGCTTCGGATTTTTTTCTAAGCATTTCCATTAAAAGGATTAAATAGGCCTAAATGAATATTTTTTTGTACGTTGTAAGGACTAAATTGACTACCTTATATTAGACTTAAGTATAAACATTTAAATGGAAAAAATATATACGCGGCAACCGCCATTTCACGGGGAGTAGGCCTATAATAAATCATCGGCATCCGAAAAGGTGGGTAAAGTTGACATGTTTTTTTCCGTAGTGCCGCCATAATCTTGAATGTTAGTGACACCCATTTTAACACCTGGGTGTTAAGGTGCCTTAAGCCAGTGGCTCTCAAACTATGGATGCAAAGAATTGGGAGGGGATTTTCTGAATAAACTAAAAACCTGTTAAAATCGGGGGAACACCGGCCGGCTAAGAAATTTTTATCATGAGGGACCCTCTGCTTGGCGAATCTTATAGTAATCGGTAGATTCTGACGAATTTCGTTGTAATCGGTAGCTTTCAGTGAATTTGACCATAATCGGTAGATTTCGGAGAATTTGATCATAATGGGTAGATTATGCCAAGCGGGTATGCCAGTTTCAGAACCACCGCCTTAATCCATTTGGCGGTCCACTGTGAGTGTCCAAAGCTGTCAGTTTTATTGTTATGAAAATGTGTCTATAATACTACAACTAGACATTAACCCCGTTTGAACTCACCCATTATGCAATTCTGCTTTTTAAATGAGTGGTTTGCAGTGTTACTAATAATTACCAATTTAAGAATAATCATTAATAAATAAATAAAAAAAAATATATATATATATATGGTTGTCCAGTTAAAATCATATTTTAATTTAATTTTATATATGAAGATAGAAGCAGAATTTGGGGGGGGTGTGTGTTTAGTTGGGTGTTGTCCGAAATGCATCAATATTATGTAACAGACCTTATGTAACACACGACTCAAATCTTAATGAAATCCCGTGCAACACCACTGGTTTAACAATTAAGGAAGCCCCTTGGGCTATGACAGTAGCATTAAAACGAATGCTGTTGCTGCCGAATGGGTCTGACATAAAGCCTCTCCCGGGGTTACGATGGGGTTACGTTCCGATAAACCTATCGTAAGGATAATAATAGAGAGAAAATAGATTTTAATACAGTACACCTAACCTAAGATCATAGCGTAGCCCAGCCTACCTTAAACATGCTTAGAACACTTACATTAACCTACAGTTGGGCAAAATCATTAACACAAAGCCTATTTTATAATAAAATATTGAATATCTCATGTAATTTATTAAATAATGTACTGAAAGTGCAAAATATTTACCCATCGTAAAATCAAAATATCGTGACTTGGACCATCATAACCTGGGCACTGTCTGTCTTAATGTCACTGGGGCTGTACAGGTGTGTCTCAGGCACATTCTGGTTTCCTTTATAGCTGCTACAATACGCACCATTTTTCCAGTTATTGTGGGCCAGGGCTCCAGCTTGATGTGGCAGCTTATAAAGTGGTTGATTGCTGTGAGCTGAAAGTGCACCCATAACACACTTTTAATGTAATTCAGTTGGGGGTAAATTTACTGAATCTCTTGTATAAATTGAAGATCAGATTGGATATTCTTATAGTATCTTAGTTTTTTGTAAACAGCTTGTATAAATGTTGCAATGTCTGTGCAATTGCATTGCACTACAATTGCTCAAACATTGCAACAGTTATTAAACTACCATACTACATGTAAGTCATCTCAGCAGAGTGCACACAGCTCTTCACTTCACTTTTTTTTTGTACTAGTGTTTCTCTAGGTAACTTTATACTCAGAAATGCATTGCAGGGCAGTACCTATACACTGTACACGAGTGAACAGGGTAACCGGAAATCGTTATGCTTTGTTATGCAATGTGTTGATGCAGCCAGATTCAAATAGTGCTAACGAAGTTATTTTTAATTTCATTAACTTGTGCAATCTAAACATGATGCCTGTGTCTTTCTGATCAGGTGCAGGTATTTGTCAACCAGCTGTACCGGCCACAGGTGGAGATGAGGTTGGAGAAGAACCCTGATCTGCAGGCCATCCGCATTGCCTCAGTGAACCCGATCCTGGACCCCTGGATCTACATCCTGCTGCGAAAGACTGTACTCCTCAAGGTCAAAGAGAAGATCAAGTGGTTCTTCTGCAAAATCGGCTGCCGTCACCAGCAGCAACATCGAGAAGGCACCCACTGTATGGATGGACAACACTTGTCCTCTATTGGCTCACGCAGCTCCTCCCTGCTGGTGTCCCAGAGGGAACGGAAGGCGTCCTCCAGCACCTCGCAGACTTTCCTTTACATCCCGGATAACAGCCACAGCTTCTCTTCTAGCAGCTTCAAGATTGGTCAGGTGGGCTCTGCATTTTCAGTGTTTCAGTCGTGAATTCAAAGTAACAAGGACTATGTACCCTCAGCATCTCAGGGAATACGCATTGTTACCGATAAGATGTCAGATTCAGAAAGCCGGGTTCCTGAAATGAGAAAACCCAAACAGACCCCAGAAACTCTGAAGAGCTTTTCTTCATATCAGCAACTGCTTGGTGAACCGATGAACTTGCAAGAAAGAAGTGGTTGGAGATATGTGTAACGAGGAAAAGGGACTGGCAGTTTGGGATGATGCAGTGGCAGTCCCTGAGGATGACATGTGAGCATCGGGAGCCCTTCAGATACATAACCATAGCGATGGTCAGCATCTCATGTATGACATGATACCTCCATGGTGTTTAAGCAGGAGAAACTTTGAGCATCTTTCATTGTCACTTTGACTAGCAGGATATTGTGTGTGAATGGAAATGAGGAGCTCCCTTCTAATGTACATTTCCCGTGCCGAATATTTCTTTCAGTAGAGTAGCAGGCGATACAACATTTAATATGTTAAACTGTTCATATATGAATTTTTGCATGCCTTATGTTTATTAAAATATCTCAGAAAGTTATATGGTGTCTGCATGACGCATTTAAAAACAACATAATTGCCTACAATGTGAAGTCAGACTGTAGGCTTTTGCTGATGGAATAAGAAAAAGACAAAAGAAATTTGCCTGATTATGACATTCATGTCCTTTAATACCCTAAAGAGCAGGGTGAGTCACAGTAAGGAGCTGCAGACACTGCCCCTGCTGATTGGTACCCCAGGCATTGATGAAAATATTTTTATAAATTCTGTCTTTGATGGTAAGACTAGATATTTGGAAATACATTTGGGGTAAAAGTATCAAAATACATGTGTCAGACCTGGAATGCTTTTCCAAATGTTACTATGATTTGTGAACGCACCTGTTTATCTACTAAGGATACTTCCCTTTCTCAGTCAAAGGTGTTAGAAAATTAAAGGAAAGTGCAAAACTGATTTGGCTCAGAATTTTAGTCAGTATTATATTTTCACTAATCTTTATATTTTCATTACTCTTCAAACATTAATTTAAAGTTTAATAAACTTTAAAAGCTTTAGATTTGTTATATAAAAGTAAAAGGAAAGATCATAAAAGTGTTGTAGTCTGTACTACCTGCTTTTATTTAAACAAGCGTTTTGTTACACAGAATTTATCTGTATTGATTTTCCCATCAACCCTGTTCAGGATAAATGTCAGATTCCTGAGAACTGAGTTTCTTTATACTGTAAAGTATTATTACCGAAAATACCAAGAATAAATAAATTTCTCAAAAGAATTTATATTTCAATTCAGAAGAACACTACAGCTTTGTACATTATTAATAAAAGGTGTGTAGTGTTACTGAATCCAGTCTTTCTGTCCATATATCAGACTCAGTACTGAGTGACCTGCATTCCATATGCATCATGTACCCTACTTCTAACTGTGTATCCTGGTAATGGTCATGGGATGCATTCAATACGATAAAATCAGATCAAGAGAAATCACGATCTTCTTTCACCACCATCATCTTCTGTTGAGGGTCACTGGCGCTGCATGAAGCAGCCACCCTGTTATTTTACCTGTTTTCCATGCAGCATTGGAGAGACAACCACGTCACTCCAACAATATCCAGTGCTCCCGAAATCCAACAGCTCCCAGGGGATTTCAAATATCCTGGAAGTCCTTCCACCACGGAGGCTTCTGGCCGCCACAAAAGCTTCAGCTCCAGTAATTTATTCTCATGCACCAGAAGTTTCCAACACAGCCTACTAGTGGGTGGACATGTCCACCAGGTTAAGGAATTTCTCAAAGTTTTCTTTCCAGCGCTTAAAAACTTCTGCTGAATTGGTTAGCACTCCTGCTGAACCCAGCCGAACAAGGTCCTTTCTATACCTTTGTAGTCATCAAATAGCTTGCATTACATCTTTGGGTCCACCCAATACTTTTTGTTTACGTCCTTTCCAAACTCCTCCCATGTACTACTATTCACCTCAAAAATTGCCTTGGTAACAGCACTTTTAAGCTTGTCAGTACCTGTCAGCTGTCTCAGGAGACCCCCTTTTAAGCATTGCCCTGAAGGCCTCCTTTTCCATCTTAACAACTTCCCTTACTCCTGTATCCACCATTAGTTCATAGGATTATGGTAATGCACCAATTGCCTTCTAACCACAATTTATAGGCAAGAGTTGAATTCATCTTGGTTTCAGCCCAGATGTACCTCGCAAAATTAGCCTGTTCGTCTTGATCATCCTGGCCCATCTGGCCTGCTTCCCCTGCTCCGAGTCCAGCTCATTACCTATTGCTGAACCGTTGATAGCTCTGCCCCTCTCATCACCTGAGGCTATTCTTCCCAATCACGCCTCTTGCGGGATCTTGATCATTCCCTGTGTATGCGGTTAGATTACAGAGTGTGTAGGATTTACCCTTTCAAGCCCTTCACACAATTTCTTGCTCAGTTGTCTTAACTGCTCCTCAATGCAGACACACAGGCAACATTAATTCCCCCTGCAACTCACAATCATAGAGGCAAACCTGATCCAATCTGGGGAAAAAAAAACTCATCATAAACATATATTCACATTTATTTATTTAGCACATGTGTTACAGGCAGTAACGGGCAGCTTACGGACAACTCGTACTTCCGAATGGACTACCATAAAGTATATTACGGGGACAGCCTGCCTCGATCCTGGAGTGCCAGTATCCAGCAGGGTTTCTGCCCTACCTGGTCTCTGATAAACCATACCTGATCTTAGGCAGACAGTAACTCATGAAGTAGGATAGAAAACTGTACACCAGCGCTCCAGGATGGGGATCGCCTACCCCTGGTGTATTACATAAAAAATTCAGGTTAAATACAATAGTTCGTAATAATGAATGCACACACTACTTTGTGACGTTCAGGAAAACGTTGCGTGGCAGTCGTCTTTTCGAGGTACAGCACCATATTTATATACTTTTATTATTACTGTATAATTATTATTATTATGTACTTACCTACAAATTCGAGTTAAAGACAGACTAAGGAAACAGATTTCGTTCATAACCCGGGGACTGCCAGTACTCCAAGGCAGCATACACTTGAGATACTGTAGGAAGGTTAGCTGGTCTCTGGAGCAGTTGAGGTAAGGGATCTTACTGAAGGGCCCAGCCGTGAAATGGCTGTATCAACTCTGGCTGTCTGAAATGGCCACTGTCCAATCAAGGGCTCAGCACCTTAACTGACTGAGGCCCCACCCCCAAAATGTTTTAGTTTTCTTATATTTCATCTGCATCTATGAGACAAACCCATACACAGGTGTGACCGGAGCACAGGGTCAGACATTTATATGGCAGTCTGGGAGCAGTTTTTTATGGGTTAAGGGCCCAACTGTTAAATGATTGACCAGCCACAGGATTCAAACTTGTGACTTTCCAAGCATAGGCACAGAATCAAAACCAGCAGAGCCACACCACTCAGTCACGCGCAGTGTTATGGTAACACTCACATTTAACATAACAACAACACTCTAATAACACCTGCCTGCTATGACACTTATCACCAGTAAATTTAATATAATAATTTATTCAGAACTTCCACGCATAGAACCCTGTGGTAGTTGTTTGGAGATGATGTCACTTTAATTTAGTCTGTCCTGTTTTGATAGCCGGTTTTGTAACCTTGGTTGCCGCGTTCTTTTGTTTTAAGAGCTGACTTTTAATTAGAAGTTGATTAATCATGTCGAATCACTGCTTCCACATAACCAATCTATTGTTTTAAGTTATGAGAAGAGAGAATTTCTGGCCCCAACAGGTAACTTTTTGTCCTTTTGACTGTTCACATAGTACCCAAAAGCTGCAGTCTATTGCATGCCATTCATATACTGTTCAGAGAAAATGTCACTGTGAAAATCTTGCATTGAAAGGACTGTTTTGTTCTGTTGCTCAACTGTCAGGATGGTGTTTTCTTTGGTAAGTCCTCTGTGAGATTCCAATAGGATGGTTTTTGTCTGATGGGAAAGCCATTTACCACAAACATACCAAGTCAGATGGTGTCAGTGTCCATCTTTCAACATCGATCTCTTGAGTCCTCTCAAATGATGGTCCATGAAAGAGGGGAATTCTGCCAAGGTACCTTTTTCCAAGAAGAGGGAAAAAGCATCTCCCTTTGTCTCCACCCGCCATCACTGTTTAATGAGTATTCACTGATGAAAGACAAACATTGCAGCAAAGTAGTTGCTATAGATGAAGCTTCACGAAGTTTGTCAGCTGACACTGACCCTTTCAAAGAGCCCCACCGCTCCCTTTCAAGTACGAAGTCACCTGGACATTTTGCCAACATCCTGACAAAAAAGTGTCCAAAAAAAGTTTGGTCAAGTCTATCCCACCAAGCAAAACCTAGTTGAAATGACATTTAAAAGATGGTTTTGCCAGACATCTCAACAACGTTGACATGTGGTTGAGAATTGAAAGGTGAAAAGCCATCTTTTTCAGTTTGTTGAAAAGATGTCGGTGTCTATAATATTATCATTGCTATCATGATCATATTATTGTTATCATTACTTATAGGCATTAGTTGCTGATTTGTGTTACAGATGCTTAAATAGTACAAAAGGGCATAATGGAAATGCAATAGCTGGACGGACGAGGGCTTGAAAGGTGGACTGTCCGTCCCGAATCTGGATATTTGATCACCCTAACACAACGCATGTTTTCATCGAAATATTCCACACTTACTGCAATGTGATCTTATTTTCATGGCTGTATTAGGGTTATATGTAGTCTGAAACAGATGTCCATTGTCACGTCCAGCTCCACCCTACCGGTCTATTCCCTGTGCTTCCCACAGGTGGGGCTGCTAATCAGCCACGCCTGTAGCTCGTTGTTGTTACCTTGTGTTCCTGCCTTCATATTAATCAGCCACAGGTGCCCCTCGTTCATTCCCCTGTGTTCCCGTGTATAAGAGTTCCCCAGTCCTGTGCTCCCTTGTCGGGTCATTGATGTTATGTGCTGCTCCTGTGTGTTGCTTGTGTTAATAAAGTCCTGTTTTAGAACGAGAGGGGGACACAGGGCTTTCGAAGGAACAAACAGGCATGCTTAGGTTCCAATATACCTTTTATTACAGTTTACTACAGTTATGAATAATAATAATGCACTATTATTATGATTATTATTGATGCATAAACATATGCACCCCTTCTACACAGTTTCAGAAGACATATGCGTCACACATCAGATGATTATGCTCAAACATATATTCCCCTTCAACGCAGTTTCAGAAGACACATGTGTTACACATCAGATGCCATATAGTAAATGTTAATGATAAAGCACACACACTAATACTAAGGTTGCAAAGCTATATACACTCGGACATGCTCTCATCATCCACCTTTCATGCGGACCGGGGAGCCCTTTCAGTCCTGACAGGAGACCAACACGTGTTCCTGAGAAATGCCAGGCGACGTGCACATATCCCACGGCTGAACTCCAACAAGGACCAAGTTTTCCCCCTCCTTTATACCTACACTTTTTGG
>JAAGVU020000040.1:7435698-7454546 GCA_011763525.2 Mormyrus iriodes | reverse complement strand
TGGGAGGACAACAAACAACCCGTTCAATTCCACACCACGTGGGCGTGGCAGTCGTCTGCGAGTCCGTCTCAATACAAGTCCCCACACGGGGTGATCCTAGCACTGCTTTCCTCAGGCTGTTCCTTCCTGCCTGCGTCATGCCTCGCCGTTAGTCCTGCCATCATGACAGAATGACCCGACCCCACCACAACCGATCTCTGGACTCCCCGCCACCCCTGTCGCTGGGAGTCTTTACCCTTGCCCCCGCTGCAGTTCCAGCAGCAGGGGAATCACAGTCCTGACCTGGCATACCGGCATCAGGCCGAGACCCCAGCCCTTGGCTGGGCAGTCTGTCCCTGGGCTGGACACCCCCTTGGCCTCTGGGGGGCCCTTGGACCGGGGCCCACACCACCCGGGGGTGCTCCCGAGCCCCGGAGGACACCATTCCCCGGATCCCCAAGAGCCTGAGGGAGCTAAGGGCGGCCCTGGTGATCCTTGACCTGCCCTGACAGCCCACCTGGCTGCATCCTTCACTGTCCAGGGGGGATGACGGCTGGCCCAGGGACTTAAGCTTCTGGAGATAGAGGCAGATGACCCAGAGTTTGGCCTAGAGGGGGAGAGGCATGAGGAGTTTGCTGTGCCCTCTGCGAAGGCCGTGCGGGGGCCCCCTTCCCGGTGTAAGAAGGGGAAGAAGCCGACCGCCTCTGGGGCCGCCGTGACCTCCGTGCCCTGCCCTGTGGAGCCCCCAGGTCCCGTCCTGGCCCCCGTGGAGCCCCCAGATCCCGTCGAGCCATCCCTGCCGCCCAAGGGTCCCATCGAGCCGTCCCTGCCGCCCGAGGATGCCTGGACAGCTCTCTGGCCGGCTCTCTGCCATCTCCCAGCCCGCTCCTACCTGCTTCCCCTTGGGCCTCCTCCTGGCAGCCCCAGTCTGCGCCCTGCTGCTGCCGCAGCCTCCACCAAGTCCTACCCTGGGGAACCTGCTTCCGCAGCCTCTGTCGAGTCCCCAGAGCCCGTCCGGGCCGCCGATCTCCTCTCCTGCCGGGGGTAGATGAGCCGGGAGGGGGACCCGTGGAACATGAGGCCCGCGTTTCTGGCTCCCACGGGCCCCTGGGGTTCCTATAGGCAGCGTCCTGGGTGGCCTGGCCGAGTGCCAGGCATGTTTTCCATTTCCTGCAGGGGCAGACGAGGTCATGCTCAGCACGGTGCTCACCCGGGCTCAGCCTTCGTGTCACCCCCTAGCACCATGCCCGTGGTCTCCATGTCGCCCCCTGGCTCCAGTCCTGTGGTCTCCGCGTCGTCCCCTATCTCCCATTCCAGTCCCGTGGTCTCTGCATCGCCCCTAGCTCCCATTCCAATCCCGTGGTCTCCTCGTCTCCCTCCGGTCCCACGGTCTCCTCGTCTCCCTTCGGTCCTAGTCCTGCCGTCTCCTCAGCACACCCCAGCACCGTTCCTACCCAGCCCCTTCTTCCTCGACACCCACGTCTGCCTCCCCGGCAAGCGCCTTTTTCCCCTTTGTCCTCTAGTGTTCGTCCTCCTTTCTGGTCCCTGCCCTCGGTTCGTGGCGGTGTCCTCCGGTCCCTACCCGTGCTTCGCTCCAGGTCCCTCCGGTCCCTGCCTTCGTTCCCCATGGTCCGTCCCAGGTCCCTCCGGTCCCTAGTTTCATTCCTGAGGTTCCCCTCAGGCCCCTAACGTCTTCCTCCCTGGTCCCTCATCTCTGTCCGGGTGTCTTGTCCCTCCTCTGTGACCCCCTGGTCCCCTGACCCTGTTCCCTCTGTTGGTGTTCCTGTCCCGGTTCCTGGTGCTCGCCCTATCGGTTGTCATTCCTCCCCTGTTAGACTGTCTGGTCCTGTCCGTTGGTCTCTCCTGTCCCTGCTAATGGTCCCCTCCTTTGTTCTCTGTGTTCGTTCCCCTGTGGTCCCTGGTCCTTTCCCGTCCAGTCCGTTGTCTTGGTTTGTGCCTCTGTGGTCCCCACTGGTGTCAGTCCCTGTCCTGATGTCCCCTTCTAACTCCCGTTGTCTCCTCAGGTCTTCCGTCCAGTATCTGCTGTCTTGCCCTGGTCTGACGTCCCTGTCCTCGCCCCGTGTCCTGACCCCATGTGCCCGTCGTGTCCTTGGCTCCCCCTTGGTCCGGATAGCGCACCTGGAGTGTGCGCCGTTGGGGGGGCCCTCGTTCATTCCCCTGTGTTCCCATGTATAAGAGTTCCCCAGTCCTGTGCTCCCTTGTCGGGTCATTGTTATGTGCTGTTCCTGTGTGTTGCTTTTGTTAATAAAGTCCCCACACGGGGTGATCCAATCACTGCTCTCCTCAGGCTATTCGTTCCTGCCTGCATCATGCCTCGCCATCAGTCCCGCCGTCATGACATCAATCTTGGGCTATACTTGAACCAAATGAGACGGAGTAAACAGCCAAATTTTCAAAGTCTATTTTTGGTCTAAAAATAGGCTGTGATAGGCCGACCAGATTCAGGCTAAAAAAGTCCCATGAACGTTTGTTGATCTGTGGGACAAATCTGTGCCAGTAGTAGTTTATGTGAAATTCTTTTGAGTGTCATCGTGCTTAAGAAATAAACAATCAATTGATTCTATTTACAATAATTATATATATTATTGTTTAATAAAATAATAGTCTCTATGAAATTGATTTCAGCGTCTGTAGAATAACATAGCTTTGGGCAATGTTATCCATTTTATAATGGAAGGAGGAATAGATTCAGTGATTGTGCAAATGCCTTGTATTGTGCAAACAAATCCTCGTTTGACTGGAAATATGCCTAGTTTACCTTGGGAAAAGATTCCTGATGCATTCAGCATAATACCCTTTGATATGTAAATTCCACAAATTACATTCTTGGGAGTGTATCTAAATTTGCAACTAATGTAATGGTGAGCATGTTATGATAAATTAAACTGGTAACACTTTAAGGTCCTGATTTTAGTAATTTATAAATGCATTCATAAATATTTATTTATAAATATTTATCAAATGGCATAACACATTATAGCCATGTGTATTATCTGTTATGAATGCTTTATGAAACTCATCTATAATGCACTATATAAACCTTCATAATGCATCATAATGGTAGATATGAGCACTGAGGATGCTTTGTACTGCATTATAAAGGTAGTCTATAGTGCATTATAGATGAGAGCTTCATAAGCCAGTCATAATGCATAATAAACCTGGCTATGCCTAATCTGTTATGCCTTTTTATGAATATTTATATTGTCATGTTTATAATGCTTTATGAATGCATTATAATGCATTATGATTGTGTTTATAAATGACCAAAAACATGACCTTAAGTAAAGAGTTACTATTAGTCTTTGCTATCACAATCAAAAATGGTCATTTGTATGTATTTCATTTGACTGATGCAGAACACTCACATCAGACTACTTAAATATGACAGAAAGCATAACTTGTCCAAGGCTGTTCTCCCTCATACGATTCTGCCACATCCTTATCGTTCCAACCATTTACACTAGATGATATCACCATGCATTATATCTGCAGAAACACTCATATATCCAGGCATCACTGTTGACAACAAGCTCCTCTCTATGGTTAGCAAGATAGCACTATTTAATATGTTGTAGATTGTGAGCATTCAAGGGGCATTAAGAGGAAGCCCTTTAATGGATGTGCTTTTCCCCTAAAATTATTTGTTTAGCACATCTGTCTACAGAAAACAAAAGAGAAAGGGAAAAGAAGCGAAAACTAAGATGTTCCAGCTTCTATTCTAAATTACAGGGAACAACTGCACAGATGTTCCTTCTATTGTACAACTTCTTTTGTAAATTACAAGGAATAGCCATGTATATGTTCCAGTCTCTACTGTAAATTACAGGGAACAACCACACAGATGTTCCTTCTGTTATACAACTTCTATTGTATATTACAAGGAATGGCCATGCATATGTTCCAGTCTCTACTGTAAATTACAGGGAATGACCACTCAGATTCCATTGCAAATTACACAGAACAACCACACATGTTATTTTGTGGAATGAAATTACAGGGAATGGTCATGCAGATGTTCCAGTTTCTACTGTAAAATACAGGGAATGATGACACAGATGTTCTAGATTTAACTGTAAATTATAGGGAATGACTAAACAGATGTTCTAGCGTTTATTGTAAATTACAGGCAAAAACCATGCGGATGTTCTAGACTCTATTGTAAATTACTGGGAACTGTCATGCAGATGTTCCAATTTCTACTGTAAATTACAGGGAACAATGACAGATGGTTCAGCTTCCAGTGAAAATTACAGGAGACGACCATACAGATGTGAAAAATTCTATTGTAAATTACAGGGAACGACCATACAGATGTGAAAAATTCTATTGTAAATTACAGGGAATGACCATGCAGATGTTCCAGCATACACTAAATGTAATTCTGACCGAGTATAAGTTTGTTAAACATGGCACATTACTGTTTCATGATGTTTCAAGTAATGCCAGGGTCTCTTGAAGATTACACAGTTTATTGCAGTTATGTCACAATAGCAGTGTGCACTTACATGGTTACAAATCATAAATGTTTTATGAGTGAAATTTTAATCCTCCTTTGATTGATTTTTTTTTATTTAACCTCCATGTTTCAGAGACAGGGTGCGTTAAAAAATATCCATTGAATGTCACATCTTTGAGGAACGCAGGTGCTAATTGTGAATGGCACTATCATGGTCATTCTGTGATGTGCTCTCTCCAGCGTGATAGCTTAATGACATTTTTAATAAACTTTTGGGAAAAAAAGATTAAGATACAGGACTATGTGCAATTAAAAATGCTGTAGTCAGCTGAATAGCTGTAAGAAGACATGATTTCACAGCCACAGTAGACAATGCCTTGTGCTGTTGCATGCTTTATGGTCCATGGGCAAATGAGGTGCTCATTTGAAGACTTTACCAGCAGCCAGAAGGAGTGGCTGGCACACGACTCTACACGCCAGATCAAATATCATCCTCAGATCTGTCGAAGGGCTTTGGAATAATGTCAAGATGGGAAGCGGGCGGCGTGTGCGAGTTACGGGCACATTCCATGTTTCCCGTTTCATTTACAGAATGCTGGTGTTTACAGGGACCACATTTCACACCTCTCCCTGTGTGTCTTATACTATTCCAAAATGAACAGAAAGTAGTCATTAAACAGGAGTGGGATAACTCGTCTGTTCTTGAATATCGCACAGATAACAAAGGTTTGTAGCTACAGGATCAGGGATAGGTGGGAACCTTTCCAGTTGTAGATCAACTTAATTACTGCCCTGAATGCTGCCCTTTGAAAACAAAGTAATGTATGGACTCATGCCTTACTAGCAGCCACAGGTATATGCTCAGTTTATGGAGTCAGCAAATCAAACGGCAGTTCAATGACTCTGCAGGCTGTAACCTGCACCAGGTAGCCTTAAAATAATCCTATTTTGCTTGAAGACACAGGAGAGCGAACCAAACATAACAAAGCATGTGCTGCAGTATACATAGGGAGCTGGAACAAGTAAATCTACTTTTAGGAATCATGCTGAACCATTCTTATGCCTGTCAGCAACGGGGCACTCAGTGTGAAGGTTTTCTTTCTCAAAAAGCGCCAAATGCCTTTGACTTTTACAAAGAGTAATGAAGCATAAAACCCCAAACTCTTTAAGATTTATTTTAATCCCGGAAAGCATAGGCAGAACATAATTAAATAATCATAAAGAAATCAGCTAATCACACACAATGAGCCAGAGCACTATAATAGACATTAGAAGATGAACTGTTGAGATTCATCAAGCTAATGAATAGCTTAATGTAATCATTTGTTACAAAGGATTTCGAACGAGGTGTGACAAAGAAGAGAAACACAGACAAAACAGCTTGTGCCAGGTGGTGGGAGATGTCTTACATTTACATTTATGTGTGACCAGATGCTCGTCTTCTCATTGGATGCTCGGCGTGGGAGACAGTCTGTGCAAACACCAGCATGACACAGTGCATGTGCAGTAGCTCTCCTCCACGTTTGAGCTGAAACAAGCCACGACAGATCGCTGCAGTGCCTTCATCCACCCACACTGGCAGCTACAGCTGGACATACCACCTACATACATAGTTCAAGGAATAATTAGTCGGGTCATTACTGGTGCTGAAATGAATAACATGTTTGCATAACATGTTCTGCTACAGCCATAGTTAGTGTGAGCTGTGCCATTCATATTGAGGAAAACAGGCATGCCTGAAATGTACTGTGACAGACACATGTAACAAGACACAGCTGTTTAGGTCAGAATAAGCAAAACATATGCTTTTTTTAATACTAAATTCCACTACCACCCCAGGAGGACAACTCCATCCATCCATCTTCTGTAGCCACCTATCGGGGATCCATTCAGGGTCATGGGGAGTCTGAAGCCTATCCCAGCGGCTGTGGGCACAAGGCAGGGAACAACCCAGGATGGTGCGC
This sequence comes from Mormyrus iriodes, assembly GCA_011763525.2. Lineage (NCBI taxonomy): Eukaryota > Metazoa > Chordata > Actinopteri > Osteoglossiformes > Mormyridae > Mormyrus > Mormyrus iriodes. The sequence goes on along the minus strand of JAAGVU020000040.1, from coordinate 7,448,123 downwards.
CAATCCATTACAGGGCACACTCACACACCATTCACACACACCTATGGGCAATTTGGCAACTCCAATCAGCCTCAGCATGTTTTTAGACTGTGGGGGGAAACCGGAGTACCCAGAGGAAACCCCACAATGACACGGGGAGAACATGCAAACTCCACACACATGGAACCCGGGCAGAGATATGAACCCTGGTCCCAGAGGTGTGAGGTGACAGTGCTAACCACTGCACCATCATGCCACCCCATGGAGGACAACTTTATTTTTAATTTCCATTGCAAGTTCAATGCATTAGGTGAAGCCGCTTAGCAAAACATATCCTAATACCCTAATACACTGAAGGAGTATGTATTTTTAAAATGATTGCAGTGATTAACCTTAAAACGATTAAAAAAAAAATGCATTTAATAGTTTTTAAACTGAAAATTTAGAAATACTGACTAAAAACAAGAACAGAACTCAGCATACATAGTGAACAATATTAATTCTTCAGGTTTAGCCTTATGAAGACTTGATGTTGAAAATACCCCAGACTTCACAGATTAATACATTGCATACAGAACAAAATGCGGTTGGGAAAAGTCTGGGAAAAGTTCACATGGCTGTTGTCCTTTCGCAAGAAGAACTGGCATCCTGTCCAGGGTATACCCCAGACCTTCAGAATTATGATCACCCAATTTTATTCTGAGAAAAATGCTGAATGCGATCTTGCATGCATTGCTTGATTTTAATCATCGCCTGGTAGTTTCAAGGCTTCTTCTCATTACTTACTATTTCTTTAAACAATGAAAAGGACGCATCTAATACTGCAGCCAAAGGCACTGAATGTGTGTAGGTTCAATTATTGAAATTTTAATCTGATTTTATCTAAACTGACTTGGGGTTGTTTTACAGTTCTTTAGCTATGATCTCTAGTTAATTTAGTTTTTTTTTCTGATTACTTCAAAGCTTCTATTACGTTTGACTAAACTTGTTCATTCCAAACTGTCATCACAAAGGATTCAATTTCTGCTAATTAAGCAATATGCATGGACACAATATGAAACCAGTTTGATCTAAGTTCAGGGCAGGTACAAACTAGCAGAATATCAGCATGTTTGGTCAATTCAGTGCAGGGACTCGGTTTAGCTGATTTGAACTGCAAAGACAATGTAAGCTTGTTTGTCACGAGTCAGCTGAGGGAATGACATTGTTCCGTTTTTTTTTATGTTCTTATGTTCTAACTAGTTCAGCTCAGACTCAGCTTGGTTGATCAATCCAATTCAGACACTGGCAGTTTGCATGGAAGCTTATCACCTAATGCTGCACTAACAGGGGCAGTGTTTGGATCTGTGGGTTTGGGATCTGTGCCTGTGATCGAAAGGTTTCTGGTTCAAATTCCTGTTGCTGGCAGAGCGATTTCACTGCTGAGTCCATAACCCCAGTGGCTCCAGGTACAAAACCATCGCTTAAATAAGCATACTGTAATGGTGATGTGTACTAATCATGGCCAGGAATTGTGGAAACCCCACATTGAAATGTATTAAAGTTAGCAAATTCAAATAGCGAAGCGATAACCAAAACATTATTTATTCATTGGGTAGGAACAATATATAATTAGCTACTTAGCTACATAATTATACTACAAATATACAGAACAATACGCAGAATCAACTCAATTTTCAATTTATTTTTATATAGCGCCTTGCACAATAAAGTCGCCCCAAGGCGCTTTACATGGGTGTGTTTATGATACATTACAACATCAATAAGTGAGAATAATACAAAACATGGAAAAGGAAAGACAAAGAAATGAAAGAAGAAAAGCCAGATGACAACGGAGGAGAGGAACCAAAACCTCCCAAGTGGGGAGAAAAAAAACCTCTGGGGTCCAAGGTCAGCTGGCTGCCCCACCCCCCTGGGCGTGCTAACATTATTGAAAACAGAAACAGTGGGCTTGCTTGCTAAAAGCAAGGCATGAGCTGTGATCAAGGTCAAAGCCAAAATCTATCAGTTAGTCAGTTCTCCACGCAGACCTGTGTAGGGTGGCAGATTGAAGGCGGCATCTACAATGTCACAGTTCATAAATCCCACCCACTATATTACTCCTCGATGGGATTGGACCAGGACTCTAGTTCAGATGGTGTCTCTAAAAAAATAAAAAAATGGTGTCCACCCCGGGCACCATCCGGACATGTGGGAAGGAAAGCAGAGAGCATGGGGGTCAGAGCATGCACTGACAAATTTACGGACAAGCACAGTAAATAAAAAAATTTTAAAAACCTGATCAGGGCCACCATTAGGGAATTTGGCCCCCATGAAAGTTTGTGGGCCCCCAACGCAGACCAATCCAATTATGCTCCAAATTTCTTAGGGCCCCTGTTCCTCAGGGGCCTTTGTCATTCAGGGGCCCTTGGAATTGTCCTAACTTCCCCCATTTACAGCGCCCCTGGTCCCGATACATACTACCAAGCATAAGACACACGGTAGATGCGGCAGAGATCTGGCTACAGATGCTAATCATGCAGTAGGATGCAGGAGGCCTGGCTGTTTCCTGTGGGCCATTCCTCAAATACCAAAGCAAGTTATTTCCTTTGAATGTGGCAATAAACTGATCAATGACCAGATGCTGTTACTGGTGTTTTCCCAAGGGTGTCTTAACTGTTATCTTTTTAGAATTTCACGATAGAGTTATTAAGTTCATCAGGGTCAAGGCAAGATTTCCCTATCTTTCCATATTTTTATAATTATATGACAGACTTTTAAGACTGAGACCATTCAAACGCGATAAAACATCAATATGTACATAACTGCATTCATATTGAACAATGTTTATGACCTCTAGGTATTCTGTGTGGACATTGTGTGACCTGGAACAGGGGCCAGAAAGGCAGATAGAGAGGGGGAGAGGATGGGAGGGGTTTATCAGGAGAAGGTATGTGATGGCCTGGCCATGAGCCACTTCTCACTCAGTGGGGGTTGAGCTGAATCCGTCAGATGTGGCAGAGTGGGTGTGTGAAGCCGGTCTTGTTGGAGTTGACTTGACAGTTAACCTTGGGGTTATGCCTCTATGCCTAAAGGTTGCTGGTGGACCCTTTAGCAAGGTCTTTAACCCATAAAAACGCCCCAGGGCTGCTGGATAAATGGCTGTTCCTTTACTCTAACAGCAAGCTACGTTCTCATCTACATTATATATGTGTATGTCTCCAAGGAGAGCAGGTTGGGATATGTAAAAACTAAAGAATTTATATGTACACATACTTGTAACTATAGCAAATAAAGTTTCATGTCTGTTTATTTATGACTGAGCTAACAAAGACTGAACTATGGATTGCTCCAGACTGCACGTATTCCCCCGACATTAGTCATGATCTTTCAAGATAGTCAGACTTGCCTTGAACAGTGGAGTGGCCAAAGAGCAGCCTGTCACCCATGTCTGTCATCTTTTATGACGATATATCTCACAAACAAGTAGCTATCGCTGCAGGCACAGAGAATGCCATTAAAGCATTCTCAACATGCCTCAACACACCACTGTGACAATTTAACGTGCAGGGGGATGGTTTGAGGGAGAAACCCATGGTCGAGAGTTTCCAGTTTCAAGTTTTATTGTCACGTGTTCCAAGGGACACAGTGAAATTCTTATGCCACAGTTGCGGAGGAGGGTCCAGTGCATTGGGTCACAAGGAACAAACAAGGGGTTGCCAACTTTGCTCAGCTGGCTGGAGTGAGATTTTCAATTCAAGATAAGTCTTCACACACATGCCACACACATTTACATGCATGTAACAGTACCTTGTAAATAGTCTGTAGGGTTTCCAGACTATTCCAACGCTTTTGATGATTAGCTAATTTTGGGTTTATAATGGAATAATATAGACATGCCATAAGATTTGCGTGAACGTGAGAGCGTGACTGAGAGTTGGCAACCCAGAAAACAGCAGCGCAATACAGGACAAACAGTAGTGCGATAAAAATATATATAAAATTAAATATTATTATTATAAATTATACAATTAAGCCCCCCTCCCCACAGAGGATAACTTTATTTTTAATTTCCATTCATTAGAAATTTCATTCAATGCATTAGGTGAAGCCGCTTAGCAAAACATATCCTAATACCCTAGAAATTTATAAAAATAAGTGAACACTAATTACATAATAATTAGGATGATAAGGATTTGCAATTAGACCACAGCATAGCAAATAATACTGATAAAGTGCAGAAGTGGAATATAGAACAACAGTGTGCAATAGAAGGCAGTGGGGACAGATCCAAAGTGCCAAGGGATGTAGTGGAATTTTAGATCCATAATAACAAAATGAACCAATGAAGCACAAGCAGCTGAACACTGAGCAGATCCACCTGTAGCTGTTGCAGGAAGGCACTCAGAAACGTCCCAAGGTGATTGCTGCTGTGTCAAGCACAGAGAAGCTTTTACTGCAATGCAAACACTGGCTGTCAGACACGACAGACCAAAAAGGCTAAGCTGGGTGCAAAACACTCCTTACGCAAACCGTTTATGAAATAAGACCATTGTCAGCTCCATTTGAACCGAATCTGAGACACGAAAAATGACATCTCCAATTCTTGGTTAGCTTTTCTCGTTAACTGAATGAACCAGGGATAATTGTTAAGGTATCCAAACTGGTTCATAAATACAATTAATTGTGCCAACTGTTTGCTAGTTTGGTTGAATCCATTACAATGCACACTTGTGCTGTTGTATAACGCCTAGAACTTAGTAAGTGAAAACAATGATAAACTAGCTTTCCATGCATCACACTTATGGTGTCAGGGAGCCCACAGGAAAAAAAGATGTTTGTAGAATCCCAAATTGTTCCCTGTCATTCTAAACTGAAGCAGACCCGGCTGTGAGTGTCGTATTATGTGATTTGCTTTTCCAGTTTACATGTATTACGAAGGATTATGGCATTTGCTGCTTGAAAGCAGACATGCTAGTTCTTAAATCCTGCTCGGTTTGTTATGGCAGAAATCCCTAACCAGGGCTCAAACCCAGGGAATAACTCTGATAGTCACTAACCATGTAACACCAGGAGTGACTAGCTAGAGCATTGTAATTCCAAGAGCAGAGTAGTCATTAAAAGACAGGGAACCCTTAACTGTGTGGTCTGGGCATCTTCAGGCGTTGACTCAAGAGAATCACAAGGACCATGAAGTTGTGACAAGCAATGAACAAGGAACACAAAATATAACAGAAATGAACTGGGGTTATAGGCAGGTGCAATTCATAAGAAATCAGAATGCTGGCAATAAAACAAAACCCAAACCACAGAACCAATGTCGCCCCCTGGAGATCCTCCAAGAAAACAACAACTGAATAAGTCACATGGCTACGGTGTCTGCTCTCAATTAATGAGAATTCAACCACTTTGAGCATCTGCCTCTATTACCCAAATTCAATTCAATTTTATTTGTATGGCACATTTTCACAACATTACATTGTCTCAAAGTCAATCTCTGCACAAAGGTAAATGACGGAAGTGTCTTTTGACTCCTGAGTGCTAATTTTCGATCATATAAATTTCATATAAATTTCACCCATACCACCCCACCCGCTCAGAACCTGCACCTCAAAAAGACTCAGCACGACCCTAGTTAAAACACTGAACTTGATCAGCATAGTGCAATGGGTCTCAGTCAGCCTACACCAGGTCACATACATACTCAAACATCCATATGATATACTGAGATGGCTTTAATCCAATACCCAGTTCAATAAACTTTATAAAACGTGTTATATTGTCTTCCACATCATATTTTAAATATATTTAAGAAACATAATTATGTTCTAAATGTGATGTTTCACATTTCACATAATGAATAAAGAGTATTACACATTTTTAAATATTGCCCATATTTAATTATGATGCTCTGAGCAATTTAAAGAGTCATCATAATTCAGTTCAATAATGTTATGCAGTGAGAAAATTTGGTTTCCGGAATTTAAGTCATACTTGGATCTGTTCCATTGCTTAGAGCAGTTCCAGGCTGTGCTAGAAATACAAAAATACTTTTTACAGCAAATGAAATAATTTAATGGAGAAACACCTAGATATATCTTGCAAGCGATTAAAATAGAGGTTGAGCTTACTGATGTAACACAAATTCACTTTGTAACAGGGTTGCAGTCAAGTTACCCTATCCCAAAACACAAGGTATGACTGGCTGAGTCTAAGTCCGAGGACAAGTCATCTGTCCTCAAGTCCAAATTACTAGAGCATGCATCTAAGTCAAAGTCGTTATATACAAACACAGAGACAAATGTAATGTACAAAATATGTCCTCATCCTCCTTGACCTTTCAGCAGCATTTGACAGGGTCAACCACAAGACTCTCTTGTTCATCCTTATGAATCTTGGAATTTGTGGCTCAGTATGGCAATTGTTTGCTTCCTACCTATAAGGCTGGTCATATCAGGTGACATGGAAGGGATTCACATCATCTCCATACAGACTCTCTACTGGTGTCCCTCAGGGCTCAGTTCTTGGTTCTCTTCTAGATCTTTTAGTGAGGTCATATCCTCACATGGATTCTCATATCACTGCTATGCATACGACACTCCACTTATTTTTTCCTTTCCTCCCTCAGACACTCAAGTCTCCACTCGAATCTCTGCATGTCTTGTAGATATCTCATCATGGATGACAGCGCATCAGCTGAAACTGAACCCCAGTAAAACTGAACTGCTATTCATCCCAGCTGATCCATCCCCACACCAGGATCTTGTGATCTCCCTGGACAACTCTCTGATTTGTGCCTTGTTCACTGCTCATGTCCTCGAGGTGACCATGGACAATCACCTGTCCTTTTCCTCTCACATTGCTAATCTTTCCCGCTCAAGTTGATTTCTCCTCCTCAACATCAGAAGGGTTTGTCCATTTCATCCACTCAAGTACTTGTTCAAATTTTGACTAGACCACTGTAACTCACTCCTAGCAGGTCTGCCTCTGAGTGCAATTCATCCTCTGCAACTGATCCAGAATACAGCTACCCAACTCGTTTTCAGCCTTCCCAAGTTCTTCCACATCACACCATTGCTATGCTCCCTCCACTGGCTTCCTATAGCTGCCCACATCAGATTCAAAACACTGAGGCTCACCTACAAAGCCAAAAATGTACCAGCACCTTCCTACCTAAAATAATTTACTTCACCCCTAACTGCACCACACTTTCTTTGATCCTCCAGCACCACTCGACTGGTCCCACCATCTCCCAAGGCACAAGGATGACATGCATCTAGACTCTTCTCTGTTTTGGCACCTATCTGGTGGAATGAACAACCCCTTAGATGTTCAAAAGGCTGAGTCACTGGGTATGTTCAAACAACAACTAAAAACCTACCTTTTTTGGAAGTATTTGAATTAGCACATCTAGGATTAAACTCTTATTTGCTTACTTGCTTATTTGCTTACTTGCTAACAAAGTTTTTTAGAATGATAGTATTCTTAGCCAGGTTCTATTGAACCATTATCAGAATGTATTCACTCAATCTAAATGTAAATGCAAAGACAAGGGCTCTACGGTACACATGTTTGTCATGTGCCTTTCTGTTACATCATTTTCGGTGCGGAACGTACAATCAAACAAATAAATACATTTCTCCACACAGTGAAAACCTAAATTCACACGTTGATGTTCACCATGAAAAACATTATGCTAACTGTGACTGTCAGTTGGCTACGGCTAGTGCTGGCGAGCTTAAAGGTCCTCCTGTGTCACTTAAATCAGTAGTTTGGAACATTTTGGTTTCCCGATATAATAAGCCAACACCAGAGAGCGAGATAGAGAGTGGTTGATAAAACCAAGACTTTCTGTCAGGTCTGTTATTCTGAACACAGATATTTTGCTGGAAACACATCCAAAATGCCAAAACCTTTGAGATGACATCACCCAAGTGTGTCAGCGACTGGAACAAAGTAGAAACAGCTTCTGCAAGTTAGTCTTGCTACAGATATGCAATCATATTCAGTAGTAGAGAACATGGGTTTAGTTCATTATGACTGATATGATGCAGTCTTATTTTGGATTTATCTTTTATTTGCATATTTGTTTTTAGTGTGCAATTGAGTGTCTCAAGTTTTGTTATTCAAACACGTTGATCTACACATGGTTTACAACTGTTCCTAATTGTGTTTACGGTTTTAATAATAAACAATTTCAAAACAAATTTTGTTGCAACGAACTGTGAAACCAAGCATACAGAAGTAGGGCCTAGTTATGTCTAGGTGTCTATTTCATAGAGTCTAAAGTTTGCCCAGACTTTGGATTTATGTTGAGACGGTGCACATGCTCTGCACACGCTTACTCATTCATGACAGTACTGTGCCAGACTTGCACATGTCAGTCTCTTATCAAAATCAGGCAGTGTGCAACTGGGCAAAAATATCAGCAGTAACAGATGTGACCACATAATTACAGTAACCCACATTTAAATTGATGTTTGAAAATCCATTTGTTTCTCTCCGGGTGATCTAAAAAATGTTACCATGAAGAATCTCGATTTGTAACTGAATTTATCCCCCCCCCACCCATAAAAAGCCTCGGTAGATATATTTAGTAGGCTATTAGATTTTCATATTTTAAAATGGACTGTTAATGTGTATTGCAGACTTGTTTTTAAGATTACAAATCATAGACTCACAAAAAAAACAAGTCCATGTCATGAAAGTATCAAGTCCAAGTCATATAGACCTGTATCTGACGTCTGAGTCACACCGAAATACATCTGAAGTCCTGGACTCAGTTCAATCCTGATTTTTAATGTGTTAAAATATGGAATTTGTGCATTTTGATGGTATGATCTTGATGTTCACTTTCGATCAACAAAATTAATTATAATTTAAGACCAAAAATATTTGATTCCATGATTATATATATTTTTTCTCTAGCAGAAAGTGCAGCTATGAGTCATTTAAAATAATCAGTCTCCTCCATCTGATGTCTGTAATTTTTGCTTCTTCAGGTTGGATCTGTATGATGACATGTAGAAATGTTCAACTACTACAACATATTCTTGACTGGACTGTGGTCCAGGCTTTTTACTTTGGATTTTGGCTTTGGATATAAGTTTTGGGTCCCACATTTCTTAAAGACTGTAGCAATTTTCCATGTGGCATTTATAGCTTTACTGCATCTATTTCCTTTCAGCCTTCATCGTCTCTGTCCTGAAGCAGAGAAGCAGCATCAATTGGCATACATCCACATAGTGTCACTTTTTGTCACAGCTTTTCCCCCTTGGTCTCCTTTATGCCCGCTGGCAAACAGTAAATGAGATTTTCACACAACATTGATTTTTATTGGCCACAGATACAGCCCAGATTGGAAAAAAAATATCCAAGAACAAAAAAGATGTTGAACTAACCAGCTATGAATTCTCCCAGAGACAGGTGCGGTTAACCTGGCCTGGGAGATACTTTACCTAAACAAAGGCGGAGTCCTTTCAACTAATTATACGGCATGTAAAGGCTGCGGGTTATACCCAGTCCTGAGTGGGTGGGGTCTAGCACAGGGAATGAATTCTATTATTTAGACATGAGTAATTTGTGCAAGGCAAGGCAAGTTTATTTATACAGCACATTTTCAAATATAGAGGTAATTCTAAGTGCTTTAAACAAAATAAGATCAAGTAATAGCAATATTAAATGGAAAATTAATATAAATATATTAACTAAAATTTAAAACGACAAGTAAAAGACAATTAAAATAAGATTAATCAAATGTAGAAGTAGAAGACAATAAAAGTAAGTGTTAAAGAAAAAGCATCAAAATTGATTAGCAGTGTTAGTCAAAGACACTGTGGAATAAAGATGTTTTAAGCTTGGTTTTAAAGGTGGCAACATTTGGTGTATTTCTAATCTCCTCAGGGAGTCCGTTCCAGTTATGAGCGGCAAAGGAGCTGAATGAAATTTGGCCTTAGATACTTTTCACTCTTGGCACCATTAATTGATCAGCTCCTAATGATCTTAGCGGCCTGTTAGAACATCTGTGATGTAAACTGGGCAGTGACCATTGATATCTGCCAAGGTCCTTAGTCTTTATGGCCTTACATTCAAATTAGACAAACATTTAGTTCAGCTGGTAGAAATTGTGCTACATCCAACAATTAACTTTCTTAAGATACCGACTTAGGGAATCGGTGGGGCCAAAATTATTGGTTGACAGAGCCAGGAAGATCTGTGTGTCAAGAACTGCAGATGTTTAAATTTAGCCTTGTCTTTATAGAATTTTTTTCCAAATGCAGTATGGAATTCAATATTAAGTACTTTAATGTCTCCCCTGCAAATGTTCTTATAGGAAGAAATGCTTATTTCTTACAGCAGAGTATAAATTTCTGTCTGAAGCAAGATCAAAGAATATCGTAATTGATTGATTTCCATTAACTTCACTGAGACAGTAACAGATATCATAGATAGCAGCAACAATGACGTTCTTCCCTAAGAATATAGTTGAATACATTTTGGAACCTTCCTATTGTTATGTTTTGTGAAACCCTTAAATTGACTATATGCATAAAGTTTATAATCAAGAAGTGACCTGTTTGAAAGTAATATTCATACTGCACTTCTGGCACTCACAGCTTTCCTACTGTGAAACACTGAGCAGATTTAATCCATGGTTCGTCTCAAGCGTGCCGAGAAGCCGAAACAGCTCAGCTCTAAGTGAAAGAGAAAACACAGCCGGCATTATGAAAGCCGTCAAAGGACACAGAGAAACCGCTTTGAGGAAGGTGTGTGGTTCTGCTCGCTAAATGTACTGTATGGACATGAATATGGCATTAGCTAAAGATGTAAGTCTACCCTGCAGTGCTGCTTTGTGCACCTGGGGTGGGCCAAAAATAGAACTACATTTAAATTATTATTGAAACAATGTCTCTCCGGACAGCTGTGCATCGAGCTTCTATTTTTCCATGATTTTAAACCTACCATAGTGTGGTTTTGAATTATATTTTAATAAAATACTGAATAATTCCTCCCATGATATGTCACAGATGCTTTAGCTAAATTATTCTTTTGAGCATTTTAATTGAGAAGTTTAACAGAGATGATGTCACTGGTTTGCTGAAGCCCCTGTCCCTGTGCTACTTATAGTCTTACCAGGACTACATATAACAATACCGGTCTCAGTGCCAGCTGGTTCCTGAACGGCGTGACGGTGACAGACATGAGCAGATGTGCACTTCTGCTTTGCCTGTAACGACTGGCAGGCTGAGGAGGAAGGACACAGCTTGTGTGTCTGTGACCTGTGGAGCAGGCTGAACCCCACAGGCGTGCCTGAGTTTGAGGCCTGCCTGGGCCTTTGCTGCCACATAGCAGATCCAAGACTGTTGAGGTACTTGATGTTCCCTTTTAGAGAAATATTGCTGTCATTTTTTTTATTACCAAACAACAAATACATCATAAAAATTTACCCCCAAGGTGGAAACACAGACAGGTAACCTCAAGACTGAGAGACAAGTACTAAACAACATGAAGCTTAAATTGGGAATTTTACACGCAGGTACAGACACTCAATCAGTTAATCAAATAATAAGCAAGTGAGCTAAAATGTTTAAGACTGGTGTTGTTGCTAGACTATCTCTGGAGGCCATATTACTGCACGACAATAGAATGTGTATGTCAGATATGGTCCTCAGACACCCTCTAGTGGCCATGCTGAGATGTGACAATCAATTGCTGGGTTGCAGGGAACCTGCAGCCTATCCCAGGCAATAGAGGACACAGAACAGGTGAACACCCTAGATGGGATGCTAGTCCACTGCGGGGCAGATGCACGCATACACTCACAATCACACTATTGGCAGTCTAGAGATGCCAGTGGATTTAGAATGGGATGTCATAAACGTTCCTGTAGGTGTAATGGCCAGGTGTTTCAAAGCTTGTGTCCATACAGTATATGTGGGTGCCTGTGTTTGGAAGGACGCCAGTTCAAATCCCAGGATCAACTGAATGATGTCACTTTTGGGCCCTTCAACGAGGCGCTTAACCCTCGGTTACTCCAGCGACTGTCTGACTCTGTTTTCTCAAAAAATGTATATGGCTCTGGATAACAATGTCTGTTAAATAAATATAATCTAAATACACCGATAACATGGGTTGTGTGGTTCAAATTCACTATGAAGCCATAGATTGCTTGGGCAGCTATTTGACTAACACAGTTCAAGCCTCTGCAAGAATATCAAATCACTAACATGCACTAATGCAGTGGAAACGGAGAAAATGCCTGAAGGATAAAGAGGCCCCTTCAAATGAATTTGTAATGGTGAATTCATCCAACAAAATGAGTTTTTAATAGTATGAACTTTATGTAAATCTCAAGTTACTCTGTTCTTTTTAAAAATGGAATGTATTTCCATGTGTTTTTGATTATGGCCTGTGATATGTATAATAACGTAACATATTCGACAACTATTTATGACATATCCTAGAGA
>JAAGVU020000040.1:7423409-7433652 GCA_011763525.2 Mormyrus iriodes | reverse complement strand
GTGTGTGTGTGTGTGTGTGTGTGTGTGTGTGTGTGTGTGTGTGTGTGTGTGTGTGTGTGTGTGTGTGTGTGTGTAGCCTGTGATGGTCTGGTATTCTGTCTAGATGCACTCTATCCTTTTGCCCTGGCATGGACTCTATGCTCCCCTGTGACCCTGACCAAAATATGTGGCTAGAACAGAGTTTTTCAACCCAGTCCTTTGAGTACCCAGACAGTCTATATTTTAGCTCCCTGCTGGGAGCTGGGAGGAAGCAAATACGTGGACTGTCTGGAGGTCCCAGAGGACAGAGTCGAGAAACACTGGGTTAGAAGACATTTCTTGCAAAGTTATCGGAAGAAAAGGATATAATGTTATAATAAATTTTGTATTTCTGGGTTTTGTCTAAGCCCTTTTAAATTTCCCATACACCATTCCGCTGTATCAATAATTTAATTGTCTGGAAGATTCACTGGAAATTAATAGAGTGGAAAAAGGATAGGATTTTGTTTTTAGTGTTCATACAGAAACAAAAAACAGGAATGCGGGAAAGTGAAACATGACAACGCAGAAAATGCAACTGAGCGAAGTAGGAACAGCCTTTCGTGCTCTTCCCCAGTGACCGTAACGGTGCATACAACACAAGCAATAAACAGGTCGAGACCAACATAAATGTAACCCAACAAACTTTTTTGTAATTATTTTAGACAATTTATTTGAAAAAAACACATAGAAAAAGGATCATGTATAAGCCTTGAAATTAAAAAAGAACAGTTTGGATTTAGCAACTCAATTTTTGAAATTGTTAGTAATAGAAGTAATAAATATCGTAAAAAATTCTAAGATTTTACACATGACTTGTCTAGCTGTTCTTTGTAGGTGTCATCAGCATCATCCTCTGTGAGCTTTAGCCTTTACATTAATGATACATGTTTCTACATTGTTCTATAAAACGTTCTATATAATAAAACATTAAGCAGTCACAGCCAACAGCAGAGTCGTGTACAAAGGAAAGACAAGGAGGCAGCTTCCCTTTCACTGGCACATCAATGGACGTCGTCAATTTCAGTTTCAGCAGCAAATAATCAGCTATATTTTTTTTTAACATACCTATATATTTATATACACACATTTTATTTTCACGCACATATTAGAACCTGAGAGAGACATGCATTTAAGTAGCTTGTGCTTTAAGATAACGCTGTTCGTTTGGAACCTTTCGGAAAAGGATAATATTACAGCGAAGCAACAGACGCAGTTATGGATCGATGGACGGAGCTGCGGCCGCAATTGAGTCCATCGGGGCAAATGAAAGATTTACAGGCTAACACTGAAGCACAGTGGTTATCAATGTGTCACGTTAACAACTTCATTTCTTATCATTATTCAGTATCAGGGACTTGCCGGTGACATTTTGTTAATAGTGTAAGGTAGTTTCCTGTACTTGAGTACTGTACTTCCTGTCTGACTGAGTAATGCTAATACCTTGGCCTAGAGAGCCCCCTCACTCACCCATGTATCTGAAGACGAGCTGAGATTCTCCAAAGGCTAACTTTACTTCATTAATACGCCTGCCAGTCACTAACTCCAGTGACAGCAGGTCATTGAGCTCAAAAAAAGTTCCCTCCTTAAGTCGTTAAAGATTTTTTTTTCTTTTTTTAAAATGGACCAACTGAACTCCATCGCTTGCTGGATTATGTTGTTCCATCAGCCTGAGAGGAGTGAGAGGCAGTTTAAAGATTACAATATGTCATTTCACATCATTTGTAAACATCCAAGCAAGACATACAGCCCAAAATACTGATCCGTTTAAAAATTAGCTGACAAATGTTGAAGGAGATTTGATAGCCCAGTGATAAAGAGACTGAACTCAATGAGTTGACAGTATCAGGATTTTCTTTCGATAATACAACATCATATCTAAAATACTAAAAGTACTATTGCACAAATATTGAATCAATGACCTCTTTTAAGACCATTTCAGATTATGCAAGCTGTCAGAGGGAAGCCTGCCCAGATTAGTTAAAACAGACTCCAGATTTACGTCATTTTTCCACTTTGCGAGGAGGCACTTACAGCCAGACCAGTTCGGCAGTGAGGACCCTGTAGGCCGTGGGGTAAGTTATCTGCTGGTTTTGCCAGGCGTGTATTGTTGCAGTTTTGTAGCCGAATGTCTCAATGACTCCAAATCTCCACCGAAAGCTATACAAAACTAGGTAGTGAGAGTCTAAAATTCCTTAACGTTGAAAAATCTGCTCTTAACACGTGAGAAGTACATGATAAACCGCAGACTAACACAGTAATGAAATAACATTGTGAATATGCCAGTGGGAGGGTAGCCATGCTTCGCTAAGAGTGCAAAACAGGAAGTGTGGCAGGCGCAGCTAAACCCATTTCACCCTATTGCAGTTTGTCCACTAGGTTACAGCATAAAGGATTGAAAAAATTGCGTTTAACGGAATGTAAGATTAACAGCACCACAATACCATTTTCAACACACCCTGATCAGGTAAATTAAAACATTTTCAGACATTTTTGTTTTTTTTTTTCTCAGAAAAACTATAAATGCATGCAAAGCATTCCCATTAAGCATTGCAAAAATAAGGTGATTTTCATTTACTTGTCTTGTTTATATATAAAGGATTTCATTGAAACTGGCAAAGTAGTGTTGAATGCGTACCTACAATATCTACAGTTAGGAATAAATTATGATTGTTAAACACTTAAGGCAAGTTAACTCACAACAGCCTGTGTAAACTATCGAATACTCCAACAGAAAACGAAAAATGGACCAAGTACCTTTTATTAGAACCCTCATTCCAGAATGGGACAGGACTCTGGTGTCGTGGATACATAACTGGACTTAAAAACCAGTATGCTGGAGATTTCAGTCTAGCATTAATATCTTTATACTGGGCACTCAAAAGTGAGTCGTGAAGAGCATGCAGATCCCCTGCACGGCGGCATCCATTCAGCACATGCAAAGTAATTTAAGGAAAAGCTGTTTCGGGATATTGCACTGCTGCTACAGCCTGGACAGTGACATCACTGAAATGTCACAGGCCGCTTAGCTTCAGGCTGATAATGAAATGAAGCAGAGAATTAGGCCTATTATGTGAGACGAAAACGTCCTGCTCACATGGCGGTACCCTGGACTGGCTCACCAGTGGTAGTCTTTGGATTTTTTTTTTTTTTTTGGTTCATTTCACAATTATGAAACCTGTTCACCACCCCGGAGCTCAGCACATATGGCAGCGGATGGAAGAAAGCTCTATGTTAGACACAGCACAGCACCCCATGGAGGTAGCAAAGGAAAACAAACACCGAACACTAATGAAACTAAATAAAACCTGCATATGCCACTACTGCCTTGTGCCACACGCCCATGCAGTTCTCGTGAGGCCGTTCTCTGCTTCTGGGTCATTATGTTGTCACCAGACTGATTGCAGGTGCGTCGTTTAGGCCGCTCAATCTACAGGCATGCTGGGAGCTGGAACACTGTAAGGGCGGCAGCCATTTTCCCTCTGGGTCACCTTTTTCCAAACTGTCTTAAACTTTTAAAATAAAAACTTTGCAGTTTTTTTTTTCTTTTGCCAATAGGGGCCCCAAAATGTCTGGTGCAGAGAATCTATTTATAATGTATCTTATTGTTTTGGTGAGGAGAAAAATGAAGAGACAGTATCCAGCCAGAGAGTGCTGATTGTGTACTTTTCCCATCTACGGTTCGGTCACTGTTACGCTGTGACAGCAACAGGCCTGCAGGTAACCTTCACACAAGCAGGCTTAAGAAAATCACCTTTGGCTCACTACTAATTGAGGCAATTAAGTTATATGCGCATAGTGCATTTATGAATAACTTACATGAAGAATATTAATAAATAAAATAGCAGCTTAGCGGCTGTTACAGATATTGGTTAAAAGAGGGACATGGTGCTGCTTCACTGGTTCCATGTCCGATTCTCCTGACAGCAAAATAAGCGAGATACACACACGTACGCAGACACACACTTGTCCAGTGCAGTCATGCGTGTCCACCGTAAATGTAAACATGACCTGCATGCTGACTTCTCCAAAAAAAAAAAAAGCATTTGTTTATTCTGACAAACAGAAAGATGATGTAATGTTACATTTGTCTTAGGAGAAATTTTGTTCAAATCAAAACAAACAGCTAGCTTTTGGGAGTGTGGGCCCACTGCTGGTCATATTTGCGTTTATGGTTCACTTGACATGTCAGATGGACAGGAAAGAAAAGGCATAAAAACAGCAAAAAGAGACAGAAACCTCAAACATACTAACACAAAACACACTGGCTTGTCAAAACACCAAGAAAATAAAAATCACTGATGGCTTGTTCTCCTCACTTCAAGTGCACCCATACTGTTCATGCATTAATCTAAGAAGATGCTGTTTTCATCGCCGAGAGGCATGGCTCTCTATCAAGACTGCAGGGCAATGTTAGGGGCAACTGGACACGCCATACTACACCCACCACTAGGCTGTCTCCTTTCTGAAGTGGTTGTTTTCATTTTGAAACAAACAGAAACGATGGGAGCTCTTCATGAATGTACCACATGCATTTAAAAACAACAAGTTCAACTTTACAACTGGGCTCTGCTTGAGGACTCTACCACAATGGGATGGAGAGAGGCCCCTGATCACTATGGATGACGGAAGCGATACTCATCTCATCTTAGTGGCTCACAGAAAAAAAAATCACGCTGAGTGTCCCAGCTCACAGAACAACCCAGGGTAATCTGCATCCCTGCATTCCTGCACGAGATAGGTGCCATTAACCTGAGTCATGGCTAGCCCTTCTGTTGCCACCGGTCTTTCCACAGGTACCCCATCAATCCAGTAAAAGCAGAAAGCTCCCCTTGTTGGTGTATCCAAGGGTGAAGAGCTCATCTCAGCTTTCGGCTGCACGCTACAGGCCTCTCGCTCTCACTATTCTCCCCCTCATCACGCTTTGAGTTCCAGTAAAAATCCCCCACCGTGTCATCACTGTCATTCCCTTCCTGTTGTCATCGCTCAACCTTACATACACAGATTTTTTGTCCAAGACGGCTCAAAACACATAAAAGGAATAAGCTGTCGCGATTCCACTAGAAGGAGCGATCGTGAAATCCAGAGACATCATATATTCACCCGAAGCAACAAAACAACGATGTCAAAACCACTAAGACTAGTCAATCAATGCAGGCAACCGGCTTTTTCTTTTACCTTCTCGAAGAACAGCTCAGGAAATCTGTGAAGTGCGCAACTCCGTCCTACACAGACTTGGGACTGCATGCCTTGGACTTTACATGTAGTACCGTCATCATGAAATAGCTATATGAAACATACCAACCTACTTCTGCTTTCACTGTCTGAGCCCCACCCCTCAACCAGCTCACCAACAACACGGCACCTTGGTACCTGACAACCATCCACCTTTCCAAGTGTTTCTTCGCGTTTGCTATGACGTGTGCTTTTTATTATTTTTTTTAATTTCAGCTTCTATTATTCGATTGGCTCAGAAGGCAGGGTCAGAAGTGGTGAGGACTGGAGGCGTTTGGCAAAGTGTCCGAGGGACGGGGAGGGTCCGGTGCGGCCCACATCCAGGCTGACACGGGCCTCAGCTATCAGGCACCAGCTGGGTCTCGATGTCTACCCGGCAGATGGGGCACTTCCTGCTTGTGGCCAGCCATTGGTCCACACAGGCTTGGTGGAAGAGGTGCATGCAAGGCAACCTCCTGACAAAATGAAAAAGAACCATGAGAAGGACCTTCGATTGAAGCTGCTGTGTGTCGTATCTCCATACTACTGGTATACTCTTGACAAAACTGCAGCACCTAAAGATAAACAATGGCGCTTTTTCCATAATGTGTTACATACCTGACATCTTCTCCATCCTCTAGCATTGATAGACAAATGGTGCATTTTTCATCGATGTCCAGGTCTTCCTCCTCCATATCTATTTTCAGTTCCTGGAGTCTTCTCTACAAAGACATCAGTGTAGTCAATATTAAAGTCACGTTACTTGGGTACGGGGAAATTTTATTTCAAACTAGCAAAAATTCTCATTTCAGATAACTGTATGTATGAGTCACTGGTGCCAAAGCAGGAAGTGTATACAGAAAACTTGGGTCCAGTTGCAGCACACTCAACACTCACACATTCTCTCTATTGTTTACAGCTTGGTGAATAATGTAATATTCCAGTAAGGTCAGCTGCAGAGCTCAGCATTCTGCAGCCTTCTTTGAATAAGCATGCTGAACAACCTTGAATAAGGTCCCAATCTCCTGACATGCACAGACCTGAAATCTACTAAATTCCATCATAACGTAAACCTATCATAGGTTATGTAAAAGATTCATCAGAAATTTATAATATTTCAATAATTTGCTTTGATACAGCAAAAGGTAGGAGGCCCAGGCTTGAGAAAAATGCCACAGCTTCTTGTATTTTACATTAAGGAATGCACTAGAAAACAAATACTTCATCTAATGACGATTAGTGGATGTGTACCTACACATCCATATCCAAAGCACACATATTTTCCCTTAAAAAGTCAAATTCCCCTTTGGACTTTCCAACCAGGGGTGTAACTAGAAATTCTGGGCTCCCTGACAAAATGTCACATTGGGCCCCCCGCCCAATTTCCCATATTATTTTATGTATTCAGGGGTCCCTGTCACTGTGCTGGGCCCCCTGAATCTGCCAGGGGGTCCATGCCCCTCCGACACGCCCTCTTTGCAACTGTTATCATGCCAAGCTTGATTTCTCTCCACATTGTGGATCACTGGACGGCCACTTATAAAATATGTGATATGCTTTGAGGAGTTGCCTACTTATTGATGCCAGGTTTCGCTGATTTAAATGTCAAAGCTGTCATGGTGATAGCTGGCCAGCTGGTTAGCTAAATCAGAATAGCAGATCAAGTGATCAAGGGATTTGCTGAATTACTTGTAGACATTTGTTTCAGCAAAAAGCCCATTTCCCAAGAGGCAGATGTGGATGCATTTTATGTTTTACATTTCAATTACATTTTACTGTCAGCATCAAAAATCCTTTTATGATCATCTATAGTAGAAAGCACAATGCTGGTGTTTTGTCTCTGAATTAATGTTTAGGGTCACTGTCTTGTCATTGTAACATGTGCTATCCTACTGATATAAAAAGGTCAGAAATATATCAAGGTCTACATGGATTAACTGAATGCTGATTTTGGCATTATTGAGACGACTCAAGCAGTTAAGCTTGTTCAATGGGCTTCAATTACACTGCGCTTCATCAACCTGCAGCTTACAACGTCCCATTTCATTTACGCTAATGGGCTGAAGATGCTAACAACGTCTTGAAAACAAAAGCCGCCGCCCCCCCCCCCCATCTCTCTATTTTGTCATGACATTTCACTGAACTTCTCTTGAAGATAGATCTCCCTGAAATCCTTCACTAAAATATCGGCAGTGGCCAATGAGGTACCGTCTTTCACCCATCCCATAATTTCCTATTTAGTACAGGGTCACAGCAAGCCTGGCATATATCCCAGCGCTACAGGGCACAAGGCAGGGGGCACTCTGGATGAGATGCCAGATCATCACTGGGGACACACACACACAATCGCACACTAAGAACAATTCAAAGACATCGTTTGACCTAAATGCCATGCCAACAATCCAACAAACACACCCCCGGAGGTGTGAAGCTAAAGTGCTACCCGCAGAGCCACCAAGCCGCCCAAGAATCTTTCAGCTTAGATGAAAAAATGGATTCATTTTCTTATGTTCTTCGTGCTCGAGGAAGTCGAGGGACCATGAGCTTCAGCACATCTCCTCAGTTGACAAAGGCTTCTTTAGAATTTCTTTTTAATTTGCTCCAACAAAAGTGCAGCATCTCAACTCATCATGAAAAACCTGAACATGCCTATGAAATAATGTACTGCCCACATCTGTTCTTCCATGAATGCTAACTGAGGTACTCTGTACGTTTAAAAGACAATGCTTCATTTTTAATTTCCAGCTAGGCCCAAAACTAGCTGATTATAAAATACCATAGGTAACTTTGTTTGGTTTCAGAAGTTGTGTACGGCTGCTCTGAAATGGATAGATAAAGTCCCATCACACACCACGCCGATCTTCTGGTCATGGCTGACTGAAGGAGCACACGTACCTTCTTGTACTTGTGAGGGATGGTGAATCTCTCTATGGTGCTCTGTGCCGCTCCTCGATTCATACTCCCAAGCCTGTCTTCCAGCTGCAAGAGCTCCTGAAGTAATAAAGCAGGTTCTAAAAACACGCAAACATGTCTATTGTGGCATTGAATCAAAATATCAGAATTCAGAAGTATTATTTTTAGTTATAGCTCAGCCAGGTGCAGGGCTGCCTTCATGTATGGGCTTACTCTTGGCTGAACCCCCCATTCACCAACAAATTTTAGAGTCCCCCTGAAAAATGGTAGGGTAGTTGGGGGGGGCAGTGTCTCTGACAGTTCAAATATCCCAGGAGAGTCTAATCATGCTAAATTTCAGTTACAATGACTTTGCAGCATAGAAATAAATGTAAACACAGAACTGCCCAGGGGCATTTTGAATTGTGGCATGACTTTAACTATCTAAACATTGACTATTGCATTGCGCTCCCAACACATGACCTTGGGAACGGGTATCGCCTATGTAAGGGCTGGGGTTAAAGGAGCAGGTACCTCGTAGCTCTCCCGGACAGCAGGGCCATGTCGCGAGGAGTTCAGGCCCTGCAGAGCCAGGAGGTGCAGCTGGGGGTAAGGGTAATGTCTGATCTCATGGACCACCTGCAGAAGACACACACTATATTCTTTGACTGTTCATAACAACTGATTTGGTTCAATAGTTTTATTTTTGTAGTTGCATTAGTACATAATCTTCTTTTCTCTGTTTATACTTTAGGCATTAATTTCCACTATCTGCGAACTGTCCTGTGTCATAAAAATATTTTATGCAAATTTATTTACATTTATGGATTTAGCAAATGCTAATCAAAGCAACGTGCATTTCAGAAAGCAGGGTCAGCCAGTCCCTTGATCAGCTGGGGGTTAAGGGCGTAGCTCAAGGGCCCAAAGGTGAAATCACTGTTGCAACTACAGGATTCGACTCAGTAACCTTTTGATTATAGGCACAGTGGTCTAACCCACTGAACCGAACTCACCCACGTCATCACTCTAGTAATTGCACCTTAGGGTTTAATAAAGCTGAAATATTACTGACAGGACAAGATAAACGAAAAAAAGAAAACTGAAATGTTGAACTCACCACTTGTGCTGATGAGGGGTTTCTGGGGAAGTGGTGCATTCTGGGAGATGCTAAGTAATGCTGATAGTGCTGAGGAAGCTGCCGCAGGTGATACTGTGGGTGTGAAAGGCCTGTGTCCACACTCAAGTCCCTGAGGGGAGAATGCAGCCATCTCTCAAACACAACCACTGCCTTCCGTTTGTGTGTCTCTTACCTAGATCTGGTTCAGGGGTGGGGGTAGTCTGGACAGGGTGGAGGCCTGGCATTCTGACCACCACACTGACCCCAGAAGACTTCTGAGAGTAGCAAGTAGGGACAGCTATGAGCTGTACACCAATCAGGAGCGTGCCTACATCCCTGATGACAAAACCAGCATAGCTGGTTATCAGCATGACCAACATAATGCATGCTGGTTATACCAACATATGTTTTGTTTTGGTGCTAGTGGACCAGCTTCATGTGCAGGTAGACCAGCACAGCTATGCTGGTCAACCAGCTACACCAGCACCAAACCAAAACTGACCAGCACCAAACCAAGAGTAACCAGCATAGACCAGCATGGAAATCATGCTGGCCTTTGCTGTTATTTTTTTTAGCAGGGATATCGTCATGGAGATATACAGATACATTTTGTATTTCAGTTCAGCGTTTTGTCATTGAACACAGCGAGGCGATGAACTCCATGCTGCTGAAGGGTGCAGTGAGCACGTCAGTGCTCCACTTACCAGTCGGTGCCTTCGGCCAGATAGCGGGGCTGCTGCAGCACTGGCTGGGGTATGTGTAGGGAGGTGCTGTAGTCGTACCCAGACCGCAGCCAATGGGGCTGAAGGGGGACTCGCTCCTGTGTGCGTCTGTGAAAACCAGGGCGTGAGCAACACAGGCCAATGCCAGTTAGCTGGAAACACTATAACGCCTGTGAGTGTCAGCGCAAAACGGGGTGTAAACGACACAGGCCAATGCCAGTCAGCTGGAAACACTATAACGCCTGTGTGCATCTGCGCGTAACAGGGTGTAAACAACACA
>JAAGVU020000040.1:7405849-7423309 GCA_011763525.2 Mormyrus iriodes | reverse complement strand
TGTGTGCATCTGCGCGTAACAGGGTGTAAACAACACAGGCCAACGCCAGTCAGCTGGAAACACTATAACGCCTGTGTGCATCTGCGCTTAACAGGGTGTAAACAACACAGGCCAACGCCAGTCAGCTGGAAACACTATAACGCCTGTGTGCGTCTGCGCAAAACGGGGTGTAAACGACACAGGCCAACGCCAGTCAGCTGGAAACACTATAACGCCTGTGTGCATCTGCGCGAAACGTGATGTAAACGACACAGGCCAACGCCAGTCAGCTGGAAACACTATAACGCCTGTGTCCATCTGCACGAAACGGGGTGTAAACAACACAGGCCAATGCCAGTCAGCTGGAAACACTATAACGCCTGTGTGCATCTGCGCGTAACAGGGTGTAAACAACACAGGCCAACGCCAGTCAGCTGGAAACACTATAACGCCTGTGTGCATCTGCGCGAAACAGGGTGTAAATGACACAGGCCAACGCAAATTAGGAAACATTACAACGAGATAATTGTCATGTTACTGTTATATTTTCATGTCATTATGTGATATAAGGGGGAAATTTTACTTTGTCATGGTGGCAGCAATACGCTGCTGCAGCTTCACGTATGGAATGAAAGGTAACTAAAAAATAGCTGATTAAAATATCAAACTGCAGGATATGCTTGCTGCTGTATGTTTGTGCTTGAAGCTTCGAACCCTGGGGTCCAGCTGTACATTAAGTAAACAATGGCCGGGTATGAACTAGGATGGCTTACGTTCCTTTTAATTATTTTTAAAAAATTAATGATCCACCAGCAGCATGGCACAGATCTCTTTGGATAATAGTGTCTGGATAGGGGTAGGCTTGCTCCCACAGGCAGAGTCAGGGGAAATTGAGTTAAAATTGGCAGGGGTGTGGATGTCGCTTACCTGGGGTGTGGAAGAATCCGCCGGTGCTGAGCTTCCAGGAGCTGCTGCTGAATGAGGTACTGCTGGTGCAAGGCCTGAGGTAGGAAGTGGGGCCCCGAGAGGTCCTGGAACTGGGGGGCGGCCAGGGCGACGGGCGGCTGGAGCTGTGCGGGGGGCTGGTGTGTGGGCGTCAGGCCCGGCTGGGGCTGGCCTGTATGGGCCAGGGGGAAATCTGCGGACATCTGGGCTGGGGCGTTAAGGTGGAAGTGCCGGCAGGAGGTAGCATGACCATGTTGATGTTGCCTGTTGAAATGAGCCCCTAGAAGACCAGTGAAATCCAGTCAAACAGAGCAGTGAGCCTGACCTCACTAACACTGCTGTTTGCCTCGCTCTTGTTCCTCATTCCCGGTGTATTTGTGCTCTTGTCAAGCACTCCACCCTGCCTTACCATCATTCAGTAATGACTTACGGATTGTCGGCTGAGAGACAGAGCTGTGCTATCATGTACACTCATGAAAACACAGGTACACATGTCGGGAACATCAGCGCTAGAGAATATTGTGTGCAGGGCTTCCTGGTAGATGGGGGTCAGTATTCAGCTGAAAAGGGACCCATCTGCTTGCCCATCCCGCCCCCCCGCCCACCCAAGGCAGGGTTTGGCCATTGATGATGTCTCTCATGCCATTCAAAACCTCTCTGCAGTGATAGAAATGGGGGAGTGTGACACACATCCGGCAGTTTGGATGAAAATTTCAATGAAAAGATTCATGTGCAAATATTGAGCGTTCAAGGACATTATAGGCGGATGATTTTATAGGCATGAATGTGTGCTCAGAGTCTTGAAAAGAAAAATAAAGTCACTGACAATCCTCAGTCAGGTTTTACAGAGCTATCCCTGTGAATTACCTCTCTGGATCTCTATGGTATTCCCATCCTCAGTCAGGTTGCACAGAGCTATCCCTGTGAATTATCTCTCTGGATCTCTGCAGTATTCCCATCCTCAGTCAGGTTGTACAGAGCTATCCCTGTGAATTATCTCTCTGGATCTCTGCGGTATTCCCATCCTCAGTCAGGTTTTACAGAGCTATCCCTGTGAATTATCTCTCTGGATCTCTGCAGTATTCCCATCCTCAGTCAGGTTGTACAGAGCTATCCCTGTGAATTATCTCTCTGGATCTCTGCGGTATTCCCATCCTCAGTCAGGTTTTACAGAGCTATCCCTGTGAATTATCTCTCTGGATCTCTGCGGTATTCCCATCCTCAGTCAGGTTTTACAGAACTATCCCTGTGAATTATCTCTCTGGGTCTCTGTGGTATTCCCATCCTCAGTCAGGTTGTACAGAGCTATCCCTGTAAATCAGGGGTGTCCACACTTTTTTGACTTGCGAGCTACTTTTAAAATGACCAAGTCAAAATCATCTACCAACAATGCATTGCGCGGTAGAGTTTATTTTGAAAGGCAGGGCTCCGCGATCGACTCACGTTGCCTGTGTGATCGACCGGTAGATCGCGGTCGATGTGTTGGGCACCTCTGCTGTAAATTATCTCTCTGGATCTCTATGGTATTCCCATCCTCAGTCAGGTTGTACAGAGCTATCCCTGTGAATTATCTCTCTGGATCTCAGTCTCAAAATCTCTGCAGTTTTTCTGTCAAAAGTCTTGTTTTACACAGCTGTCTCTGTGAATTATCTCAGAATGTCTGTGGTTATTGCATTGTCAGTCCCATTTTACAGAGCTGTCTGAGGTATGTATTTTGTAATTCTCTTGGTACTGCTTGAGGTATCGTTACATTCTGTGTGTAGCATATATACTGATACCTATTTGGTGTTTTATTTAAATCTAGGTTCTCATGTCAATTAATGCAAGTATATTAACCCTGCTGTGTCCAGTTGTAATACAATGGCTTTAATAACACTAATACACAATACTTTGATGAATGCTATAGCAAAATATTTACTGTGTGGGTTTTCATTTGGAAAGTATGGTTACCAGAGGGAACTAAGTATTTTCTCATGATATCGGAGTGAAACATAAAGCTGTCAGATGGTAATTGTTCTTCAGAACATCTTTCAGCATTAAGATAAGATGATTTACCTCAGATGCAGAATTTTCATAATTCATTCCTCAAGATGGTGTTTTGCCAGACAGCAAATGTTACATGTTGTTTAAAAAAAATGAAAAGAAAAGCAAAGATGGAAATGGAAAAAAAATGATTTATGTGTCAGGACCAACAGCAGACCAGATTTTAAAAAATGACTGAATCTCATCGTACCGACCGCGTGACACAGGCAACAACAAAAAGGCTAGGGTGTTAATATTCGATAAAGAGCCCAGGAAATGAGGATATTTCTATAGACACATTGTTATTGTTCATGGGTATAACTAATATCTAATACCAGAGGTCATCATTTCACATTTTGTATGAAATTATGTTTCTAGCAGTGGAACACTTAATGGAACCTCAGTGCTACAGTGATAATCAAAGATTTCTGAAATAAACCACGCAAAGAAAGTGACCCCTAATTAAATAAATACCCTCAATAATTAAATAATTTAAGTATAGTTCAGCATACTGGGATGTAGTCGTCGACTGAATCTCCATCTCTGATCTCCACACTGACCACAGCTTATGAAAACTCCCCCTGATGAAACAATGGTCTACAATAAACCTGAGTGAAGGTGTCGCAGCCCAGAGCTCGCCCCCATAAATCGTACACTATGTTTCTATTCGCAGAGAATCCCCTTCACCCTTGGAGTCAAGCACTGGGTTAGTTATGCATGGAGGTACACCCTCAGTGCAGTTCGTCGACTATATGCTTTGTTTACAGATTTATTAGGTTTCCCAATTACATGTATTTTCTGTCATTCTGTATATTCTGTATATTTTTATTGCTAGAATAATGGGAGGAAATTTTGGCAAAACTGAAAAAGGTCTGGACAGAAGTGCAAAAAACTGTCAAAAATGCTAACTATAAAATCATAAAATGTGTGGTTATTAATAGTGCATAAAATTATATAGTAAAAAATACCACAAATGCTGTTTATGAAAATATAAATTCTCTGCTCATTCAAGGCTTAAATTAGACTGGGAATGGAGCTGTGGTGTATAATTTATAATGTAGAATTCTGACTCTTCCTCTACTGGATTTCTGCAATCTGCAATTAAATTGTGTGTGAGGCTGATCTCTGTGTGTGATATCACTGAGACTCTCAGTAATCAGTGTGTGAGGCTGATCTCTGTGTGTGATATCACTGAGACTATCTCAGTAATCAGTGTGTGAGGCTGATCACTCTGTGTGATATCACTGGGACTATCTCAGTAATCAGTGTGTGAGGCTGATCACTGTGTATGATATCACTGAGACTCTTAGTAATCAGTGTGTGAGGCTGATCTCTGTGTGTAATATCACTGAGACTCTTAGTAATCAGTGTGTGAGGCTGATCTCTGTGTGTGATATCACTGAGACCATATCAGTAATCAGTGTGTGAGGCTGATCTCTGTGTGTGATATCACTGAGACTCTCTCAGTAATCAGTGTGTGAGGCTGATCTCTGTGTGTGATATCACTGAGACTCTCTCAGTAATCAGCGTGTGAGGCTGATCACTCTGCGTGATATCACTGAGACTTTCAGTAATCAGCGTGTGAGGCTGATCTCTGTGTGTGATATCACTGAGACCTTCAGTAATCAGTGTGTGAGGCTGACCACTCTGTGTGATATCACTGAGACTCTCAGTAATCAGTGTGTGAGGCTGATCTCTGTGTGTGATATCACTGAGACTTTCAGTAATCAGTGTGTGAGGCTGATCTCTGTGTGTGATATCACTGAGACTCAGTAATCAGTGTGTGAGGCTGATCACTCTGCGTGATATCACTGAGACTTTCAGTAATCAGTGTGTGAGGCTGACCACTCTGTGTGATATCACTGAGACTCTCAGTAATCAGTGTGTGAGGCTGCTCTCTGTGTGTGGTACCACTGAGACCGTCTCAGTAATCAGTGTGTGAGGCTAATCACTGTCTGTGATATCACTGAGACTCTCAGTAATCAGTGTGTGAGGCTGATCTCTGTATGTGATATCACTGAGACTCTCAGTAATCAGTGTGTGAGGCTGATCTCTGTATGTGATATCACTGAGACTCTTAGTAATCAGTGTGTGAGGCTGATCTCTGTGTGTGATATCACTGAGACCATCTCAGGAATCAGTGTGTGAGGCTGATCTCTGTGTGTGATATCACTGAGACTCAGTAATCAGTGTGTGAGGCTGATCACTCTGCGTGATATCACTGAGACTTTCAGTAATCAGTGTGTGAGGCTGATCTCTGTGTGTGATACCAATGAGACCGTCTCAGTAATCAGTGTGTGAGGCTGATCTCTGTGTGTGATATCACTGAGACTCTCAGTAATCAGTGTGAGAGGCTGATCACTCTGTGTGATATCACTGGGACTCTCAGTAATCAGTGTGTGAGGCTGATCTCTGTGTGTGATATCACTGAGAATATCTCAGTAATTAGCATTAGGAATATAAATTCCCTGCTCATTCAAGGCTTAAATTAGACTGGGAATGGACCTGTGATGTATAATTTATAATGTAGAATTCTTACTCTTCCTCTACTGGATTTCTGCCATTTGCAATGAAATTGTGTGTGAGGCTGATCACTGTCTGTGATATCACTGAGATTATCATGATTTATGGTATCAAATTTTTAAATCAAACAAGGAAACTATGTATCATGGAAATTACATTGTCAATAAGAAATAATAAAAGGCTATGTTTTGCAGTGTAACACATTTTAAAACCCAAATTAGGCTTTCTTATATCTCTATGTATGTGTTTGCTTTGTCCTGATTCACTTTTAAAGGACAGTTTGTGTTTCCCTTTTTAATCCAGACAGATGGTCTTTCTGTCTTTTAATGGGTCAGAGCTCCTGACCCAGGTCACTTTCCAAACACAAGCCAAGTGCCATTGGCAAACACTGACACTGATTTCTAGTTTCATGCATTTAGGCTGATATTAAAACATAAGGAATTATATTTTCAATATGAGTGTTGTAGGTTTTACCAAAACCCCATGACAGCAGCAGTGATGAAGTACCAAAGCAAGGAAATGAAACAGGCCATAGATATGCACAATATGCCAGCTCTGTTTGTAATTGCAGATAATGGCATCAGTTGAACAAATAGCTTTTGTTATTTTCTATTTAGGACTTTGAAACATGTACTGTGGTAATATAGGGATTGAGAGGGTTTCCCTCAGGGATCTCTTACTTCCTCCCACAGAGACTTGTATTTAGCCTGCGACTTGGTGTGTGAGTTTATGCTCTGTAATGGACTGGCATTGTGCTCCAGGACGCCCTCTGCATTCTGCTCTGTACTTCCTGGAATGAGCTCAAAGTCCCTTGCAACCATGTACTGAATAAGTGATTTGAAAATGGGTGGATATTTTCAAAACTGTTTTGAGGTTTTTTTTCAAATGGAAAAAAAAAAAGTGACATTTTTATATGATATTTTTAGAGCATCTGTGTGGAATTTGCATGTTCTACTGGGCTCCTCCTTCAGTTTGAAGGCATGTAGGTAGATGAATAAGGTCTCTCTAAATTGCCTGTAGTATATGTGTCACGTAATGGACTGGCATTCTATTCAGGGTATGCCTGGGTTCAGGCTCATGCACAGGGGTGTAAGTTCCAGAAGGGAGATGCAAACTAGGGGTTACACGATCTAATGTTATTCCACTAATAAGCACTGGTGAGATTCACTGGTGATATCAAGCAACAGTATATCACCTATGGATCAAATCTGAATCTTTATGAAATCGGGAGACATAAGCAAAAAGTTATTCATTAATGCATTAAATTGAGGTACAAAAATAATTCCATCTGTTCACTTTTTGCTGTACTGCTTATCTTTCTCCAAACTTTCAAGTTAGTGCCACTGCTTGTGGTCAACCAATCAAATGCATCACTAGAAGTAGGGACTAAAAAAAGGTTCCGGAACTTAAAGGAGCTACAATCTGACCAAGTTCCTCCCCAGCTGTCGTGTGATGGTATTTGCGACTCTTGAGGAGTTGTCATCATAATCACATGATCTGCGGCTAGTTGACGCCAAGCCTAAACTCGACTAGTCTGTGCAACCCCAAATGTGTACCCCACAATATTTAATTTGGCTTCATTCATCCCCCTATAAATAGACCTTTGCCTTTACATGATTGCTGTGTCCCCAGAATATCAAACCCTCTCCTGTGCCATTGCTCACACATGATCCAAACCAGGACAAGCAGCTAGAAAATGAATCGACGGGTGGATATTCGGGACGGTCTCCCAGGGTGAAATCTTAAATGCTTTTCCAGGAGTATGATATTGCAAGGTGTTTTTTTGCAAGTTCTGTTGTGTTTAAAAAAAAAAGAATCATCGATAACAGCATTCCTAGCTTAAGATGTGTTTAATATGATTATTTCCATATGTATATGTAAAGTTAAACAGAGTAAGTAGAGACAGGAGGCAGACGAGAAATAGGTTTGAATGCCAAGTCCCATGAAAAAGATGCTTAATTTACAGTCCAGGACAAGTAGGCAATTTCTCTGGCTGTTAATGCGACCCATTATTAGCCATTATTAGAGCAGGGTGAATTGGCCAATGGTATGTGTTCATTCAGTGCTGATTTGCATATCAGCTCTTTTACTGAACATTGCAATTGCAAATGCCGAGCCCTGCGAACATTACTTCTGTTGCTGATAAGCTAAGCAGCTCAGCTCCTGGGCAGGAACACCTCACCCGCCCAGATGGTTGCAACTCCCCAAAATGCAGCCTTTTAATCTGCTTAAATACGCTCAAGCCTCATCCCTTCTTGTGAGCTTTTTTTGGTTACTGATTGAAAGCCACTGTCCAGTATGGAATGCCCTATCTTCCTCTTAAAAAACTGTTCAAAAATTAATACTAAATCATTATGCATTTCAGTTTAAATTGTGATTCTTCAAATGAGCTTTTTTCAAATAATTACAATGTGTAACAAAAAATATTAAACTGGGAGTTGTAAACCATGTAACCAGACTATTAAAATGGAAGCTCACAGGTAATATTCAAATAGTAAGTAACTTAATTGTAGCTCATAAATGATTCAGCAGACGTGCAGGGCAGCTGCAGAGCAGGTCCCCGTGCTGCTGTGCACACACGGGGCTGCTGCAGCGAAGCTTATTCTGAGTATGAGGTCATGCTGTGGTGGCCATGTCAGTAGCCAGCACAACATGGGCTTTCTTCATTGCGCCAAACTTGGGCAGCTTCCTGTCACGTCCATTTCAGTTCTTAAAGGGACAGGACCATAAATATGCCCACCCAGCTACGGAAAGGTCAATTTGGGCAGTAAGACAAATGCCAACATGCATTTTGATAAAGAGCATTTCTAAAATGAAGGCAACAGTATTTATTCATACATCATTTGCTAAATTCATCCTTTTGCTAGCATTGTAAAATGTAACCAGATGTGCTTAATTTAACTTGCCAAAGCTACAGTCCACAGACAGACATTCTTGGTTTAGCCCACTTGTCTTCTTTGCAAAATATGTACAGCTTATTTTGTCTGAATCTTATAGACAAGACACTTTGAAAATGAAATGTGTTCTGATGGCAAGCAATGTGGAATGTGAGTCCACTTATGAAGCAAAATATGAAAGTCTTTTATGGAAACAGTCTGGTCAAAACTGCCATGAATTAGTTGATGTGACATTAAACCGATCCAATATTAAACCACACAAAGAAAAGATAGAAGCAGAAACTTGGTACAACAGTCAAGTAAAACATATAAATATGCCTATTCATTTCCATACATTAA
Organism: Mormyrus iriodes; assembly: GCA_011763525.2. Classification (NCBI taxonomy): domain Eukaryota; kingdom Metazoa; phylum Chordata; class Actinopteri; order Osteoglossiformes; family Mormyridae; genus Mormyrus; species Mormyrus iriodes. Next base: position 7,414,604 of record JAAGVU020000040.1, on the reverse strand, counting down.
AGAATGACTGTCCAGATAATGCAACCACACATACCTTCGCTTCTTAACTACAGTACTTTCCAAAGTAGAAACTTGAACTTCACCAAAATTATGAGCTTACTGAACAATTTTGAAAGTGTTTTTTCTACTCATGTCTACCTAAATGACCCTAAACCACAAGACCTCTAAGCAATTATTGCATATGAAAATAAATCGCTTTCTTAAATAAAGACCCATATCCTGACAGTAGCCCTTCCATATCCCTCCCATTCCAGCACAACCTGCAACAAGCTTTGGAACATAATGTTCCTCTCCCAAAGACAACGTTCACCCCACTGGACAATACATGTCCTTCGCATTAGATTAGTATGACCATTGGCAGGCAAAGATTTAATTTAATATGAATAAAACATTTTAAATGACAAAAATCAAGAACTATCAAGCATGTTAATCAAACTCATTACAACCAGAGAAAGCACTTTGTTCAGCTGCACACGAAAGCACAATCAGACATACATTTCTATAGTACGGTGAGCTGCATATGCTATGCATCATACTCCATGCTATGCTCTTTCTGAAGTGCTTAATTACTCAAAGGCTGCCAGTCTTGCTGAAGGAAAAATCATTTTAAAAGCCCTCAAAACAGCAGACATTCCTAACGACACACTTACATATTAATGTAAAAAAATAGAGCTGTTTTTGTCTTAAGTTCTAATAATTAAACCTCCTAGATCAGGCTGAATTTTCAAGTGCCTCTGTACGAATTCCATTGAAATGGTCACTGGTAAACTCAGAGAAGCCCAATATGATGGTGAAGGCAGGGAAGTCGACTATCTTTGTCCACAGCAGGGAGAGGGAGGGAGGGGTAAGACAATAAATGGAAATCAGCAAGAAGCACACTGAAGGTTAAGAAAAATACTATATTCTTTATTGAAAATATTAGTATTGTGGAACTGTGTCATGATAATTCCATGCAAACAAAAAAAAACACAGGACCAAAAGCCAGGCTTATCATGCTTTTATAGGGTTAACAGAACAGAAGCCACATCGAATGAGCTCATGTGTCTCGCTACAGCCCATTACAGTACAGCTGGGTACATGTTCTCTACAGAAAGATTACATTGGAATTTTATATTCAATGTAAAACATAAAAATAATCCATGATCATGCATTAAACCCTAACAAAAATAAAGTGAGAACCACAACCAAAGCATAAACTTCAAATATAAATATATGTATTCTAAAAGGATTTCTACTGCAATGCAGAAACTATAAACATCCCTCTGAAATGGATAGCATTTCGTACTTTGGGGGGGAAAGCACACAATTTGGACTGGACAGAATCACCAGGGGAATATGGTGAAAATCAAGATTTGAAGTCTGCCAATTGATATTGCCATTTTTTCCCCCTCTTTTTCATGTGGATGAATCGGGGGTAAACAAGAACAGGTTTATGTCAGACTGTTTAATCATTGACACAGGTGCAGTGTACCATCCTATTTGCAAGGTCATTTGAGACGCCAAACGAAATAATTTCATAGCAATGATTATTTGTTATGCATGTTCGATTAAGTGAAAAATCAGAGCGGAGAAAAAAAAAAAACTTTACAATTTGTGGCCGGAATTGAAGTCGGATCGGTACAATGCATCTTCAGCACGGTTATGGAAACAAAATATGAAAGAAAAGTCTGGGTGTTCAATCAAATGGTGCCATGAATGTACGCAAAATGTATCCACTTTACAGGAATTTACAGCAAAATGTAGCCTATTGCGACCGGATGGGAAGTACACAGTGACATTTGTATTTATAGGGATAAAATGCGTTGTTATTATTATTAATTATTATTATACAGCAATTTGACAGAAAGACAAAAGACGTCCTAAAGGTGGTGTTTAAAGTCATCCATAGGGGAATACGGGCTACTCATTTTCAATACCAATGTCGTCTTCTGATGGAAAGAGGAAATGGAGGGGATTCACAATACAGCTAAATGCAGAGAGTAACAGGCAGAGGCTACACCACACAGCCAGCAGATGGTCATAGCTACACAATGGAGGGGCGACACAGATCTGATAAATGCAGAATGTAGAGCCAGCCTGGATACTATGAAACAGGGGGAAAAAAGAACAGAAACAAGGCACTGTGAAATCACCAGTCTGATGCACGGGGCGCTTTGCGGCGTTTCGGGGCTGCGGGGAAGCGCCTCGCCGTCGCTCCCTGCCCGCTCCGACCACACTGCATCGGACCCAACTGCATCCCTAGCCTGGACTAAGACCCGATGCTGCGTTAAATCTTTTTTTTTTTAATCCCCAGATCGCATGCACTTACCTGCGCTTTTAACGCTAGTCAACGACACGGCTCTCCTGCACTGCTACAATAATTCCACTGAGCCAGAAGCGTAGCCCTTCTGGAGCGACGCCGTCCAGCTATGAAACCTCCAGGGTACACCCAGCTGGACGGCTCGCTGTGTAGGTCTGCATGCTGTGCTAAGCGCGTAGCCGGCCCGTGCTATTCGCAGCAACCCAAACGCGTTTTAGCCTCCTTTTTTTTAATGAAAGGCAAATGTAACATAAGTAAACAAGGGAAATAAACGAAGAAACAATACCTCTATTTCTCACCGAGCCAAACACGGGAAGAACCAGATATCCGACATGCACTAGAACCATCCTGGGAACCTCTGTAGGTGCTGTGCTCTGTGAAACAGACGGGCCATGAAAATGGTCCCTTCCAAACCCCCTCCGCGTTCAAATGTGAATCAGATCCTGCAGCTGCTCCGCACACAAAGGAAGACCGAACCAAGTGCGGGACGCCAGTGCTCCGGTGCAGCGAGCCGCGCCTGGCAGGCTGCGCCTGCGAAGCCCGCCCCCCTCACTGCCAATCAGCGTTACGGACAGGCGGTTCCCACCGCGCTGACCAATCATAAAGCAGCTTTTAAAAACACCGCCCAAAAGTATCAGTCTTATGTACGGGGTGGGGGCTTGCCTTCACCATACAAGTCTATGGTAAAAAGGCATTTAGAAACCTCACCTGCCCTATATACGATTTATAACCGATTTATAAACGGTTTATAATCGGTATAACAGCATTAGACACTGGGTCTCCTCCTATCCGCATTTTTACTGCCTGCAAATTTACAGATAGCCTGCCCCGACCATACAAGCATAGGATCAATATCATTTGGAAAAACCCTCCCATTTTAGTGCCAGTCAATTTAACCGACAGCCTGCCTGACCATACAAATTTATGGCAAAACGTCACGTATAAATCCCGCCCCTTTTAGTGTCAGTCAATTTAACAGACAACATGCCTAGCCATATATGTTTTAAGCAAGACGTTGCTTAGAAGTTTCCCCCATTGTAGTGCCAATCAATCTAACAGACAATCTCCCTGACCATTCCAGTCTACGGAACATTACACCTCCTACAACGGTTATCACAGGAGGCTGAACTGAGAACTAGTTCAGCTCGCTTTAAAAACAACTTTCTTTTACCTAAATTTACATAAAACATAAAATAACTCATCCAAACTTGTTCTCATTTTTTTAAGGCATACACAGATATAGAGGTGAGAGCACAGCTTGGAATATGAGCACAGGGTCAGCCATTTATCTGGAGCCCCTGGAACATTCTTCTGGGGTTAAGGACCTTGCTCAGGGCCCCAGTGGAGATGTGGCTACTGTGATATGAAATTAAATTACATTGATTGCACTAGTTAAATATGTAATTTAAGTGTGGTTAAATCACAATCGTTGCATTAGTTAAATATGGTTAATACTATTCAATAAGCTACATCAGATATAAAGTTGTATGAAGATATAAAAATAAGGAATATGAATTTAACTGTTCTGGTATAGGTGCTGTGACCCTGGAGAAGCCATCAGATGTTTCCAACCTTCCCTGTGGCATTCCTTTTCTCCCTACCTTCAGGATCTTTTAAATATCTCCGTCTACATGTCCCCTTATATTTACCTTTACAATTTTAAAACGTCTCTGTCTTCATGTCCACCACCTCTCTCCCCAGCTTTACCTGGTATTTCCTGCTAGATGCGTGTTATTAGTAATGTATAACTAGATATTGATATTGCACAGCAAATCATAAACGTCTGTTTTGGCACAGTGGCTCAGACAGAAGTACTCTTGCCTCGCACCCCCACTCTATGTGTCAAGTTTGCATGTTCGTCACATATTGCATCATGTGTTCCTCAGGCAGTCCAAAGACATGCAGTTAAGGTAATTGACACCTTAAAAATTGCTGTAGCATTTAACATTTATGTATATGTGCCTTGGAATGGCCCAGCCTTCTGTACCCCAGCCTTATGCTGCCTGTGATAGTGCCTCCCCCCTCCCAACCCTTTGAGGTATAAGAAAAAAAAAGTTGTAACCCCTTTTTCATCAGAGCCCCCCAGCCAAATTTTCTCAGTAACAAATTAGCAAATTTTATCATATTTTTCTGACATGTTGTCATCCATTGCAGCAGAATACTAGCTGGTGATCTTTTCTTGAATTGGAGGTCAAAGCCTGAAGGCAGATCCACTTGACAGTAATTTTCTTACACTTAGAATACATTTTGATATTTCAAAGAGCTACTCAGGACAGATAAGTTAACTTGCTTGTTGGACTGATTTGCAGCAAAGGAATGCATGCAATATCCTGTTTATCAGGCTGTTCTTTTTCAAATCTTTGCCAGAAAGGCATCTTAAAAAGCAGCTCAGTTTCAGCTGTGTAAAAGCTTTTTACTGCCTCTTCTCTTGTTGACCTGCAGGTGCTGCAGGAATAGAAAAAAAGCAATGGTCCATGAACACAAGGGGTTTATTGATGAAGTAACCTGAAAAATACACCCACACTCATGACTCACTGGGGAACTGGACACAGAAGGGAACCTAAATACACAAAATTGACCTGGGCTAACAAAGACACAGGGGTGTAACATTAACTAATCAACTGATCACAGAAAACACAGATTAACAGGCAACAAGTGGAACTAATGAACAGAGATAATCACAGAACTAAGGATTTTAAAAGACAGCTAGAACACCTTAATCAGAAACTAAGAACACAGAGCAAAACTAATCATAGAATACAAAGATACATACAAACTAAAAACATTAACCAACACTCTGGGAATACAGTAGGATAATTTAGAGAACCAAATACAAATAAGACCAGAAATGAACAGAAAAACAGCAGGCGCACCTTTAACTGAGAAAACAGAATAAAAAACAAGAAACACAGGGGACAGAGCTAATAAATATAAATAAAAAGATGAGGCCTGCCTTGATCCCACAACTAGAGGTTTAATGGTCTCCAAGCCACATGCTCAACCCAGTGGTCCATTGAGTAGGGAAGACACACTGGGGACTTAGGACTAGGACAGAGGCGAGAACAGGATGGCCAGCAACACCTGCTGGCCGAACAGGCACTGGAAATATAGGGTAGAGATGGACTATATGACAGAGAGGGGGAAAGGCGCAATGACTGCCAGCCAAATGGGGAAAGGTCACGGAGGTCGGGGTTTCTTTTCAAGAAAATATGTATTTTAATCTTAACACATAATAACATTTACATGGTTAATGGAAAAGCTTGCTGGTGGGTCTTCATTCTAGGGTTACACCCACTTAAAAGTTGTACTGAAGACCCCTGGCTTTTTGCCCAGCACCTCTGGTCATATCGGCATCAAGACTATGGACAGCCTGGTTCCCACTGGTGGTCAGCCAACTGCATACCTTCTTTTGCATTAAAGAAATCAAATCAAATAAATCAAATTTATTATTTTGTGCTGGGTTGTTCCCTGCCTTGCGCCCGCAGCCTCCCGGATGGGCTCTGGACCCTCCGCGACCCCAAATGGGAAAAGCGGTTACAGAAAATGGGTGAATGGATGGACATTGGTTAGTCATGCCCATTTCAAGGTAGAATGGTTGTATTTATGGCTTAATTTTGGGAATAAAATAGCCACTAAATGTTTCTGAACTTGTTGAAAAAAAAATGGAGAATTCAGTGAAAGGTTGCTAAAAGACATCTATAGTGGTGGTCTGAATCCATTTTGCAACTGTTAGTTCCCTGATTCCTCTTCTCTGTCTTGCTATACATTTAATAAACCAAAGGCATACTTACATAAGCTAAAATACCTATTCATCCATGTATGTTGCACCTTTCACAAACTAAATTTCTGATTTCTTTAACTGTTTTGGCTCTCTGTACCCCGGCTCCGCTTATTTCAGGGGTAATGTATGGCTCTGTGGGTCTGGACTCTGCGATTGTAATGGTATCGCTTCAAATCCTAGCATCAGAAGAACGATTCCAATGTTGGGCAAAACCCTTAACCTCATTTGCTCCAGGGACTGGCTGACCTGCTTTCTTCATGAACATGCTTTAGATAAAAGCATCTGCTAAATAAATGCATTTTTCTGGTTCTGCACATCAGTCTCATGTCTTCTTCCCAGTAACTAGTGCTGTGAAACTGCAGCTGAGTCAGTACCACATGGTGGCAGCCTTCCCCCAGATGAAATTGCCAGAGAAAGACCGGGAGTGTGGCTGTCCATGTGTGAGTGGTGGGGTGTGTATGACAGCCACTGGATTTGATGGGATGACCGTATAGATACCAGCTTTCACACAGTGCTGTGTCTTAAAGTGCATTAGCTGCTTACTTAGCTTGTTCACATATCAACTTAGAATACTGCTACTAATTGCTAAATATAATATATATATATATATAAATAATCTATATAAATATGAAACAGGGTTCTGTGGTGGGGCAGTGGGTAGCACAGTAAGGGCGCACTTCCAGGGCTGTGGATGCAGGTAGCACCAGTTCGTGCTGATGTGGTGCCCTAGGCGAGCATCATTGCCGGCGCCCCTCCTCCCAATGGCAAAGTAAAATTGGCAGGCAAGTTGGCACCCTAGCAGTTTGCACATTCTCCCCACGTTCACATTGCTTAACATTTTGCATTTCTCTATACCAAAACTGGACAGATACAGCGAATATTAGCATGGCCCTGCGCAACAATGACCCATTGCGTTCCACCGGCTGCTCCAGTTTCCTCCTACAGTAGAAGGAAAGCAGTTACATGGATTCATGTTTTTCCCCTGCTTGGTGCCCAGTGCTTCCTGGTAAAAGGCTTCAGACTCGCTGTAACCAGTCAAGGAGATTGGACAGATAAAATATATGTTTTTAAAAACTAGTTATTTGAATGCGTACACAAATTACATAAAGCATTGTATGTTTTGATCCGGCCTGACCACTTCCTCTTCAGAGTGATACTATGAATACATAGCCTTCTATGTAAGTTTTAGTCCACCTTTTAAAAGTGGAGAGGATGGATATATCCTGGGGTGTGTCAAGTCCAAGGATAAACCTGCTACTTGTAAACAGTTAATTAAGAGTTACTTGCTTAATTACCATTGGCCTGTGATCGTACAGGATGTGTGAATGATCATAAACAGGATTTTATTGTTTGTTAAGGAAGGATAACTTTGGAAGTGTGGTAATCGCTTTTCTCTACTTCCCAATTAAATCCTTTATACCCTCTAATCCTATTGCTCTGTCTCCTACCCTCGCAGAAGCTATGCTTTCATACCTTGCCCTGCATCGGAAATGACAGCTGTAATTACTGGGGTTTGAGTTCTCAGTCTCAGAGTCACTGTGTGGCCCCCTTCTTTGGCTTTGTCTGACAAAATGAATCATCAGTCCAGTTTTTGTTTATGCAAGTTGACGCATCAATCTGGCCAAATTCAGTTCCAAATGTTGATGGAACACTTTTCAAAAGCAAAAATATTTTGCTCTGTAAATAAGCATTTTATCCTTTAAGTCCCCCTTAGCTAGGAATTTCTTCTGAGGCACTTATCTACTGGGTTTCTTATTCTCCAAAATGCATGAGTCTTATATCTCCACATGGGGGCACCCCTGAACATCGTTGCAGATTGCAACATTGCAGTTTGCAACGTTGCAGTGTTTCATACCCTGAGCAGGCGTCAATTTAGAAATTGCTGGCAAGAAATGTGCAAAGATTTTTTGTTTTTTAAGTCAGACTGTGATTTTAGTATGTAGATGCTTGTCTTGGTTCAGTCCAACAACAAGGGCATAACTTTGGGTTTAGTATCGGGGGACTTGAGGTCTCCACCCATTTAAAGGGGTCCTGGGGGTTGTATTGGCTAGTTTTGATTATTGGGGGGATTACAACCCTCTCACCCCCCTAATGTATACCCACAGTCCAAAACTGTGTACACCCAATGCTTGTTGTAGAACCTAATGTTTCCATGGTCTTGTGTGATAGAAAAAGCAGCTTAGAGGAAGGTACATACAACAGATGGTCAATATCACACCCACATGGAAATCAAAACACGTTTTATCCTGTTATTTATAACATGCTTGACTGTAATTCAATCTCCACCAGGCCAGCAATTACAGGGAGCGAGGAGCGAAGAATGCTTATAAGTACAGGGTTCTGGGTGGAGACAAAACACAAAGCATTTCTAGGAAAAGAAATGCTGCTTTGACTTATGTAGTGAACTGAATTTATCTGTGTTCCCAAAATTAAGACAAAGCAAGGTGAAGCAGTGTTCAGTTTCTATGCTCGCTGCCTGTGGAACAAGCTTCCCGAAGACCTGAGGTCTGCTAAAACGGTCAGCTCATTTAAATCAGGGCTTAAAACATTACTGTTTGCTGCAGCTTTCTCAATAAATTAAATGTTAAGTCGTGCACTGCACTTCTTTACACAGCGTGTAGTTAGAGTATGGAATAGTCTTCCTGCTAGTGTAGCGCAGGCTAAAACCCTGGGTT
>JAAGVU020000040.1:7384540-7400418 GCA_011763525.2 Mormyrus iriodes | reverse complement strand
CTGCAGTTTGCCTACCGAGCAAACAGGTCAGTGGATGACGCAGTCAACATGGGGCTGTAGTACATCCTGCAACACCTCGACTACCCAGGGACATATGCAAGGATTCTGTTTGTGGACTTCAGCACGGCGTTTAACACCATCATCCCAGGAATCCTCTCCTCCAAACTCTCCCAGCTCGGTGTCTCACCCGCCATCTGTCAGTGGATCACCAGCTTTCTGACTGACAGGAAACAGCAGGTGAGGCTGGGAGGGAGTACCTCTGATATTCGGACAGTCAGCACCGGTGCTCCTCAGGGATGTGTCCTCTCCCCACTGATCTTCTCCCTCTACACCAACGACTGCACCTCCAAGGACCCAGCCGTTAAACTCCTGAAGTTTGCAGATGACACCACGGTCATCGGACTAATTCAAGATGGCAATGAGTCTGCATATTGGCGGGAGGTTGAACGGCTGGTGCTCTGGTGCAGCCAGAACTTAGAGCTGAACACGCTCAAGACTGTGGAGATGACAGTAGACTTTAGGAAACATACACACAGCTCTGCTCCCACTCACAATATCCAGCAGAACTGTGAAGACTGTGGACTCCTTCAAGTTCCTAAGAACCATCATTTTCCAGGACCTAAAGTGGGAGATTAACACCAACTCCATCCTCACAAAGGCTCAGCAGAGGATCTACTTTCTGCGGCAACTCAGGAGGTATGGTCTACCTCAGGAGCTGCTGAAACAGTTCTACACTGCAGTCATCGAATCTGTCCTGTGCACATCCATCACGGTCTGGTTTGGTTCCACCACAAAACAAGACAGGAACAGACTGCAGCGTACAGTGAGAACAGCAGAAACAATCATCGGTGCTCCCTTGCCCACCCTCGAGGACTTGGATACCTCAAGAGCCAAGAATCGGGCAGGGAATATCACTACAGACCCCACAGACCCTGGTCACTCCTTCTTTCTATTCCTTCCCTCCGGTAGGCGCTACAGAGCCCTGCTTACCAAGACATCCAGACACAGGAACAGTTTCTTCCCTCGTGCTGTCACCCTCATTAATAACTGACAGTTATGAGCCATGCCATAGCACACCATACCACATCTGCTCCAGTTTCAATCAGATTGCACTTTTATGTATATTCTTGTTTGTACATAATATACATCCAATAAATACAGACTGTCTGTAAATAACATGTTCATTTCGTACATATGTACGTATGTATGTATGTACAGAGGTGAAACACCATCGGCCGAAGCCAAATTCCTTGTGTGGATTAACACACTTGGCCAATAAAGCTGATTCTGATTCTTATTTATTCTCTTTTTATACTATCATTTTCCTTTGTGTTGAATATTTCCTTCAAGCAGAATCCAGAAAGCAGGTGGAAAAGCATTTCATTGCACAGTGAAATGCTTTTTTAAACCCAAAAATAAATTATAGAACTGAACCATCTCCATAGTTGGTCTTTTCAGGCAAAATCCAAGTCTCACAGGGATTGCAACAGTGCTTCCTGTAAACATGCTGTTAGAGCCCCCCCCCATGAATCCTTCCCCTGTCACTCACCTGGCCTCATTAACCAAGCTGTCGTCCCCTGTGCATGTGGCATTTTCAATGTACCGAGCCGACCTGCAGTCATCAGGGCCCAGGGCAGGTTGGCACACCGCCAGGAAGTGCGGCCTCAGTCGGCCGATGGAATACTTGGCGATGTCAGTGAGGGACTGGCTCACGGCCGCACCAAACACGAAGCTGCCCAGGGCTTTATAGATGGCTCTCAGGTAACAGGCAAGGAGAGAGGACTGGGAATTCACTTGTTGATCTGGGTGACTCTGAGTGACGAGGAGGCATTCCCCACACACGACCTGCAGCAACATGATGAATAGTGTCGTAGGTTCACGTTGACCTATCACATTACCCATATGCTAACGGCAGATATCATTAATGCATGCAGAATTCTCAACAAAATATGCATGATGCTGCATTTAGCAAATACCAATGCAGTAACCTAGCCAGTTAAATGGCTTTTGAAAATAAAGTTAACATAGAAATTGAAGACGCAGAAGGGCCATCAGTGAAATTTTGACTGTCTGTTCAATTTTGGGACTAAGAGCTGCCTCTACATAATTTTAAGACAGTTTATTAATAAGGATAAGACAATCATTGGAGGTATAATTGTTCAATGACACATGTCAGCAAAACTACAGAAAAACAACTGTATTACATGGTGGGGGGGAGAACAGAAGAGACCATTAAGGATCCAGAGGTCCATAATACTTACAACAGTTACTGTGAATGGAATCATTACTCCCCCCAACAACTGGTAGGAGATGGTGTCTTCCTTAAAGGGGTACCTAATTGAGTCATCGCTACAGAAATATCCTCTTCTGAATGGACTGTGTTGGGACGTGAGTATTGCAAATGGGAGTCCAGCTAGGAAGAGCAATGAGAAAACACAGGCAAAAAAAAATTAAAACAACACCTCATACAAAAACTTACTTCATAAGCAAGTACATTTTAACAGAGAAAACAGGGATACACAGAGGTACTAGCATTCAAACACCTATTTTAAGCACTTCACTGCAAAGCAGCCGCATCAAGCCACTACTGCGCTAGTGAAGCAGCGCTCGACTCTCATGGGACCCTTCATACCACAGTCAAAAAAGGAAAAAACTAACCTGCAAGGTAAAAATCACGAGACACTGATATGATGGGTGCAGTAATTTTTTTTACCTTTATTTAAACAGGCAAGTCATTATGAACCAATTCTTATTTAAAATGACAGACTGGCAACAAACTAATAAGATACTGGAAATAGTAGAAGGAAAAACTTTGGCTCACGTCTGCTATACCGCAGTAATTTTAACTCCTAAGAAATCATTAATATGAAGGTATAGTATAACACAACCTCTGTAAATACAATAAAGAAATGTCCATGATCAAAGGTCGTATTCTTCACAAATGATATTTAATGTTATCTTTAATCAATGCTGAGATTTTCTATGATATCGTGTCATTACATTTTTCGGTTACAAAAGTCACAGGCTCAGCAACATGCAGCGGACAAGTTGGGGTTGTGAACCTAAAGATTAAAAAGATTTTAAAAGTTGTTTGTTGTAGATTTCTTGAGAAACCATTTTGAAAAGAGTGGCTACTGACAGCAACGCACTTCAGCCGGTCTCAGTAGAGGACTTGAATTTGAATCATATTACATCACAATATTATAATTTTTCCAATTGGTCGAACTTTCCCCAAAGTCAGTCACAATTATAACAGGATACCACAGGTCAAACATTTTTTTGTCAATCCCCAATAGTAAAAATCTGTGAAAACAGTTCTAAACATTTGTTATATCTACAACGAGCTCAGTAGTACAGTCTTATCAACTAAGGTTTCTGAACATGCCACTGGGAAAAGATCCACACTTTTACACAGAGACACTACATGTAGAATATAAGAATTAATAAGTCTGGATTCCTGCCCATTACACAGTCTCTTACAGGAGAAGGAGCTGCCCTTTGCAATTTGCAAACATCATTCAAAAATGTTCACAATTCAAATGAGCTTTTCAATAATTATGCATTTTAATATAAATTATTACAATGTAGACAATTGCCAATCTGTATTAATAAACCACTGGTCCGCACTTTATACTGGCACTTGCATAGACTTAGGGAAGCTTGTGCATCGTCGTTATGGATGGTAGCATGGTGTACACAAACATAGGCAAAACAGCACACAGCAGTGTGAACACACAGAGCTGCAAGTCTCATTATCTAGGCCGGGGTTATAAGGGATTGTACGCTCCATCTGAAATTCAAATGAGGATAAGTTCCTCAAACTCCCTCATCTGCCAGAGACTGAACCTCTCGACACTCATCTTCATTAGCCTAAATATTCAGTGTAACACGACCAGTGTGACTTGAGTCTGTGACCCCTGAAGGAGAAAAGCGAGAGTTCTTTCCAAGGAGTATTGAACGAGCATGAAACCATCCCCTGTGAGAAAGCAGATGTCATATTATGCCTTAAAACCTGGAGATCCAAAGCTGATCTAACCGGAATGTGCATCATATGCAACCAAAAACTGTAGCGTTAGCAGAATCACAGCCAGAGTTACTGATTCAGCCGAATACCTGACACTCTCAAGCCTCCACTTGTATTGCCTAAACAGAGAGGCCCACACTCCTTACCAAATTGCTTAATAAAATTAGCCTGCAAACGAATTATAACAAGAGAAGCAAGGCTAACATCTGCCGGTTTAAACAGAGCTTTACAGCGTTCTACGTCAATTTAGCCTCAGGTCAAAATTCTTTCACTAAGAGGAAGGCACCATACTAAAATAATTAACAGTCGCAGGTTTCTGGTGAGGGTGGAAATGGTGAGTGGGCCAGCAGTCAGCAGCAGTCATGAAGCCCCCCCCCCACTACCACCACAAGGCCTCCACCCCAGGGTTACTATACTGTGCGTTTTATCATTAGAAACATCATGAGTATATCGAGTGAAAAGACTGACACAAAGACCTTTATCTGCCACAAGCACAGACCAGAGATGCTAGTTGGGCCTGAAGTAATACATTGTCTTTTGTATGTAAAAAAAAAATATACTAGGAATAGGTCAAGAACACTACAATGTGTCTTTGTCGAGAACTTAAACTACAGAGAAGTTTTAGCTGAAAACCTCAAAAATCTGGGCTGTAACTCCCACAGGTCTCCGTTCAGCATAAACAAATCAGTCACAATTCTGCTTCACTTCCCACTGTAATCAGTCTTCCACAGCCACCAGGAAATCAATGCTTCTCTCCAGCACCTAGGACCCACCAAGACAAATTCAGCTATGCACTGTCCTCATCATGCAGAAAATTTGTCCCCACAATGCAATGCATACATGCACTCTCACAGTCACACACAAACACACACAGTCCATGTATTTATACCTTTCAAGACTTCTAGCAGTCTTTTCGTTGCACTCACAGATTTTTATAAAATTCAGGTTATCCTTGAGGGGATGTCCCCACAAGGCAAAATGTTTCAGGTTCTTGAACACATTGTGGGTAAATCTGGTCCCCACAATGTAATAATTACAAAACAGACACACACATGCACATTTTTGTATTCATATCTTTATTTCTATGGGAAAATCCCTAATCCTTACAAATCAAACCTTAACCTATCCAGCCCTAACCTTAACCATACGTAACCAAACAAAATATAAGACTTGTGACATTTTTTGTGGTCCCCATAACATCAAAATAACAGGTTTTTAATCAAATTGCGGGGACATTTGATCCCAACAAAGTGAAATATATACACACACAGACAAAATCTCACTCAGCCTATGCAGTGCCTGTATTTTCTTCCTCTTTCCTATCTCATATGTAAGACCTAGATATTATCGGCTTATTGTCATTTAAAAATTAAATAAGAAAATGAGAGGCTTTCATAAACCACCAAAAATGAACCTTGTTTGACAGCACACACATATCAGCCAATGATATCACAGAAATTAAATCAATTCCAAAGAATATGATAAATCGTTCGTTTTAAAGGACTATGTCCAACAAATGCAAAGCAAAGTTGTTGAGTCAGCTGCATGCTGCCGTAACTCCAAATGGCAACTCAGCAGCCCCAACATCTTTTAAAACAGGAGATACTGTGGATAAACAATGCAAAAAAAAGCAAGAAAAATGTTGATGGCGTGATGGTACTTTTTGCAGTTCAAACTGCAACACGTAATAGACTGGTGCCATGTAATCAACTCTGTCGAAATCATTAACTGCTCCATCTTCCCACTTTTCTTGCAACATGTAATTGTTCGTCCCTTACCTGATTTTGCATGCATCTTATACGTGATGGTTCACATTCATTCATTCAAAAAAAAACAAAAAAACTTGTCAAGTAAAGCTGGAAATACTGTCGAACTTATTTCACCACCTGAAGCACTGCCATCCAGCAGAACAAACAGAATGCAAGGGCTTATAGTCACAGACACCAATAATTAGGGATTTCAAATTCAATCTGAAAAAAAAAAAATAGCACACACGGCACCCCATACTGGATTTAAAAAAAAGGGGTCACAGTATTTTATTTTTCATACGGTTTGGAGTTTTTATTTATTATTAAAACTGCAAACACAATCTGGAACAGCTATAAACCAATGGCAATCTGTCAACTTTTCTGAATAACAAAGACTTGCTTATCTGCACATTGTAAAATTTCCATCCATCCATCTACTCTCTGCCACTTATCTGGGGTTGGGTCGCAGGGGCAGCAGTCTAAGCATGGAGGTTGTAAAATATGTAAAATAAAATTTTAAAATCAAAAATACAGCATCAAAAAAATCAAAATGAACTAAATCCTGTCTAAATCCAGTGTTTCTCTACTACTGAGTATAGTTGCATAGCAAGCACTAAGTACTGTAGCGATAAACACCACTGTAGCCATTTTTTAGCTCAGTGTGAATTTCCTGACAAAAGCACCTTAAATGCCATGGGATGAGTAACTTGCAGAGACTGTTTCTGTCTTCCTCCAGCCATACACACACTCGGATGCGGTCCTCTCAAACGGATAGCACGTTGGATGCATCTCCAGCAGTACATCAGTGTGGTTCAGTATTACAGAGCCTTCAGACAGTCTTGGTCTTATCAATTACTCTCTCCAGTGCTGCTGGAAATTTACTAAAAAAAAAAAAAAACCAAACCACAGATTATGACTGACTGTAACCAGCATTAGAAGGAAACCAGCTCACAGCTACAATTAGCATAATGCTTTCCGTGTTGAACATCTATCTACATGAGAATTTAAATTCTGTCAATAAATATATTCATTGGTTTCACTGCATGCATCAAACTGAAAATGATGCACAAAGCCAGTACATGATGAATACGGGTACAGTTACAGCCCTACTAATCGATAGAAGGGAAAAAAAAAAATCTCAAAAATATTCCGCATATTGCCTGGCTGTACCTGTACTAGTAACACCTTTTTCTTGTTATAAAGAGTTTTGGGTTTATATAGCCAGTTGTAATGTTTCACTAATAAAATTCTGCGATTTGGACCTGTTATATTAGTTAATTTCACTTATGAACACACCATTCCTATGGGTCTGTTAGTGTTTTTCTGATTACACATTTTTCTTCTCTGCTGCTATAGAATTCCCCCCTAGGCCATGTTTAATTTCAGGCTCTGTGTTCAAACTCGCCATTCTAAGAAGGGTATGGAGTATCTCTTGCCTCCAAGTTACACGTTTAAATGTTAGCTTAGCTCACATCAAAGGAACACATAATTCAAAGGCACACAATCATTCAGGTAAGAATAAAAATCTGTGAGGTGCCAAGCTATTGAAAGCAAAGGTCCAGCTTTTTAAATCTCCACACAGTAGCATGCCATCAACAGTAAGTCTTCAGGACTCTCCTGCATGGATATTTTCAGTTTATGTGACTTCCAATCTGAGTAGTGGGTAATACTACACTTTGCTATGACATCTGAATAAGTCGTCCTTAAAGACAATATCAAGTGTACACTTGTGCATAACTCTACTTGTTGACCAAAAAGGTTTCCTGCTTTTTCTGCATAAAATAGCGAGACCATTACTGGTACTCAACCATTTACAAATCTGTGCCTGTGTAGGTCCCTAGTTCTCCTCCATAACAATATAAAAAGCAAGGATCTGATTTACATCTAGATAGACTGGAAACATTTTGAATATGGCAGAAGACGACAGGAGTACAGAGCTGGCCCAGCATATACCTTATACTGAAATCAAGTTTTATTTTGATATACGATGCATATATAAGGATGTGTTTACCGTCAAGACATCACTACAAATACACCCCAAATACATTTGATAACAGTTATCCTTAAAGATGCTATAATATGATAAAGCATCAAGTGCAACACAATGAACCCTGGGAATTTTAGATGGAATTACCACGGGGAATTAAAGGTAAAAAAAATTATTTAAAAATATCCTCCAGACGCCTTGCATAAATGTACGTCTTTCAGTAGGGCACTTTGCGGCGTGATGGGGCACAGCCCGCGGCACATTCCACGTTTGCCCCTTACCACTCCTTACTTCACAGTGAGACAAATTAACCTCGTTTTCCACTGTTGCGGCTATTTCACAATGTTGTCTTACAACATGGTTCCCCATGCGGTGGCCTGGCTTTTCTTTCCCGTCGTTAAAATGTTAATTATTAACGCCGATTCTGCTTAATAAATAATCAGATCTCAGTTATACATGTAAAACGATCAAATCGGTCTTCACAGGCTTCACGGACTTTTAACGGCGAAGCTACAGCGACCACCCCATTCGCTTCTAATTCATTTTATTCGCAGAGATCCCATTTTAATGTGTTTATCTTCATCGTCTCCTTTTCAAAAAGAAACTACAAAGTCCAGCAAGACAGTCATTTATCTAGAGCGAGTGAAGCAGAATGAATTATTCTAAGCCATTACTGGGACGGCTTTGAATAAATGTGATACAAACTAAAAACAAAGGTCCCCGCCGTTGCAACAGAAGAGTCCCCAAGCCTCGAGGAGAATGACCCGGTAATGACCCAGTACTGACCCGGTACGTACCCAGTACAAGGCAGACTATATCCAGCAGAACCAGCAGAATTTGTTCCGTTTCAAACATCTTTATTCGTTGTTTCTCTAGCGTCGATGCTTCCCTTTCAAAAATATCAGGTCACGGCCAAATTATCTCTTAGTTTTAAAAACGGAGAACACAAGTAGGAGTGAGACAAAGAAAACAGGGCGATGATGATGACGTACGCCCAGCGGGCCCTTCTCCCACCGCAGCCGGCCCAGATCTTATAGAACCCGGTGCTCCTCCTTCAGCATTTCCCTTTGGATCCACGTCGCGTGATGCTCAAAACCAGCCGGCACAACAACCCCACCCGCCTGGCTCCTCCTCCCGGCGCCATGCCCCCTCACGGGTGCCACGCCTCATCACGCCCCCGTGCCGGCCAACCGTCATTACGTCACGGCTATAAAAAAAAAAAAAAACACCCCAAAGGTAAAAAATCTGAGCTTTGCTCTGCTTGTCAGTAGTGCGTTTCGTTATAGCGGTATTAACTCACATGTGAGTGTAACATGTGAGTTACATAACACTCACAAGCATGATGGGCGGATCTGCCGGGGTGGCATGGGGTGGCAACTGCCACTTAAAAAAGGAAGAAGAAAAGTTCTGACTCCTCGCACACTTACGAGAATGAATCTCTAATGTCCGACTGCACCTGAAATTCCTGAAGACAGCACGAGATGACGCGGGGTGACCACGCCCCCGCTCCCTTACGTCATCCGCGTTCATTTCGAACATGAACACGATGGGTATTAAACATTAAGCTCCGACGTTATCGGCACTGCTTTCGGTACTTGAGAAATTAATAAGAGATTTATTATTGCGACATATAAGTCATATTTCACGAAATGAACGAAGTTTTTCAACTCTCAGACTCATAAAGACCTATTTGCGGTCCACCATGACAGGAGAAAGCGGCTGTCAAGTTTGGCTATAGTCAGCATTAAGTACAAACGCACTAAAGCTTTAGATGTAAATAAATTGGTGAGGTGTTTTGCTGAGCAACATGGCGATCGCCGCATTCAGCTTTTATGGGCATGCAAACTTCATGTTCTGCTAACTGATGTGCCTTAAAAACTGCTAAAATGATATGTATGTATATTTGTTTTTGTTTGTGGGCTGGTTCTGTTTTAAGTGCTGTGTAAAGTGTTCTTTGTAAAGTGAGATCAGTGTATGTGTCATGTCGGTGGCGTCGACGGTGTGGCATGACGCCGCTAGGGTGGATGATCCAAGAAAGGATGAGACGGCACACGGACAATCCCGTTGTGATGGTTTTAATTCGTGTCGCTCAGTGCGAGCGACACAAAACAGAAGACCACTCCCAACAAACTACAAACAATTACAGATAACTACAATGACCGACAAGGCAGCACAGGACTGGGGAGCTATTATACAAAGAAACAGCGGAGTAAACGAGGGGCACCTGTGGTTGATTAACAACGGGCGAAAACACGAGGTAACTATGACAATTAACAGGCGCGGCTAGACAGCAGCCCCGCCTGCGGGAAGCATCAGGGAAAAAAGATCGGTAGGGCAGGGCTGGACGAGACAGCATGGTGATTTATTCCTAATATAAACTGTCTCACCTGAGTTTGAATTAAACAACAATGTATCCTAAAATTACTGAGTTAAATTATCTTAATCTGGGGGCTTTTCAAGTGAATATTGATTGATATGATGGTGATTATATCAGCACATATATTTCTGCCACCCCTCAAAATCTCCTGCCCTCCTCTTTCCAGCCCATGAATGTTTTTCTAGATCCGTCCCTGCTCGCAACGACTATAAAATGTCATTCAAAGTAACTTTAGAAGAGTACCCCATTGCAGATTACAGTTTTTCAGTTCCGTTATTGATTTTTAGCATTTAATACGAGATATTTAGTACTATTATTATTGCGTTAAATACGTAATCCCAGTAATTAGGTTTATTAATATACGTTCTGGTCTTTTTTGCTTCAAAGTAGTCTATTTTCATGTTCAAGTCTCTTTTAACTGGATTTAATATTGCTGCCCGATATTACAATCCGGTATAGGCCACTTGATAACATTCTGCGTATTGTCTAAGTTAAAATTCGATCAGACTGAGTGAAGTACATGTACAAAAACAGGCTGTCGCGTGCTATAGGGAATCATGATGCTTATATTTACGGGTCATGCTGTAATAGGCATACATTTAGGGTAAATTAACTTGGCACAAATGCACCTGAATATTACGGAGTCCGTAAGAAATACGTAATTGAAATACTTTTGCGTTCCCTCGCAAAAAACTGTGTCCGTTTAAAGTACAAAAGATATAGAATTAATGGACTAATAAATATGACGTTAAACTATACAGACATGTCCAATGAAGTGTGCTTTAATTAAGTATTAAACTATAGAGGACATTGCACACCATATAACGTTAATATTATCTGTTTTCATACTTACTTATTAATTGCGTGGTGTACATTCACTGCTAGTGACTGTAAGCAAGACAGCTGGACTAATAAATATAAACGATACAGACATTTCCAGGGAAGTGTGCTTTACGCAGTAAACTATATGGGTTATTGAACGTAAAGTGCACAAACAAACACTTCAGTAGCCCAGTTGTCTTGCTTATAGTCACTGGCAGTGAATGGACACAGTGCAATTATTATTAAATACACATAAAAACACATAATATTAATGTTACATGGTATGCATTGTCCCCCATAGTTTAATGCTTAAAGCACACTTTACAGGACATGTCTGTATTATTTAGGTTTATCCTTGCCGTCACGTTGCAGGAAATAGCAAGTGGGCAAGTGTAGTGGGATCCCAAAACTATCGCGAGGGACCGCAAAACTATTTAAAAAAATATTTTCCCACCCTAACCTCTTAGGGGCTCCGAATTTAGGGGCTCCGTAGAATACGCATATTGACCAAGGGCGTAGGTTTTTTTCCAACAGTGGTAAGGACCAAATTTACCCCCATCCAACCGGCCCCCTAAACACACACGGTACTGCCACACATGTCCCATACCATGGTCTACGCCCTTAATTCTGGCGCAGGTGTTCAATGACGATGATGAGAAAATGTCATACACAATTTGTATTTCAAAACCCTCATTTTCACGTGAAACATCCGTGAAGGCGATTACATGGCCCTCAGCAGGGATGTCCCGTACTACGCCTCAATGGCTTCTGACTTTCGCTGGTTTGCTTTGTTAAAGTAACTGTGTAGTAAGGTCCTCCATATGATGTTTCAGGAAACGCTACGATACACTACGACAGCAAGGACGAAAATAGGGTTGCCACCTTTGATTTGTGAAAAACCGGGACACTCAGACATCTTGTTTTTTTGGGGGGGGGGGGGAGTTACACCATATATTTGCAAATATATTGTTAATATTTGCAGGACTCCCTATTACCTCTCATCTATAATTGTGCTGACGCAGACGCCGTAGCAATCCTTTGTCTGCTGTGGTCCCTTTCTACAATAAATAAAGATTTTTTGCTTTAATGAGTAGATATATATTTCCTAATTATAATCAAATATAAAACCTAATCCTAATATGTCCAAAGGTATACTCCCTTCAGCAATGAAAACATAATAAAACGTATTATAATAAATTATAAATGACAATTATTAACTTAATGAATCTGGACTAGGCCTACCTAACACTTTCACAAAACCAACAAAATAAATAGAAAGTTTAAAAAAAAAATTTTTTAACTAACGTTACTTCTAGCTAGTAACGTAAATCATTGTAGGGTCATGGATATGGATGCTGTTGTTTTGACATTATGTGGACCATTTTTTCAGTCTGCACAAGGAGAAACTCAATTTTATAAAAATCTGTGACTGAAATCAAAAAGCTAAAAATGCCAAAAGTGTTAGATTTTGTTTGGTTACTTGTGTTTAAGGTTAGGGTTGGGTAGCGGCTAAGATTGTCATAGTTGGGATTAGGATTTTGACAGTAGAAATGAATGGACAGTCCCCTCAAAGATACAAATTTAGACGTGTGTGCATGTTCCCCGCAGTGGACTGCCATCCTATCCAGGGAGTATTCCTGACTTGTGACCTGAGCTACTTGGACTAGGCTGCAGGTCACCCTGACCAGGATTAGCATTTGGAAGGTGGATGGCTGTTGGTTTATGTTTTTAGCTGGAACAAATTTCATTTCCCTTTTTTTAATTTCTCTATGCTTTGACCTGACCTGAAAGGCTGATCCCAGGTCTGCATATGATGCTCTGTTAACCTGCTTATTTTGCATAGTACAGTGTTTTGTGCCACATGAAGTGTATTACACAGAAGTCCCAGAAAGCTAATAAAGCTCATAATATGAGAACCAAACAGCCTGTCTGTTCCTTAATTGTAAAAATATCATGATTTCAGTTAACCTTTAGAAACCAAGAAATGCACAATGCGTTGATTTTTGCACCCATTAATCTCAGACAACTAATAAAACGTACCTTTTATTAGGTCTAACACATAGGCATGAATTGCATATATTTGGAATGTAGAGAACTTACCCGATCCAGTAGTCTAAGTTGCGACATCGTGCGCTAAAGCTTTCCAGAGTTACCACTCAAAAATGGGCTGGAGTTCTACTTAAAATAACAACAAAACGCAAGACAATTACTTATTTTCACAATATTTATTCATAAATGTTTGTATATGTATATTTGATGTTGAGCTCCATTAAGGTGAAATAGAACACGCCCACTGTGAAACTGGAGCACCTGCCACATGTAAACACGATGACGTGCTGCAGCGTTAGTTTCTTGTTTGAGGCTAAAATGCAGACTAAAAGTTTCATTGTCAAATTTCACTTTACCAGTCATAGCATATATTGGCAGAAAAACGACAGGGATTAACTTTCAGCACTAGACTCTAAAACCACCTTTGTCTGTGTTCATCCACACTATTATCTGAGCACCTCGGAGCACCTGCCGTTTCTGCAGTAATGTGCATGGGCCACACTGTGCAAGGTCACTCTGGGTCACACAGGCCTGCGTTGGTTATTGGGGGAAAGTATTGGGTAAAGTAGTGCTTTCTCAGAATGATCAAAAAACAATTTTATAGGCCAAAATTTCAATATTTCTTACATAAACTAAACAACGCTTTTCTATTTCAACATCTTTCCAATTTTATAAAGTAGTAAAACAAATTTGAAAAATATAAAAGAATGCATTGCTGTCTATCAGTGTCATAGCTGGCGGGATGCAATTAACGGGAATGGACGCGATTCAGGGGTTTTATTGAACATAATGGAACAAAACTGAAAACTGAAGGAACTTGGGGGATCCAAATGAGGTGAAGTAACGATGACAGAGAACAAGCAACACAAGGTTACAAAGTCAATGTCGGAACAGGGGAAACAAGCCTGGGAATCACTTAAATAGACATCCAACAAGGGAGCCAACAAGAGGCAGCTGGAAGTGATTAACATGAAAGCAGTAACAAGACGTAGGGCAAACGAGCGTCAGGCGTGTCTTGTGAGGGCCACACCAGGGCGGGAAACAGGAGATTAAAGCAGAGATGACAGGCAGGACATGACAATCAGATAACTTCAACAAGTTACCAAATGGATGGAAAATCCATAATATTCATTTCCACCTGGCACTAACCATGTATTCCTTCACAATACTAAGCCATAGAAAGGTCCCTAACAAAAGTCCTGCATTCCCACATCATAGAATCAGAATCCTTTTTATTAGCCAAGAATGTTTCCGTACAAGGAATTTGCCTTGGGGATGCTTTTACAAGACATAACAAGAATATTCAATGTTTGGCATAATTGGGAAATGTAATAATTATATAATTAATTAATGATAACAATAGCAGTGATGATGATAATATAATTATGTAATTTTATGTGTATATATCTGCATATACATAGTAATAATTTCTATTCATATAGTTTATACTTAAACTATGTAAAATATAAAGGACTATAGTACAATTATTACGTAGCAGCCAAGGCAACACTATATGTGCAAGAGTGCAATATGTCTACAGAGCTTGTCTGTGTATGTGTGCATAATGTGCAAGAGTGCAGAATATAATTGTGTAGAGAAAGTTCAAGTCAAAGTGGTTCACTGGTTCTGCTGGTCAGAGAGTTGGTCATGGAGAGAATCATCTCAAAAGTTATAAGATTATATTTGTAGTACCTGCAAATTTTTATATTAGACTAAAAATTGAGAAATTTCAATAGGCGCAAGTATTTTTACCTCATAAAAAGGATGATATCAAGACTGTGTCAGAATTTACACATCAGTTTATATCCGAGTAGCCCGGAATGTCCTGAAAACAAAAACATAAAGCATATGTGGCTAACTCATGTACATACAATGTAACAAGCCTAAAATCAAAGGGATAGAAAAATGCATAAAAAATGGATAGGGCTCCAAGGGATAAATTTACACTTACAGAGAAATGTGTCTGGGATGCTGCATTGAAGCACTGCACTGCGTTTCTGCCGTGATCATTATAATACCTAACTGGAGGATCTTTGTCTGTTTGTTGTGTACTATTAATTGATCTTAGTACTGGGTGCGTGTTGAGTGTTATCAATCGTGAAATCTATGTACATCTCAGTAGAACAGGGGTATCCAGCTCTGGTCCTGGAGAGATACTGTCCAGGAGGTTTTCTATTCTACCTGGTTTCTGATGAGCCACATCTGTTCGCAGGTAAATACCAGGAAGAAAGGAAATCAGGTAGAATTGAAAACTTAATGGATAGTAGCTCTCCAGGACCAGAGTTGGAGACCCATGCATTGGAACATTTCACAGGTCACCCCACTCAGGAAGCCCTTGTATTTCTGATTTAACACATTACTACTAAAATGAGACATACTGCAGAATTTCATATGAAGGTTTTATTTTATATGTATTAAGGTTAGGCTTACATAATTCTAAAAAAAAACGTACAGACTCAAGTACCGTGTTTTAAAGTGTGTGTATACTTCGAAATGTGAATAAAATGAATTGCCTACATTATTCTATAATGAGAACAGACAAGCAGTCTGAGACAGCCCATTTATCCAGATGGGAAAAAACTCAACAGGCTACACAGCACAATACAAAAACACAGAAAGTGACAGTATCTTACAGACCATATGAAAGTATGTGCTTCACTCAGCACTGTGTATACTTCATTGAATGTAAATTACTCCCATATGCAACTCAAGGGACAAAAGCACACATATACACTTTCCTCACTCTGTCACAAGGGCTTTTTTTCAGCCATGCACACTTAAACCATGGCACATTATGGCACAGAAAACAATTTGGTTTTTTTCAATACAAATATGTATGTCCATTGGGAGACATGGTCCCTCCAAAACAGT
>JAAGVU020000040.1:7366143-7383519 GCA_011763525.2 Mormyrus iriodes | reverse complement strand
CAAAAGCACACATATACACTTTCCTCACTCTGTCACAAGGGCTTTTTTTCAGCCATGCACACTTAAACCATGGCACAGAAAACAATTTGGTTTTTTTCAATACAAATATGTATGTCCATTGGGAGACATGGTCCCTCCAAAACAGTGCACTAATAGAAAATGAAACAAGCTCCACATTTTGCACACCAAGAATATAAAAAAGGTTCAGAAAAGAAAAAAGGCCAGCATGCAATTGACATTGTCACATTTACCTTACCTGTGCATGCAAAAATAACTCCCTGTACATGTGGGGAAA
The DNA here is from genome assembly GCA_011763525.2 of Mormyrus iriodes. NCBI lineage: Eukaryota > Metazoa > Chordata > Actinopteri > Osteoglossiformes > Mormyridae > Mormyrus > Mormyrus iriodes. The sequence goes on along the minus strand of JAAGVU020000040.1, from coordinate 7,383,224 downwards.
AAAAAAAACTGTCAGCATAGAACCAATGTCAAAACACAGGTAAGACACTGCAGCAGGTGTATATGAAAAGGTCAGAAAGTGTCACGTACACCGGGAGGGGTCACATAAGATCCGAAAAGCCACCGCAGTTTGGAAAAGGATGCCCTCCTTGAAAATCGGGGACTGTTACCAAGGCAACAAGGGCCAGAAATACTTTTGAAAGTGAAACCAAAGGGAAGGCTACTACTGGAGGGTCACAGAAAAAGGAAGTGTGACAGAGTAACACACCAGACAATATGATTTATTAATAAGCAAATTCATACACACCTGAAATGAGTGACAATGAAGGTCGAGCTGCTGTTTTTCTGGGCTCTGTCAAAGATTCTGTGTATTTCCACACTTTCGATAATAAAATGACCAGAGGCTTTATATGACCAAAAACACTTTATTGGAAGAGAACTCCGGTCTTCATCTATTTATTGAAATGCTGCACATTATGCAAACAAGCTACATTTTCCAGCCGGTTCCATCACACAGAGCGGGTCCTTGATAAAGAATATAATCCTGACGGGATTCTGAATACTTCTGGTTTAAATCTAGGCTGGATCATAGCCAATTGTATGCATTTGTTTCTTTATGCAAATGATTTTTACAGTAGACCAATGAATTACATCTAGCTATGTACTGAGTTTATGTGAGGGGTGTTTTTATTGGAAACAAAGAGAGTAGCCTACGGGCACCCCTTTCCATAGTGAGATATTTCGGAAAGAATTTCATCAGCTAAAAGTTCCTCAGGTTTGAACGTGCAACCTATTGGCCAGAAGCCAGTTTATGAATCATGTATACATCACACATTTAAATGCACTGTAGAAGGATAACTGGGTTTTTCTTTTCACAGGAGTCACTGTATCTGCAGGAAAAACAACAATTTACAAGTAAATGTGGTTGGTTATATGTTACTGTCAGCGATTTACTGATAATGGGGAGGGTACACTTCACTATCGGTGTGTTTCTGATGGCTGCTATCAACCCGATATCAAACATCATAAATATGTCTTTCTGGGTCCAACATGGATTCGGAACTGAAAACATCAGCTTTAATCATCATCCAACACATCAAACCATAGATTCTGAACTGGAATTCTCCATTAAGTAAAAATGCAACATACAACAGGGAAATTTAGTGCTTAAATTAACACAGAAAGACATTACAACATTTCCAAAAAGCCACAAGTTACTCATAAAAGACAGCGATTGCAAATAATATAGTATTGTGGTTTCAGCAAACACTGCGGCATAGGCCTTAAGGCTTAAATTAAATCAGGCAGAGGCAGAAAGGAGAAATCCTTCCCTTTGCTATAATGAGGCAGCAATGGACAATACTTTGCAAGGGCTGCTGCTGTAGTAACACTTTGTAATCTATAACGTTTTTTTTTTTCTCTGGGAACTTTCTTACTCTCAGTTGTGCAGCTTAGCAACCAGAAGCAGAGTGTAAGTTTTACAGAGGAGGGCAAATTACTGAACGTGGTGTTCAGAGATAACATACATGTTCTCTGCATCCCTATAACATATAAATTGTAATCAGGAACAGCAAATAAAACATTTTAAAATGAAATCTGATAAAAAAAAAAAACAAAAAAAAAAAAAAACAGAAAAAAGGTTATTATGCTGCAAAAGATTTTGTTACATGTTAATAGAAATTACAGATCTTTTTAACAAGTAACTATTTTAAATAACAGTAATATTCATAACAACAACTGTATTCAAAAACGAAGGGACCGTTCAGTGATGTTTAACAAACGCCACAGTGTCCCGGTTTTTGAATCTTCAAATACAGACACTGTAAATACTGCTAACTGAGCTTGTAAAGCGTGCAGAAATGATCTCCTCCGGAGAACGGTCCGATCTCAGACCAAAATTCAAATTTTTAAGAGCTCGGATGGATTTTCTGAGGGCTGAATCTATGATTTTTATGCCTTCAGTTATACTGCAATTAGCATGTGTATAATCCTTTATATCTTTTGAGGATATATGTTATATTCTCCTTTAACTATCTAAAGTGTAAGCAAACGTATTACAGAAAGATGTTACATCCTTAAAATTTTTGTCACGAATCCCACTGCGTCCTTCCCGTGACGCGGTGACATGGTGCAGGGCTGGGGAAGTAGTGCAGATGCGTCCCTGCTGGAAACAGCAACGGGCATCTGCAGAAAGGCCCCTCGGGCAAAGGGGCCTCCGAACAGATTGCCCACCACGTCTCTACTCATCCACGTTCAAAGATTTGGCAAAGTCTTGAAGGCTCCAAGTATATTTCCACTACGGACTCACCCCCCCCCCCCCGCCCCTTCCGACAGATTTGACCCTTAAGACGTTTTTACCAAATCGTAAACGTAGATGTGGAAGTCGTCGTCGAACTTTATGAAATACACGGATGGTTTGGCTTCAACCTGATGGATGACCATTCCAGTCCTTTTGGTGCCATCTTCTTTGGCGTACTCCACCTGCTTTCCAACTAGACTATCAACCACTTCTCCCGGTTCCCTCTCAGCAGGGGGGGAGTCATCTGTAAGACATTGTGATAAATCGTTTGGGTCAAGCTGCCTGTTTCAGAGCAGTCATATTCTTCTGTTCTATATCTGTATATTTCACAATGCAAACCTGTGATTCACACCACCAACCACATGGTTTTAAAAAGCAAGCAAGCAAGCAAGCAGAGAGCCTGGACTTCTTGAATTTTAAATAACCTCCACATCAGTCTAAGCACTTGTGTTCACTCTGTTAGTTCAATGCAACATTAAACACCATTATCTTGTCGGGGCCCTGCTGGTCTGTCAGCAAAACTGGGCCGCATCCATCAGACGAGACTCCTGCTGAGCAAAGGTCTTCCATGAGGATCAGACATTCAGGATGTTCAGGCACCTACATTCATCAGGCCCCCTTAAACACATGACTCGAAACATTTTCTAAACACTGCAATGGTTCACTTCCCATCTGGGATTAATGAAGTCTATCCATCCATCTCTCTACCTCAGTGTCTCTGAACCCAGTCCGCAGGATCCCCCAGACAGTCCACATTTTTGCTCCCTCCCAGCTGCCAACACACTCAAGTAATCAAGAACACCGAATACCTGGCACAGGTGTGTTGGAAGCTTGGAGGGAGAAATAATATGGACTCTCCTAGGTTGAGAAACACTGCTTGCGTCTTCATTCCTTACATTACAAGCGATTGCTCCAAGACTACACGGGTAGCCCGATTTGCCCCATAAAACTGGCAAAAGAATTGAATTAGTCAGGGTTTCAATGTAAATTCATTTTATATGTGATTAAAAATGTAATTTCTTATAAATTGAACCACAGCACCGATCATCTCACGGAAGTTGCTTTCAACAACATATACGTAAATTTTCCCTTTGAAACCAGGACAAATACAGGACACCCATTTGCGTGCTTCAATGGAAGTCTATGGGGGATTCATGTACGTTTTGTCTAAAATTTCTAAATGGAGTATAGAAGAAAGCTTATTGGATAATATGCTGTGATTATTTGTTTTCGGAGCCCGCCCAGTCGCCATGTTTCACTGGGAATGTATGGAAGCTTCATATATAGGTTTTTGCTTAGACAACGTTGACTGGATGGATACGTAGACTTGCAGTCAGATATTTTAGGCCCACCTGGAAGCCAGGCTCCTCTGCACAAGACAGGATTAAGTACCGATCATGTTAATGCTCACAGCTTTCAAATGGTGTCAGCAGTGTTGGTTTGCAGTATTCAGTCGCCCTTTTGCATGCTGGTACACAGAAGCCCCGAATAACGGTTTACCACTTTGTCATCCTTAGCCACTGGCATTTGAAAATTCGCTAAATGAAGTCGTTATCATTGAGTGTTGAATTTGACCATATATTTAATTTTCAAGTTCATTGATTTTGGTATCACTTTAATTGATCGAGCACAAATAGCATGGTATTATACTATTACTTACGTATTAATTAACCAGAAACTAAGTCTTAGTTACATATTGATCTCATATTAATTCATCATTAATGAATTGTGACGTTTTCTCTCATGCAGTTAATATATCTGTTATTATATCTGTTAATTCTGTAAATGTTTATGAACTACTGAAGGAACTACTAAAGGAACTACTGAAGGAACTACTAAAGGAACTACTGAAGGAACAAGTAATGAACACAAGTGAAATACTGATCTCATGTTTGTTCATCATTAATGAATGGTGACTCATCTTTTATCTTAAGTAGCGACTATATTTATTCATGATTTGTTCATGATTTGTACTTCAGTAGTAACTGAGTCATTACTAAGTTTTTGTGCCCAGTCAAGTAAAGTGTTACTGTGATTTTTAGTAGACTAGTTAGTTAGCTTGCTAATTAAGCTATGTGTGCGTTCATGCTGAGCTAGAGGCTTTGAAGAAACCTGGCAGACTCTGCAACTAATGTTGACTACATTCTAAAGAGGTCCTTTGATGAAGGAGGGCAGAATTTGCATGTAAGTAGCTGGCCTACTAAAATACCTGCTGTTCACAGTTTGCTTCCCCTATTTTAAAAATCACCAGCCGCCACTGCCTTGCATATTTTTCACAGAAGTTATACGCCTTAATTCACAGGTAGCATTTAACCCTGCATTTAAATTCCAGGAATTTAGTATTCACAAAAATGCAATAAGTTCAAAAATCCGTCACGTGTTTCTTACTTGAGTCAGGCATTATCCGCAGGTCGCCCTCCTTGTAGTCGTCTAAGAGCTGGTACATGTATAAAACGGGGTCCTTCTCGTAAGTAATATAAAACCATGTGTTCATGATGGGTGCCCGCGCCAGCACCATGCCCCTCCACTCGTCCTTCGAGCCTTCCTCCGTCTCGAACATGTGCTCGACGGCTTTGCCAATCATGCTGTCAGCCAGGTGCACGTCGCTGATCCGGGAAGAGGCTGTGAGAAGGGTTCCACATAAAAAAGGCAGCCTAAGGGGGCAGCACACCTACACATACAACACTATAGCAGACAAAAACACTTCCCCAGGCCTGTAGAAGTGTGTACACTAGGTCCATTTAAATGCGTGACCTGTTTAATGTTTAAGAAAAAGGCTTTTGATCAAAAGGCTTTGGGTTCGTGTCTCAGTTTTTTTTTTTAATAATGGCTTTTGCCTTTTTTACAGGAATGTGGTTTACATTATACATTGGCAGATTCTCACTGACTAAACTTAAACCTGTAGTTTTGGCCCCCATTGGGGCACTGGTGCCACTAATAATAGATTATAACCCACAGATTGTCACAGTCTTAGTAAAGTACTAAGAAAGAAATGAATGTCACAATCACTTATGTGACACAGTTAGGGTCTTCTACCATTTCTGTCACCTAGAAAAGAACCCAACGTTCTTGTATAAGAACAGGATCCTAGCCACAAAACAACTGGACAGACTAAAAGCCTTGCTTAAACTATAGCATGACACAAACACTGGTTATTACAAGGCCCTACCTAACCATTTTCTGGGAAGACTAAAGATCACCACGAGATCTCCGCAGAACCTACCGATTCGGTCCGGTAAGACTTCGAGATTTTGCACACGCTCATCCTTATGAAGCTCGAGCCCATAGACGCAGTCGAACCCGTCATACTTGATCAGGTAGAGCGAGGGGTTCACGGGCACCTGGTCCAGGACCGTCCCTTTCCACTGTGTCGGGGAATTGCTGCCCTCTTTCCAGATGTGTTGAATCCGGCAACCCACAATGTTCCTCCTGGGCTGGGACACCAGCTTACTGGGCCCAACATTGCTCCTCTGCTTCCTGGACAAGGATCAGGACATAAGGGACAGAGTGAAATATCAATTCTATACACTAATTAAAGCAAAGCAATTATTCTATTTATTCTTTTATTGAATACTCCAGCAATGAATGGCAGTTTTTTTCTTTTTTTTGACGACTGGAGTTTCCCACAACACTAGCTTCAATGAGTATAAATTACATTGATTTTTGTTACCATTTTTTTTCTCTTCTCTTTCTTTTTGTTGTCTTTCCCTTCTCCTGTTCCTGCCCAGTCTTAAGGTGGTTTTATTACCTAATTAAATCTAAAGTACGCAACAGGAGGAGTATCCCAAACATCTCCTTTCAGATCAAATCTGACCCGATAACAAGGGCAACCAGACCACACATTCTGCTTGCTAATATCTCGGGACAGGACAAAGGGAAAAGAAAAAAAGGAAAAGAAAAGAAGAAAAAAAAAAAAGAAAAAAAAACAAACTGATGATTTAATCCAGGTCTCAGCACATACATTACCACAAACCTGCCAAGCAACTGTCTGAAGTGGGCATGTACCATCATCTCAACTGGGTCCCCAGTTCCACTAATCATCCATTGTGAAACTGACCACTTATTAAAGAAATTCATTATCAAGAGTGTTCGTTATAGAGGGTGTTCTGTGAAAAAATTCCAAAAATAAACATGGCATTTAAATGATTATTTAATTATACTTTAAATGATTACTTTACAAAATGATTGTTTAAATTGCAATTTAAATTATACCGAAAATCATCAAAATTATATGTCAAAGTCACTCATCAAACTCAGTAGGCCAGTTCTAGACAAAACCTAACATCTGATTGGATACATTGCAATCTAAGTCAGAGCAGATCAATCTTGCCTAGTTGACTGAATTCTCATTTATATCAGCATTTTGTCTCTTCCATCCTGGGACCGTATTACGTCCTAACGTCCCAAAATCTTAAGTAAGCTCTCATCACTTTAGGATAACAGTTTTCTGTCTGAACTTTCACTGGCCACTACGTAGTGTTAGCTAACTGAGTTTCATGGATGACCTTGACGGATAATTTTAACAGTTGCTGGAATAATTCAGATAATTTAAATAATCATTTAAAAAATATTTAAAATGACATATTTACAAATAATCATTTAAAGTGTGATTTAAATTGCATATGTATTAATAATCATTTAAATGACATTTATTTATTGAATATTGTCACCCTCCATAATTTGTCTTAAACTTTTCTATTTTCCGCATCTTAAACTACTTTTAATAATAAAAAAAAATCATCAATACTATTCAACTCTATTCTTAAATTAGAGACACTTCTTTAAGATTAAGGTCCACTCTGTTCTACAGAGTGAGAAATATCAGCATGCAGTTCATCAGCTATGGCGAAATAGGTAGTGAGATCACAGTGCTTCTCATTATGCATTTACAAGCCAATGTTAAAGAGCATTCCCCTGTGAAATACAGTTTATTCTGAACCAGGACCCTACAATCACCATTTCCAGGTCCCCGTGAATGATCTTTACTGCATGCGGGATTACATGTCTAGTGTGATGATGGGATGTTCTTGTGCATCATGCAGAACTGCATGCTGGTGATGTGCCTAAACATCTTCCAGTGCACCATTCAAGGGAACCAGACCCTCAGCCTCTTGACTATACATCCTATATATTACTGTACTTCAGAACCTAAGTGAAAGCTAGGCAATGGCTGGTGTGTTTACGAACAGCCACCCACACCTACATCTTCCACCCACAATCAGTCATTGTATGATCAGTTGGCGTCACTAGAGGAGAACTCTAATCGAACGGCAATGCCATGTGGCAACAGGATGCTGCATGGCTATCCCTACTGACATTGTCTGTGCCTGCATCTGAAAGTGTATGCTTCTGCAAGAGTAACATTCTGCAGCAGCCTACGAACGAATGCCTACTGGCGCACAAGTGCGCAAGCAACAAGGCTAGAAGGGAAAGTGAAAGAGGAAACGAGTGGCACACATGCAGAGGGCAAGAAACGGAAACAAACTTACTTGTGGGAATTTTTCTTTTTCATCATGTTTGCAGATACACCTGCATGACCTAAAATTTGCAAAAAAAAAAAAAAAAACAATAAGCGGAGACCTCGGTTAACGTCACAACGTCAAACATGATATCTGAGCAAACAGAAACACCAATGAGGTTCCTAGCGGATGGTCTCCTTTGACTGGATTGCTATACCTTTCAGAAAAAAAAAATCAAAATCTCTGTCATCATATGCAGTTAAAAACGCAGAGAAACCAGGCTGATTAAAACAATGACAAAACCAACATGGTCAATGTTTGGTAGATGGGACAGTAACACCGCAGATGTTCATTACAGGTTCTTCCCAAACCAGATAAATGGCCATAATCGGCCTGAACCAGAATCTACTTTCCGTTTCTGGAGATTAATCCGCTCCTTCAACTTATTCTTAAAAACATTCAGACTAGACAATAAGCTTGCACATTTTTCAGAACAGAACACCGTAACACTGTAATGAGGCGGCTAGATCACATGACACAGCTCTGAAATCCACAGTCCTTAAATCTGAAAAGCACTCTGTCACCCCTCTCTGTGTCTGTCAAACTAAATTCCTAGCAGGTTATGAATCTTTATTAGCCATCATCGTCAGAAGATCACTGAAAAACAGAAAAAAACCTGCAGCATTCAAAACACGTGCGGCTGCACTTCTTAGGACACCAAATCTACTACAAACGTCAGACATTTTCCTCTAACTGCAGTAAAAGCCAGCTGTGTTTCACACATTAAACAAACATCGTTCCATCTGCAAAGTAAAAAGGTTTCAAAAGCCTGATTCACTGTAGGAATGGGTCTATGACTGAAAACTGAGTCCAGATCATGCAATAAGGACAGACACAGCTGTGCAGGGTTGTGGGTTTATGTTAGAGCGCTGTGTGTTCTAGTCTGAATGACACTCCTGATGTTCTCTGAATGTCGCTATATAGCACTTCTCAGGACTGAATCGTCTTTTTTTCCTGGATTATTTTATTGTCACCGTTTTCTTGCTATATCCATAAAATATGGTATTAATTATTTCTAACGTTTACTAGAAAATACTTTTATATCCTTTTATCTTCTCATTCCTTTATATTTTATTCCATTTTATTTTTTTTTGTTTGTTCATTTAGCTTTTATTTACTCTAAACATTTATTTTATTTAGATATATTCCATCCTTCTATAATTTCATTGACCTGTATGTTAGCTGCTTCTCTGTCTTTGGTTTTATTTTAATCTCATGTGAAGCACTTTGAGCTGCATTCTATGTATGCAAAGTGCTATATACATAAAGATTATTATTACTATTAGGTTCTTGCCCTGTTGGTAGATGATGAGTAGTTCTTGCTCCTATCCTGCTTACACTGGTATTTGGGCATTCATCTTGTAAAATAACTGATTTATTCCAAATATGCTTATTTCACAGACTGACCTATCTAATGTTTTTTTCAGATGAAAAACCACATTATAAACATGTCTTAATAAAGCTAAATTAAACCTCAACAAACAATTATGAAAGAAGCCGAGCTTCCTGAATGTATCCATCACGTCACGTTAGCACAAAGAGTTGCTAATGTCTCACATATTTCCACGATGATTCACCGTAGCCTTTTAAATATCCATAATCTCAGACGTGTTAAATTACTGTACTAAAGTTTCCTCATCGTGACTAGAAATATATAACAATGACAATACTGAAAATCATTAACAGACATGCTACTCAATACATTACGTTTTTAATGACATGGGGCCAAAGTAGTGTGTTCAAACACCAACTGTTACACACGCACACCAGCTCTGAAATACCCTCACCTGAATCAGCTCTGGGTCTCTGGCCAGCCGTCTTCCCGAAGGGAGTCTTCATTCATCTGGGTTTAGGTGGGCAGCGAAGCTGCTTGAACTGGGGGTAGGGAGGGGAGAAAACACGGCCCCCACCGTGCAGGTCGAGGCCCCTCACTGCCGTGTCCACGCCACCGGTGGACCAGGTGGGATTCCAGCCTTGAAACCCCACCCCCAACAGAGAGTGCATGCATATGAAACCAGCCTGCGTTGGGTCTTATAGGATAGTCCAGAACCCTGGTGGTTCCATATTATCCAGAGACAACTCTGAAGCACAGTGGCTTTAACGGAAGGTATAAGCATTCCATGAAGAGAAAATGCAAGTATTGTGAAAAAAACACATTCAATCTGTAAACAGCATGTGTTGTCCAGTTGGCATTCCCTCACTTCCTAGAAGGCATTTGCCACAATCTTGGGCAGGATCAGCAGTTGCCTAGGGCCTCTAAATTACTTGTGTTATGGAGGAAGTGAAATGATCATCAGTTTTCTTGGTAGAGGGGACTCCCAAGTTAAGCTTTGCTTAGGGCCCCTTGAAAGGTAGAACCAGACATCACCACAGTTCACATGAAAACAGCACCTTTACACAACTGGCAGATCCTAGGGGGCAGTCACTTTAAGACCTGTCATGTTTTCTTTTCCTACAGCTCTCTCCACACATTGTGGGTTTATTACATATAAGCATGTCAATGGTGGATGAAACATGACATAATTGATTCTGCACAAAGAAAAACAAACACTGCATGGCACCGCCATTAGATAAGTAAAGCGTCTTCAAAAAATATCGATCCCAAAACTGTTTGCAACACTTAGAACAATTCTAGCATGTAATACCTATTTTTAAAGGCACCAAACATCCAGTCCTTGGCACAAATGTGTATTAATCAAAGAAAAATGTTGTTTTCAGAACACAACAGAATTAAATTCTTATAACTCATTAAAAATGCTGCTTTTCACTGTATTAACAGCATCAGAGCCCTGTCAGCTAGTTCAAGAAAAACTCGTTTGTGTGGGATCAGTTATCATACAGAAACACTGAGATATTGCCCTCTATTTGAGAGGTCAAAGCACTGAGTATTGCCTCTTGTTTCCTTCATTTACAAATTATGGCTTTCAAATGGTAACTGTAACTGAATTGTTCTCTTTCCATGACAGCAAAATTATTTTCAATTAATATTTATGTTGACTGATTTTTGACTCTGAGCCATCTGGCTATATGACACCACCAGAAATGCATCCATCCATTTTCTATAACTGCTTATCCAGTGCAGCGTTGTAGCGATCCTGGATCCTATCCCAGGAATACAGAAATGCACAGGGGTGCCAGTGCATCGCAAGGTAATCCACAGCCATGGAGGCTGAGCACTATCCCCTGAGTCACCACGCTTTGGGTGGGAGCGGTAGCAGTAGCTGAAGAGTAACCAGGTTATGGAACGCCACACAGAAAACCATTTGTGTACTTTAAATGCACCTTTAAGATTCAAACTAGTTAATGTAAAATACAAACAAAACTGATGTTATATTTTCCAGTTCAGGAGCAGCAATCTTGACCCTGTTCTATAAATTAACACTGCATGCCAAATCCAATTTACTTAGGTTTCGTTGTGTAAACCTAAAAGAAGACGAACTGAGGTCATACAGAACAATGGGCAAAAGACAAGTCTTCCTGCTGCTAATTTAATGCTAATAGTGCATACATATGTAATTGTACACATATAATTATTCAGTGCCAGCACACGAAAATTCATTTCGGAAAGGTGCAAAAAGATGAAATGCACCAAAATTGCTCCTTAAAATAATGCTGTTTAAAAAAATAAAACAATAAGCTTGGCGGTAAGAAGTCGTGAAATTCTTTTTAAAAAGCGTTAAGCATTCGTTCACCTTTTTATGGATTTTCATAGCAGGATTTTCTGTTTTCAAAAGCATCGGGATAGGCCGATCTAACCAATCGGACGACACGGCGCTTGTGACGTCACTATTAGCCTCGAGCGATTAATCGGCCGCCAGGACAGCCCCGCTGGAGCGCAGCGGCGTGACTTTTGACTGTTTGTGTCGATTTACTTAGAAATTACCCCAGCACTGCGCCCCCACCAGGGCTGCTATCTCATCCTCTCGTTATAAAAGCAAAGGCCCCTCCCCCTCCACTAACAACAGCACAACTCAGAATGTAAGGTTGCATCGGTTGTGAAGGCATGTACCAGAATGCGACAGATGCACGACAGACCCATCGCCGCTGAGCCAACAGCATTAGTGGTTTGGTGATGGTTATTTCACAATACTGTTGATAACGAGTTTCAGTCGTGAATTTAAAAATACAGCCAGAATCACCCCGCCCCTGCAGACACTGGCTTTAGGAAGAACTTGTCAAGCTGAAAAAAAGCCTTTGTTCGTTTTAAATGTTGCATTACCACTGCATAGTGTGTGCAGTATATATAAGCACAAAATGGAAGCTTTCGCCCTGGATTAAAATCTAGCTAGAATATTTAATAAAACATGCCAAGCTCACGTTGGCGAAGTGAGCAAGAAAAAAAAACTACCCATGCAGCAAAATCTGCAGCAAAGCTTACAGCTGGACGGCAGTTTAGTTAAAGAAGAAACACTGATTAACTTTCCACAGTTCACTAATATTAATAACACTGCAGCCTTTCAACCAGTGCACTAACCTGCGGGTAATGTTAACTGTCTAGTTACCTGGTTGCCTGGTTACCTATCCAGGCGATACAATAAATGTAAATCGAGCATTTAGTCTGGTCAGACGGGCGTGTAAGTGACCTTAAAGCATGACAGGCAAATCAGGGGGGTTTCTTGGAAATGGGCCGAATGGATCAGCGTTGGGGCGATTGGAAACGCGCAATGTAACGCCGATTGCAGCGCCGTCTGTAACGTAGCCGACCACCGACAGCACGGCGGATCGTAACGCAGAGACAAGAGCGTTGGCAGCGACGGCGCGTCAGCCATGTTGCAGCGCCGCGCTGCGCTCGGCTCCAGCCCGCAGAGCAGCGCACAGCGGCACAGCCGAACAAAGGAAGGAAGAAATCGTCCTCCATCCGACACCAGAAGCACATCTCAGACGAGCACGAAACGACGCCCTTAACCAGCAAAATGTATCAGAGGGCACCCAGACCTCTACAAGCGTATCGCGCTGCATGTTTACGCTACCCCCCCGGTGTTGAGTGTTTAGGAGTCGCTTACCCGGAGTATTGATAAGATGCAGGTCGCCAGTTAATCTCGCCTCCTGTTTCCCACCGTCTCAGCCTCCGTTTACAGGCAACCCGAATTCCACCGCCGAGCCCCTCCCCTTTTGCGCTGCCAAATAGTGATCCAGGCGCTGTACCAAGAAGACAAGGCGCTCTCTGTCTTCCTGCTAAATAATGAGACCCTGTGTCGAGTGTGAACTGCACTGGATTGTAGTCCTTATAACTATATCTCGAAGCGAATTTAATAAGTGTTCAACACATAGTTGACGTTTTACTAACTAATCCAAATTTATTAAATTGATATTTTTAGCAAAATGAAACGTCTCATGTAGGGGATGACAGTGTGTTTTAATCTAAGAACTGCCGAATTAAATTCTGAATCTGTCAATCAAAACTATCGCGCTTTTGATTCCCTCTTTTCTGATCAAATAAAAATTGCTGTTGGCCTTTCGCTGAATAGAATTACTCCAGGCTGCTGGTGCATTATGCCTCCCAGAGGGGAGAACAACTCAATGAAACAAAGTGTTTTACATTTAACAGAAGAAGTCCATTCATAAAGAATTTACTTGTGTGGGCAGCCACGACTGGTAAAATGGTAGCTTGGCTGGGCTTTTGTCGATACCCCTGGATTGTTAGGGCTGCCATGTAAGCATGACACGACAGGTGATTTATTAGCACAAATTAAAAGACGCTTAGCAGCCAGAGCAGTTTTCCAAACAATAATCATTTTGGTCATGTGGAATGTGTTTCAATATTTTGTTTTTTCATCAGTTGTGCAGTAATGTGTGCCACACATCCATCTTGTTTGACAGTTAGTATTCATGCAAGGTCCCAATTATGTTATATTCATTTCAGAACAGTAACGTGATATTCCAAATGTTAACAACTAAAGCAACTAGATAACAATGAACTATCTATATTCATTTATTGCTTTCCATTCTACCTGTCCCAGTGAGGGTTGACATTTGTAGGGAACAACATCAAACATTTTAAATGGGGGATTGCTAAGTAATCTGAAAAAAAAAACTGGATAGACAACCATTCTAAAGCAATTACTGGAAATTATATATACAGTCTATTTTGCTTGCTGTATAGAGTATAAGATTACGCTATATTACCAAGCTACTAAACTAATCTTTGGAAAGTAAGCTAATCTTAGGAAAAATTAGATCATATTTCATCAATTTTCTCACCATGTATCCTGGTCATGGTTGCCAGGAGCCAAGCTCAGGGCACAAGACTGAGGTACATCCTAGACAGGATGTCAGCCCATCTCAGGGCACACACACACACAACGGGAAAGTTAAAGACACCAATTTGCCTAACTACATGTCTTCAGACTGCAGGAAGAAACCTGCACCACCTAGGGATAAGGTGTTATCTCCAGGGACATGATTCAACCCACCAACATTGGAGGTATGAGCTAACTGTGCTAGCCAGTGAGCCACTGTCATATTCAGTTTGAATGAGATACTCTCTCAGCCAATATACACTGATTATGGCCATCTGAGCAGTTTTTGCAGAAATCCATCCATCCTCAACTGCTTACCCAGTATTTTGTGGTGGATGTAGCTTAGTGGTAGAGCGCATGCATTGCCCTGGGTCCATTCCATAGTATTTCCCTGAATTTGGGGGTGGTGTGTGGCTCAGTGGATTAGGCCTCTGTACCTGTTATCGGAAGGTCCAGAGGTTCTGGATGAATACCTGGCCCGGTGCTCTGACCTCAAGCTTTGCTCTCACCTCTATATACGTGTATGCTTTCCAAAGGAAAGCAAGATGGTTTATCCTAGAACTACCACATTCCAATGTACCTGTTCTTGTGCAAATAAGGCTTCAATTTGAATATTACAGGTCTGAGCCTGGAGACTCTGGTTGGAAGCACAGTGCACAAAGCTGGGGACCTGTTCGACAGTCCATGACAGGGACATGCTAACTCATCAGTTCACATAACTGCATATTTTATGGACTGTGGGAGGAGACCGGGGTACCTGGAGAGAATGAACACAAACACAGGGAAAAAAAAGAAAAATCCACACACAGGTCTGTCGATGGGATTCACCCTGGAAATGTGAGGCTACAGTGTTAACCTGTCACGACCTAGCTAGGCTAAGCAGGACTCCAAGGCTCTGAATTCTGAAGCAAACCCCTAGGGGGGACTTTATTGTAAATGGAACACAGGATCGGAAGTAGTGACACACAACAATGACCAGACTGATAGGCAATGGATGTAGGAGCACTTAAATACAACATCTAACGAGACTAAACAGTAGACAGCTGGAGACATTCCACACGAGGGCAGGAATGTGAGGTAAGGCGGGATAGGCTGTGGGGGTGGCCGGTTACAGCCACGTCAGGAACGGCGCACAGGAAGGGCGAGGTGAACATAATGGGCAGGACGAGCAGGCCATGACAGTTAACCAATCAGTCACCATGCTGCCCCTTATTACAGAAACGATCTGACTAAATACATTTTATATCCATAGTACATGGCTTATAAATCTGTAAAGTTTGTGGTTTTGTGAATAATCTCATAAAATATTCCAAGAGGATAAAATGAAATGCCTCAGCAGCTCACTGTCCAGTTGTATTGTGATTTTCTGATAGATAACTTAATTCAATCATTATGCTATATTGAAGATTATTTGTGACAATGCTGACAATATATTTGCATTTTAGTGCTCTGTTCTTACTATAAACAAAGACATCAGATAACCGATTTAACATCTCTGTGAAGCACCTTGTTTAAGTGAATTATACATTTAGACAATCTGAATTCAGATGTTATCAAATAGGTTTATATTACCTCAGTTTAATCTCTGGTACAATTGGATCTTAATGCAATAATTAGGTCTTCCTAGCCTCATGCCATTTCTTATGGATATGTAGCATAATACATTTCCAAGCCTGTCACCATAATTCCAGATCCATCTTGTTTTTTTATATATAAAAAATGTAAGACCTTCCCCATCAGAGTACTGCATTGCACAAATTGTGTTTTCTCTGGTACCTATGACAACCAAATGTTCCCTGTGTGCTTCCCTGACTTTAGCAGAACCAGCTTGTTATTTCTAGAGGGCAGTGTGTAGCTGTAGTACATTTCCTAAAATACCAGCTAGAGGAACACACTTCAATGACGCATCTAAGGCTCTTACTAAAATGAAACAGTGTTGCTTCCACTGGTCATCAGCTTCTTTTCCCTATTGGTCAGGAAGGTGTCCTTGGCTTATTGCTCATACTGACTAATTGGTGTTGTAGTGACATTTTGAAATATCCACCAATTTTCTACAGCTGTTTATCTGGTACAGCTTTGTGGTGAGCCTGGAGTCTATCCCAGGAAGCACTGGACACTAGGCTGGAGACACCCAGGACATCCTGAGGACAGACTATGGGCAATGGCAATGTAAGGACACGAATTTGCTTGATCATGTGATTTTAAACTTGGAGAACATTATAACACGCACAATGTCGGTGGCATTCAAAGCCACAAGGTGAGAGGCCACAGTGCTGCCTGTGATTAAATAAACAAAATTACATTATTAACACATTTTTATAAACAGTTTATTTTGAGGCGCAGCACAGTTCAGTTGTGTATTTAAAAAGTATATTAAATGTAATTTTTAAAAAATTGCCCTTAAGTGTTAGTAAATAAAACACTTCCATGTGCTGCACAAATCTCCAGGCATGTCTGTATAGTCCAGCTTTCAACAGTAATATGGGAAATGGGGTGACATCATTTATCAATTTTGTTGACATGTTCTGGTCATGTTCCCTCATCCTGGCAGTGTCAGTGATGTACAGTCGTCTTTCAATGCAATAACTTAAGTGCAAGGCAACTTGGACAAAAATACTCAAACATATGAAACAATTTGACCCTGAAGTGGATAAATATGATAGCTTGACTGGCAATGTTAGTGTTAACGTGGTGCAGCTGTAATGTTAAAAACAGTATTTTTCCCATAAAAGTCCTTAAACGCCATGTGTCTTGAAGTATTTCTATTCTGTCTTCAGGGCCTTATATATCATTTGTAAATGTATACAATATATACAGCGTGGTGATAAATACCCCAAAAAAGCAAAAATAATAAACAAATAACAAAGTGAGTTAATATATTTCAGGTAAGCAAAAATGTGCAATTTTATTTTCAAAATTTATTACAGAAAAGTGGTGCAAAATGTACTAGTTCATGTTATAATGAAATAAATAACTTGCAAGTTACAATTAAAGAATTTCTGTAACTACAGACAGAGGCATTCAG
>JAAGVU020000040.1:7326235-7349476 GCA_011763525.2 Mormyrus iriodes | reverse complement strand
AGAGAGCTGAGCCAGAAGGCGAAGCTCTCAATTTATCGGTCGATCTACGTTCCCATCCTCACCTATGGTCATGAGCTTTGGGTAGTGACCGAAAGAATGAGATTGCGGATACAAGCGGCCGAAATGAGTTTCCTCTGCAGGGTGGCTGGGCTCAGCCTTAGAGATAGGGTAAGGAACTCAGACATTCGGGAGGGGCTCATAGTAGAGCCGCTGCTCCTCCGCATCGAAAGGAGCCAGCTGAGGTGGTTTGGGAATCTATCTAGGACGCCTCCTGGACGCCTCCCTGGGGAGGTGTTTCGGGCATGTCCAACCGGGAGGAGGCCCCGGGGCAGACCCAGGACACGCTGGAGGGATTACATCTCTCGGCTGTCCTGGGAACGCCTTGGTATTCCCCCAGTGGAGCTGGAGGAGGTGGCCAATGAGAGGGAGGTTTGGGCAACCCTGCTTAGATTGCTGCGGCCGCAACCCGACCCCGGATAAGTGGCAGATAATGGATGGATGGATAGATGGATGAAAAAAAAAGTGGTTTCCAAGCCAGATCTTCAGTGGATGTGCTGAGTCTTGCTCAACATGAGCTCTTAATTGCTCAAGGAAGGAATGTCTTATATTTACACTACAGAGCAATTTACACTAGATGTCAGTCAGGACATGATGCTCATAACAGACGTGCAGAATGATTTAATGGTACCTGTTTTGGGAGTATACATGTAATAGATGTTTTCTTAAGAAGTTCAGGTATGGTACCTGGTTTTTGGAATATAGCAGCAGCTTTCTTTGGAATTTACCTGTATGCTTCAGTCAGACGATCAAGGCTGCTGTTTGCTGTAAGTTCATTTTAGTATTATCCTGTTTAAAGGACTCCAGCTTATAAAAAGAACAATAAAATGATTCAATGGCCAAAAAATGAAACTGTGTCCTCTGGCAGACAGCCAGTCGGCCTCTCCACTAAAATAGCACTTTGTTAGCATTTGTTAGCATTATATCACCTTGGAAAAAACAGGTGCTGGGCTTTGGAAGTGGTACAAGGCTCCTGTCAGTCATTTCTGTCTTACGGCCATGGCAGGCATATGAAGGCTGCCGAGTGATTCATGCAATTTAAAGATAAATCGTTCACGCCGAAAACAGTCATGTGACCATCAGGAGGAAAAGTTATTTTTAATCTAACAGTTCTCTGTTAGCAGCAGGAGCAGGAAGCGCTGGCTTATGACTGATTATATGCTTTAGTTCTGTAAACATTTGGTAAAATCAAAAATATGGTGATGAAGTACAACATTCTTGAATTAACAAATCATACAGAGAAGAGATGTGATCTGTTTGCAACATGACCTGTAACGAAGTTAAACAACTAAGAAAGATTAGCAAAGTTAGGTTATTTTTACTCTTAAACACCTCTTCACTAAAATAGACAAAGGGTGTAATAACAGAAGCAAATCAATGTCCAGGTATGTATGAGTTGTAAATGTATAAACTTTTCAGCAAGGTCATGAACTTCCCTAAACACAAGCTCCTGTTTCCATCATCTCTGTTCATGTGTGTCATAATATCATGTGTAGCGACAGGATCCCACCCACGCGGACAATGCCTAATGGGTCATAATGATGTGAGCACAACGCTCCCCCCCCCCCACAACCACCACCAAGTAACTGGTGACCTTATGACAAGGACAAGGTTGTCCTTTGACTTCGGGGTGCAGAGAATAACCTGATACACACACCCGTTGTTTATTTAAGTAATGCAATCCATGCCTGCTGTTCTAAGACTCGTGTTCAGGAGCATTAAGGGATATGATTGTTTGACCCTGAATGGTCTGGAACAGCTTCTTTCATAGTGAGAAAAAGTAAAATATGTGGAGTTGTGTGTGTCTGGGGAGGCTATGTGTGTACATGTGTGGAGGGTGAGTTAAAACGCTCAAGAGATTCCAGTGATCAACCCTAACATCAGTTTTCTCGATTCTCTCAATGTCGCTGGACTTTTCACACATTGGCAGGAACCCCAGAATTCCTGTCTGGCCTCCAAACCATCCTCTGAAAAGGCAGAGAGGGTGGAGATGAGTTGTCACAGGTTTGTAAATAAATGGCAGCCCAGAGGAGCGAGGAGGGTCTTCCACAGATGAATTCCGCCAGCCATGCCATTCTGGCCTGAACTTCTCCACCAACAGCCTCACTGCGGTAAGTATCCAGCTCCCGGCACTCAATTTCAGCTGCAGATGATGGCCAGTGCCTGGCATTGCACCAGATTCACTGGAGGAAATGGGTGACAAACCGTTTACACATTTTAACAGGGAACCTGTCGTGTTTTTATGCCTTATACATTCCGCAAGGTTACATACCATAAAGGCTTCATTTCAGAACTATGAGGACATAGCATTACCTATAAATACATCAGCTGAAATAATGTACCTGAGCATAAAAAGCATTACACATGTAAGCTCACAGTCAGACGTGATCGTAAGACTGATATTGATATTGTCTGAGGCTTATGCATTTCAGATTTTTCTGTTTGATGCCATAAGTAATAAAGGTAGATTCTAAATTGAAAGATGACGCTGTTAGAATGCGTTCACATACTGCTTAGCATATAATAGAGCTATTCACTTTATTTGCCATGTAATTCTGTCACCCGTCAACACTGCATGATGATATTCAGTGTTCAAAACATCCATTCACTGAAACAAATCTTTTGTCTGATATTTAATATTTAATGCTTTCCACATTAAAGTGTCCTCCTGTCTATATGTGGTATATGCTTGTGTATTTTAGATAATGAGCGCGGCAAAGATTCACGACAAATTGTCCATAATGAATTTCTGGGAGCAGAAAATTGAGAATCACAATCAGATGACAGGGAATGAAGATGAGAGAATGAAGAGGAGTGCACTGACCAGGTTAATCGCTCCTTCATCACCCGCACAAACAGTGCACACACTCAATACCTAGATCAATATATTGTTGGAATAATTTTATGCCATTTTACATTTACATCTGACACATTTAGCAGACCCTGTCATACAAAGCGACATACAAGTGAGACAAATAGCAAATTACAAAAATATGATTGTCAGAAAGTCAACAGGGCATAAAGGCAGCTGGGCTGAACTTCCAGTGAATGCCCAGGTACAAGTGTATGTAGTATTGAAACAGGGGCTACAGAATTTCTAACAAAGCAAGAACCTAGTAAGCCTATTCGTGGACCAGAAGTGCAGTATAAAAACATTCAAGGAACATAAAGAAGTATCATAATGATTAAGGTTAAGTTGTCTAGGTTCTGCCATGGTTAGTATTGAATGACAATCATACAAATATCATGAAATTTTAAACAAACAATTGCACAAAGGCAGACCAAGGAAGGTGAATCCTGCACTCACGACCGACCCATGCAATGCAGATTTAGCCTTCTGTGCTAAGGGGGTCCACAGAACTCAGTATGCCTTAGGTTCAGCTGGGTAGGATGGGTTCATTTCTCAATCAATGCTCTACAGTGACACCTACTGTCAGCTAGGCTTCTACAGGACTGCAGGGCCGTGGCGTGAAGGGCACGCTCTTCTGAGTGTGTTGTAAGAATCTGAAAAATGTTGGCTATTAACACATTCACATGCAATTATCCTTTAAACACAAGTAACCTCTGTCAATAGCAGAGTCTCACAAGCAGCGGGCAAAAGGATATTAATATGTATATTCTATTATTCCATCTTCTTCTTCTTGTGTACAAGCAGTGATAGTCACTTCTAAACTAAAGAAGTCTGTACTTTCTGACTTTCCTTCTTATTTAGATGTGTGTATCATTTGATGGTTCTTTATATGGCTTGTTGTTTGCCAGTGGTTTACATCCACATTCCCAGACGGTCAGCAATATTTTCCACTTTTCCTCTGCAGGAATGTCAGCGTGATATTATGCATGGATTAAATCGGGGCTTAGGTCTTCTAACTTGACCTGACCAACAGCTGACCGTATTCTTTCAGGATGACAAAAGTGTCTGGCGTCTAATTTAATATCAGTACTATCTGTCTGTAATAAACAGCTGCCTTATCTATGCCTGTTTCTAAATGGTAACCTGAGGTTTTGGGATGACTAGGGACCACAAAAATCTCAAAGAAAAAAAACTGGCAAGCAAGAAAAATTAACAGATATTAGAGAAACGTATTTTTCATATCTGGTGAGGGAGAAGCAGAGCACGTGTGACTGAGAATGTAATGTGATAATGAGAGAAGTTCAGCTGTGTCATAGCTCTGTGCTTATCGGCTGCATGTTGCCCTTCTCTCGTATCGGAGTCAGAGGAGGTTGACGAGGCCTAGGGCTCCTGGGAAACAGACAGGCATCCAGTTCAGCCCGAACAAGCCCCATCTGTGGAAAGTCCTCCTCAGAAACTGAGCGATTCTCAGAACACACACAGTATATGCACACGCAACTGCCCAAGTTATGAAGATGCAGAAAGACTCACAGGCACTGTATATTTTCAATATAAAACATTACAGATTAATGACTATCACTTTATGGTGGCTCTGTATAAATCTGAATACTTAATCTTCTATCTGTAAATTGCCACTACTTAAAAACTAATCAAATCTGGGTAACACTTCAGTTTAAGGTCTGTTGCTGAACTGTTAATAAACTGTTACTAAAATTTGATAGTAATTGATAAATAGCAAGACTCATTCATAAACAAATTTAGAAATGTATTACAATGATATCTTGTTCCTGGTACTTACTAAACAGCTTGTAAATCACTTGCAAATATAAAAGAATGGATTAGTAAGCATGCTCAAGAATGGGTTATACTGAGCATTGAGCTCTTTTTAAATACTTTGAGCCAGGCATAAGATATCTTTGTAATACATTTCTAAATTTGATTGAAAGTCAATCTTATTATTTACTAATATATTATCAAATGATTAGTAACAGTTTATTAATAGTGTTGCCCAAATCTAACGAAGATGTCCCTCCATTTTACCCTTCTTCTTGAGGGTCTCCAGGCTACGGATCGATTGGACCAAGAGGCTGGAAAGACAAACGAAGCACCTGAAGAAAGTCCACGAAGAGAGAATCAAGAGGCCCAAGTCGGCCGAAATGACAGCCAGTGCCTAGCTGGTCGATCTCTTTGACCTGGCCCAACCTGCCTCTCACTGAAGGTCTCTCCTCGTGCTCTTATCATCTTGCTCCTATTTGTCTTTCCAATAAAAAGCTGCTGTTCCAGCCACTGAAAACAGAGTTTAATTACATAAACAAACATATAAAGGCTTTACACAATATTACTAAGACAATACATTATCCATCGATCCTATCAATTTCCATAGCCACTTGACCTATGCAGGGTTACAGGGGAATGGAGCCTATCCCAGAATCTATGGGTATAAGCCACAGAATAACCCATGATAGGGTGCCAACCCATTGCAGGACACACACACCATTCACACACATACAATACATTGTATACAATATTTTCTGGAAAATTATCAGCTAGACGAAGTCAAAGTGTATAGTTCTTACTTGTTAGCAGGTTCAAGTAAATTCTGAAAAAAGTTCTCATATTCACAGAATGATGGACAACATCACTATTTTTCCATTAGAAGATTCCTTACCTCAACCTACAGTGACTTCCCAGACATAAATTGTATAATATTAACAGACCATCATCCTCCGATCTTGTGACACTTCCGGTATGGTCATCTATTACAGAAATAATAAACTGTCCATCACTTTGGATGAGACATGATCTTGTTTACAGAACTAGTGAAGTTCCTCACCTTCCTGTCCCAGTGAAAATCACTTCAGCTCTGCCGTGTCACATGACATTCAACGTTTCCCTCGACTGACAGGTGTTATGAAGGGCATGGATGGACACGCACACAAACACACACACTGACTATGTCCCTCAAGCACATGCAGACATATGACAATAATATCATAGCACCGTCAGTCTCTCATCACATTAATGACATATGTTAGGGTGACGCACTTAAATTATAGTTGTTGATGACGGAGTTGAAAGGTGTTGTCATGAGAGTGCAAAACATTGTTCCCCCTGAAGGAGTGTTAATGCTGATTATTTATTTTTTTCTCTACTCTGCTTCAGTGAAATTTCTCTGCTAAGAGAGTTTACGACAGAATGCTGACGTAGTCTTACTATCTTGATGAACGGAGACTCAGCAATCAGATGACTGTGGCAGTCTGCAGCTGAAACATGTCTGCCTTTGCAGAACACAGGGGTGGCAGACAAGCATGCTAGACTTCACCCAAAATTACCTCATTATTTTATACTCTATACATTCAAACAATGAGCATTTGGATCAAGTTTCCTCCTCAGTGTATTTTACTACAAGTCTGTTACTCTGACCACCTGCTGTTTGAATACTATTTTGGGCTGCATACAGCCATGTCCTGAGAAGAAGTGTTAATACACTTCTGGGTGTGAGGAACCACACAGCAGCTGTATGGGAGAGTAACCAACTATTTTGATTGGCTGTCACCTTCCGTCCCTAGCCATGCTTTTCAGATCTAGAGCTGTGAACAGGCCCCTGAGGTTGATGCAGATCCCTCCCAAAAACAACAGACACTTGCACAGTTTCCCAAAGTCATATCCTTGCTTAAACAGCGTCCTGCCCCAACAACTCTACATCTCGGCTGAAAAAGCTGTTATTACTGCTTAGTTGAACATGTGCATTTCATACCCACTATATGTATTGTTTGTGTATTTGTGCTACTGTGAAATTTGAACATGCATGTGTCTGATTCATACAGTACTTCTGTGACCACAAATTGTGTTTCCCCCAACTTTGTCTAATATAATGTTCTATTATGGTAACACTCCATTATTTTTAATGTACATTTATTTATTTAGCAAACAATTTTGTCCAAAGTGATGTACAAGTGCTGATCAGGGTCTTGAGCAGTTGGGGTTAAGGGCCTTGCTCAAGGACCTAGCAGTAAAGATTGGATTTGAATTGGGACGGGATTTGAACTGACAACCTTCCAATCACGGGAACAGAATCCGAACTGACAGAGACACACGGTCCTTCTGTTGGATCTTGTGTGGCGCAGGTTCTTTATGTGCCAATGTAAATTCTGGCACTGGCGAATAAATGAGATTTGGATTCTTATGGAAATAATACTCAGTATGTAGGAAATTGAGTCAAAGTGGCAATGGCTGACATGAGGGGATTTAGAAAGAATGTGGGGGTGGGAGTGAAGCTTGGGTTAGCCATGATAACATCACTCTCCAGTAGCAAAAGCAAAATAACCAGCAGGTTTACAGTTAGTTTAAACTGACCAGTCGTTTTTGTCACTCAGACAAAGCACCCAACACTACAGGTACATATAATGAATAATTGCCCCCCCTCCCAAACATGTTGCAATTTCATAAACGTACTAAAGAAAAATGGGTAATACTTTACTTGACGGGGAACAAATAATGTCATGTTATGCTATTACCTATGTATTACTTAACCACAAACTAAGTCTTAGTTACATACTGATCTCATGATAATTCATCATTAATGAATCATGATACATGTTTTATCTCAAGTAGTGACTATATTTATTATATCTGTTAATTCTGTAAACCTGTTTACTAGTGAAGGAACTACTGAATGGACAAGTCAAGAATAACACAAGTGAAATACTGATCTCATGTTTGTTCATCATTAATGAATTGTGACATCTTTTCTCAAGTCGTGACTACATTTGTTCATGATTTGTACTTCGGTAGTAACAGAGTTACTACTAAGTGTTTGTGCCCCATCGAGTAAAATGTTACCAAAAAATGTGAATACTCCATCTTTAAGGACCAGGTTATGATGAACCCTTTGCCTGTCCCAGGAAGCACAGCGCACAAGACACTCTATGTGGAATGTCAGTCCATTACAGGGCACACACACGAAAGGCAATTTCGAGATGCTAATTTGTATGGCCTTGTGCTCTTGGACCACAGAAAGAACCCCAAGTATCCCAAGCCAGGACAAGGAATCAGACCCCAAACCTAGAAATGTGCAGCAGCGCTGTTACTTACTGAGGTACATCCATCGCTATTTTGAAGAGCCATATAACACAGTGGAGAAGCTGTAATTTACTTTCTGGTGCCATCAGGTGGAAAGTTGGATAAAAATAGACCACATGCAAAAAGTACAACTCTGCTGAAGATTGCTTAAGGTGCTATGCACCTGGTGGCTTAATGGTTACGGAAACACACTTGTGATTGAAAGAGTGCTGGTTTGAATCCCTGATCAGCAAGGTACTGAAGTTGTTACTATGTCACATATGGGTTAAATGCAGAAGATATACTTCATTGCTGAGCATTGTGGTGTGTCAATGATAAGTCATTTTCACTTCACTATCAAGGGATCAGCACCACATGACATCCTCAAAGACAGAAGCTCACAGAAATCACACTAGAGCTCAGGCTGTGCTGTCATGGTTCAGTTTCTGAGGACTGCAAAATCTCCTGCCTTTCCCACTCAGAACACTCAAATCTTCCTCTTCAAACCACACACAAGAACTGGAACTCTCATGTCTTCCAGCCACTACACTCCAAAACAGGCTTCTTAGACCAAAGTTGCTTTAAGAGTAAAATCAGCTTCACAAAATGTAGGGTGTGGTGCTGGGATGTAGTGGCTGCTAAAGATGCTAAATTTACTAAAACTTCAACGTTAATAGTCAGTCCCTCGGTTACGAACGAGGGCCATTCGCTAAGCCAGAATCACAAATCTGTAGGCAAGTCAGAACAGGTACATACAGCTCATATTTAGCATCAGTCAAATGTTTATTTACTGTACTGTACCTTGAGCTAATGAGCCGCAGAAGCCACGCAATGTTTTCATGAGCATTACAAAGTAGTGCACGTGTTCCTTATTACGAACCATTGCGTTTCACTCAATTTTTTAATATAAACTTTACGGCAGTCTGTTCATAAGTACGAGTGTTCCGTAAGTCAGACCTTCTTAACCAAGGGGCTGCCGGTATGCGGCGAGCCATAAACATTATAATTCCAGACAGACACTTAATGTACTAGGAGCATATAAGCAGTCTTTATTTTCATTACACATCTACTCAAAAGATTTTGTTAACACAAAAAACATCCATCTGCTGAATTCTAAAACAGAACATGTTGAAAACAGGGCAACGGCCATAATTATGTGGCACTAAATCAGGGTAGTTCCCATTTTAAAAATCTCATTCTTTCAGACATCCAACTTCATGGGGAGATGTAATATATGAGAGGGCTGCACTGCCTCCGTATTGCTCCCCGTAAACCATTATCCACCAGGGATACAACAAACACTGCTTGCATATGGACCAGGGCGGGGGGACGGGGCACAGAACTATTTCTTCTTCTTCTTGCCCTTCTTGCCCCCCTCACCTTGCTGCGTATTCTGGTCCCCGCCGCCACTCTTCTGTGTCCGCGTCTTCAGTTTGGGGATCTTCTCTGCCACATAAAACATCACGCTCTTCCCTGTGCCACATGACAGATTGAGAACAGTTCATTGACAGTTCAAAACATATGATCTATTTGCCTAAAGCTCGGAGTCTTTGTAGTGGGATTAAAAATACACTATATGGTAAATAAAGATATACTATATATACTAAAGACACTGGACAAAAGTATTGGGATACAGCTCTAAATCATTGAATTCAGATTTCTCATTCAGACCCATTGCCACAGGTATATAAAATCAAGCACCAAGCCATGCAGTCATTTGTGAAAGAATGAGTCGTTCTGAAGAACTCAGTAAATTCATGCATGGTGCTGTCATAGGATGTCACCTCTGCAATAACTCAGTTTGTGAAATGTCTTCCCTGCTAGATCTTCCACAGTCAACTGTAAGTGGTATTATTGCAAAGTGGAAGTGTTTAGGGACAACAGAAACTCAGCCACAGAGTGGAAGACCACATAAAGTAATAGGGCGGGGTCGCCGAATGCTGAGGCGCATAAAAGTGGCCAACGCCCCTTAGTTCCAGTGAAGGGAACTCTTAATGCTTCAGCATACCAAGACAATTTGGCCAAATCTATGCTTCCAACTCTGTGGGAACAGTTTGGGGAAGGCCCTTTTCTGTTCCAGCATGACAATGCTCCAGTGCACAAAGCAAGGTCCATAAAGACATAGTTGGGTGAGTTTGGTGTGGAAGAACTTGACTTGCCCACACAGAGTCCTGACCTCAACCCCATCAAATGCCTTTGGGATGAATTACAACGGAGATTGTGAGCCAGGCCATCACGTCCAACACCAGTGCCTGACCTCATAAAAAATGCTCTCCCGGATAAATGGGCAAAAATTCCCACAGACACTCCAAAGCCTTGTGGAAAGCCTTCCCAGAAGAGTCCGGTTGTTATAGCTGCAAAGGGGGGGACCAATTCCATTTTGATGCCTATGAACTCAGAATGGGATTTCATAAACGTTCCTGTGGGTATAATGGCCAGGTGTCCCAATACTTTTCTCCATATAGTGGGTGTCACTGCATCCCCTTTAACACCGAGTTAAACCTTAATTGCTCCAATAAACCATACAGATTTTTAAAACTACATGAAGCATAGTTCTGTCAAATTTAAATGCAGTATAAATGTAACACAAGCAAACACTGCCAATGCGTGCTAGTATGCATAAATGAGATCTGAATATTACAATGTATGTGACCTTCATGCATGTATGCGGTTCTTACTGCAGGCTAAACTCAAGAAGAGAAACTCACGGGATGACAATTTTTCATCAACTGGGGTTCCGTCTTCTTTCTTGATCTGGACTCGCACTCGCCCCCTGAACTGCACATCCCTGTTCCACTCTCGAGGGTACATCTTATTCTGCACAGAGCGCCGCAGTTGAGAGCTTTAAACCCCCCCTTCCTTAAAAGCTGCTTTGGGAAACCATGTAGCAGAAGGTCAAAACGCAAGAGCAAACCTCAACGGAAACATTCATTCCAGCAGCGGTCAAAACGTCTCGGATTTCACAGCACGTGGGGTTTTCCACTGCCTGGAAAACAAAAGCCAGGAGGTTACAGGAAGCTGTTCACAATGAGCACTTTTAAAAAACCTTAAGCATCATAACAGACCCCTCAGCAGTCAGGCAGATTCAACCACTCTGTCTGAAAGCGCCCCATTAATATAGTGAGTATGCTCACACTTTTATAAAACCATCAGTGCCAAGGTCAATATCCATCCATTGATCTTCCATAATCACTTATCCAGGACAAGGCTGCAGTGAACGTTAAGCCGATCCAAAAAAGCATGGCACAGGGCAAGGGACACCCTGTATATAAGGTCAGTCCAACACAAAGAACACACATGCACTGAGCCTGCTGCAGCTGACCAGCTGAGCCAAAGTGAGCATTCTCCACAGCAAAATAAAACCCATCTCCGCAATACATGCAATGTGTTGAAATGGGGAAATAGGATAAAGAAACACGTGTGCGCGCGCACACACACACACACACACACACACACACACACACACACACACACACACACCTTTCACCTTTTCAGTTGGGATTCGCCGTCCTTCAGCTATTGTCTTCTTACTGTTAATAAATGCAGGATAAATGCATATGAACCTGAAAGATTAAACAAATGAAAGCACATTTATTGAGGGACACAAGTCTTTGACATATCCCAGTTTTTTTTTTTTTACCAAAAATAACTTTTAGTATAAAAGATATAGCATGCACACTAATATATGATTTTGTGTGATCCAAATGAGTTTCAATATTGCTTACTTTCGGCTTTTACGCATAAACCAAAGATATCGCCATTTAATTGTTCACGGTCAACTGGTCATTAGCACCATTATCTATCGGTACTCAACTGCTCATCCTGCTAGTCCCGGATGTAGGAGGTTGAATTTGGGACCATGTTTTAAACCACTAAAATTTTGGCAGCGTATTTGTAAAGGGAAAATAACAGAACTAAAGATTACCTCTTGAATTATGAAGATGGCATTAAAACACATCGAATTTTTCCAGTTGAATTTATTCTCTTGAAATTTGGGGCAAAGTAAATTAATTGAATTCAGGTGACTGAATGATAAAAATCAGCTTTATAAACTGTATATTTTGGAACTTAATTGTGGAAGTCGGATATTTTTGTATTGATTATTTTACCAACTAAATTACAGATGAAATATATGCAAATGAAATATTCAATGTTTAAATGTACAATCACATTAAATCACATCCCCCAATTATTCAAACATTATTAAATGCAATGCGTTTTTATACGATTAGTGTAATTCAACATGCTTTTTTGCATAAATGACTAATTTACTTCCACAAATGCGAAATTGTTTTCGCAACCTAATTCTTGTTGCTTTTCTCCTCTTCACTCATTTTTGTTTAATCTCTCAGAAACGCACCACAGGTCTATGAGCAAGTCCAACAGCAAAGACGAGAATATTTATGATTGTTTCAGAGAATGCATGCAATGCTTATGCAAAAGCAGTGGCGGTAAACTTCAGACTGGTATTTTTAAAACATATACTAGATAATGTTGAAAATGATCCCTCATTAAAATTACAAAGTTTTGTTTTCTATGACTGAGTTAAAATGTTTTAGGGCAGTGGTCTCCAACTTTATTTAAAGTGAAAGCTACTTATAAAAAAGAAAATAATATGGGGAGCTTCGGGATTGTAACTGGTTTAAACTGGTTTTAATGGTTTGAACCCAGCAGACTTTTGGTGGATTCTCAGATTTCCTTCCTCTGTCCAAAAACATTTATCTTAAGTAGACTGGAATGCCAAAATTGACCTTGTGTGTGACAGTGTGCTCTCTGCAATGGCTGGTTGGTTCCTGAATCAAGCCCCAGGTAAACTTGACTTAGCCCCTGATCTTTTTAATAGCTAGAAACTCCCCTGCTACAGTATGCCTGACTGTTCACAACCAAAAATAGGAGATTCATGTTTGAAATGGCATTCTGTGTACTTCTAAGTTTTTATGTACTATTCTGTGTTTTATACGATCTCAACTCCATTAGTTGGCTATCAGCTCTGTCACTGAGAAGTCACCTTCGTTACATGGATTATTATACTCATTAAATATATGCTCACAATGATTTGACTGATTAAAATTAAATATCACAAAATAATCCAAAAGAGCATCTAGGACTGACTACCACGACCATTGAGGCAAAACAGTATCAAACCTTGTAACTAACGGATTCATCCAAATGCATTTTCAGAGGGCTGGACCTTTGGGAATACATTGCAGTGTTATACATGGACACATTAAAAGCAGAAGAGTTATTACCGTTCCACCCGAGCCCACTACTACAATGATCGTTAAAAATCAGTCCCGTAGACCAGTAGACGCATCTCATACGTCATCAAATTGCGCAAAAGCGCACTCTAATAGCCACCTAAATGTGTTTCAGTGCCCTACATTTTGGATTTACTGTGGAAAATGTCTCCTCAAAAATAAAACCTCATAGGCATAGCGTTTTAGAAGTATTACTTCCGTGAGCGTATGCTATAAACAGACAAATCACCCCTGCAGATGCCATTACTGTCCACACAGAAACTACACGTCATACAAAAGATACTAAGAGTTCAGGGTTTGGTCCGCTGCTTAGCAGACTAAACCCGCCGGCACGCGGTTTAAAGACCGAAATGCGCACAGATATCAGACACCTCCAGCCGGAGTGCAAACAACAGCTCCACTGATTGCAGTAATATATTAAAATTAAGTACTTAATAACCCAACCCTACACAAGTAGTAAGATGTCACATACCTTTCCTTGTCGGCTGGATTTTTACTTAAATGGGCCATTATTTTAAAAGACAAAGGCAAGTCCCAAACGTTATGAAAATTCTACTTTCGATAATGTATTATATTAATCTGGATTCTAGCATTTGCAATTTACTAGCTACATTCAACCACGCCACCAAGAGTACGCATCGCTCTGCTGTATCTGTATTCTATTGGCGGAGCGAAGCGGAAATTGTCACATGATTCGCAAGCAATCTGCTTCCGCTGGCTACCTGTAGTAGTATTATCAAAATAAGAGCTCACATAGAAAACAATTACTGTACCGCGTACTAAAAGGAACATTCGTTAATAGTATTGGTTAACAGCATTTCATTTTATTTTCTTTTTCAATCCAATTTTACGAATACTGAGATTGTTTATATTTACAATGTTTATTTATATTTTTTTATTCATTTATAACTAGACCCAGTCTTACAATTAAAGACAAGTTCGTTAAATGTAAGATTTTCTATACTCATTATGCCGAATAATTTGGAAGCTGGACATCCTCACAAGCACGGAGGAAACTTAACACTTACCTTATAGTTATGTTGTTCAGCCCTTGTAGCCCTATTTTGGGCAAAGCTGTCGTTTATAGTTTACGATGTATATCATCTCTGATATTTTGATTTTATTGCGATGCTCTTATAATGACTATGACTACAAATAATTGTGGGCGCTGCCGACATTACTAAATGGAAAGTAAGACTATGATATGATAAGATCACTTGCAGCTACAGCAGCTTATGCGATTAAACTAAATTTGGGATCTATTGAGGTCTGACTTGCAAATTCTGTTTGTATTGTGTCCTCTGCTGTACCACTTTAATCAAAGCTGTTCAAATCAGTTAGTGCACTCTAATTCATGCTATATCTTGTTTTCAGGTTTGGGATGGATGTTGAGAGTGTTTCCCTCTTACACATTTCTTGTTCTGTTTATTTTGAATGTTATAGTGGGACTGGAGCTACAGCTATCTCACCATGTAAACTCAGTAATCTCAGGTGCCGTTTGACTGTCTCTTCGGTCATATAACCACGAAATATGATATGCAATGCCTTAATTGAAATAATGCTCATATTTTGAATGTTAACACTATTTTCCACTTAAAAATATACAATATGTATTTAATAACGACATTTGGACATTTTTACAGATGTTCTGGAAAATGTTGCTAAACTAAACCTGAAAGACAGCCAAGTAAACCAGAAAAAAAAACTCTCTTTACCATTATGTAAACACACATTTATAATAAAATTAATCTGAACAAGAAAAACTCTAGATTAGTCTTAGCTGGAGTTGCTAATGTTAGTGGTTCTGTGCACAAGCCCACGCATTATAGTTTGCCAGTGGGCCGTGAAGATGCCCCCCTGAGGCGCCGCCCGTCCTGCCTCAAGGTGAACGCCCAGCCAGCCCCACTCGGCGAATTAACGCGCATGCGCGAACCTCGGCAAAGTACCGTACAGCATGGCGTCGCCCTGAGGGAGGGGTTACGCCGTTTTAACAGGACGGCGGTATGGGGACAGTAGCAGCCGGGCCGGGTCGGCGTCCCAACTCCAGCTGGTGGTCGAAATACTGACGAGCAGATAGGTGAGGAAAAGGACGCTGCGAGGGACGGGGGTCCATCCTTAAAATATCATGTGTGACTAACCAAACCAACTAGTACACATATCAACTAACCAGCTGCATGCACGGCTTATCTGATTATGTTTTATTTATTTTTTTGGCTGGTTAGCTTTTCACTGGCAACCCATAATGTTTGTTAGTTTTTCCTCTCTTCTAATCTTTGGTCGAATAACTCCCAGAATCCCAAAAGTTTTACAACATGACAAAGTACGAGCATCGGGTGTAATTCTGTAGACTAACTAACTAACTAACTAAACTAGCTGACCCTATTGCTCTGTATTGCTGGAGACGGGCTCCTGTAAGCTCATTTCTCGTGGAGAACAGGGGCAATTACATTTTAAAGCGCCGGGAGTGAGATCCGACGGCTTTGGCAGGACGATTGTATCGGGAGGAGATAATTAATGTCATTACCGCTGCCCCAGCTCCAGAGTTAACCATCAGTCAGGAGTATTTTTAAAACAATGAGTCCCAATTGGAATTGAAGTTTTTCTTAATGTTGACTTTTGTTCCTGCCCGCGGTCATTCTCCCCTTTTAATCACTGGTCAGCCCTGAAGTAAACAGCACTTTTAAGGTCATGTGACCAACCAAGCTGCAGATGAGTAGTGATCTGACTTTTTTTCTTTTTTTTTTTTACACTGACAGCTTGGATGCTCCCCCCACGTTGAAATTATACAATTTATCAATTAACTGTCCACATATGGACATTATCCTTCCCCCATGAGGTGTATCATAATCATTCACCATCCATCCATCTATTGATCTTCTAATTGGCTGTCCTTGACAGGATCCTGGTGGAGCTTGTAGTCTATTGCAGACCGCACAGGGCTGTACACTGGATGGGATGCCAGTTCATTCAGCGTTATTCTGCCTGAAAATATGATTTTGATGATATCTTTTTTTTCTCCTTTAAACCCTGCGTACTTGACATACACAATGATGTGTAGATGCGTGACATAATCTCAGGCATCAGAGGTAGGCTGTTAGGCTGAATCGAGAGGACATTTTCACATCTACCACATACATTCAGGCATCCCGCATCGCCATGGCAACTTGTCTTCAGCTGTCTGTCTGGTTGCTTGGCTGTGCTGTAAAGGCGGGCAGGGTGTCGGTAACTGGCAAGCAGAGCATCGATCTGCAGGGTCTGCGGAAGATGGGGGGTGGGGTGTGTGTGTGAAGATTCTGTTGTGTGTTGTGTTCTCTTCTCATAGAACATGTTGGGGATGGCAAGATCCCCTAAGCCATTTCTTAATGCATTTGATTTGCTCCATGTTCTCATCAAGTGCCTTGATGGAACTGTATTGCGAGCAGCGCTATATAAAAATAAATTGAATTGAAATCAGTTTAATATCAGATTTTCTGCTTCATTTTCTTTGTTCAAATTAACCACTGAATTCAGAATTAATTCAGTTTTCTTTGATTCTTATGCTGACTAATTTGAAATATTGAAATGGTGTCATCAGGAACATGGGAATAAAAAGGTAGATTGGAATAGCTGTGTAAGTCTAAATTGCTGGGATCTGTGACACTTTGTAACCTGAGATGGTTCTCCCCACTGTGGGTCACACCCAGGGCTTTTTCCCACACCATTAGAGGATGCTGAAGTGGATGCTGGCAGGATGTCTGACTTTGCCCCCCCCCCCCCCCCCGTGCATTAAAGCTGCAAGCGGATCCCACCTTTGTTCAGGCTGAACTTGGCCAGAGACCAGTCAACCCTGGTGCTGTGTTTTTGTTTTGTCTAACACAGAATAGGAAGATAATTTCCGTAGGTGTGACCCATATAGGCTAAAAATCAGATACAGCACTGTTTTCGCCATGTTCCAAAGCATGCAGGCTCCTTGGGGGGGGGGAAACGGCACACGGGCTTGTCTTTTTAGCACTGACTATAAGAAGCCTTTAGAGTTTAGTCTTGTAGGCTGCTTTGTATATGGTTAGTTCTTTTGATGCCTGGGATAGTGTGACATGCCCTATATTTATCACTTGGGAACAGCTGAGGAATCAGCATATAGGCTTTTCCCCTCTTTCTTTTGATGCTAATATACTCAGTATCTATTTGGTGGCCATGTGTTTTAAGTCATATATAGAAGTTTAGAATTTTGGAAGGCAGCCTTATCAGAGGTCTTTCACATCATTCTCCTGCTTAAGACCGTCAGAACACATTTAGCTGCTGAAAGAAAGCTGACTTTCCTCTCTGCTGGGTTGCCCTGCAGCTTTTGGTGTTTGTCCCATCTAAACATTTCAGAAGTTTTACGTTTCAGTTTAGTAAGTTAAAATTGCATTCATATTTAAAAGTATATATTTTTCGAGAAGGCCGGGTCAGACTGGAGCAATTAAGGGTTATGGGCCTTGCTCAAGGGCCCAGTGGTGAAATCACGCTGGCAACCCAGGGATTTGAACTGGAAACCTTCCGATCACAGGCACAGTGTACTAACCGGCTATGGTAGTGGTTCCCAAATTCCCCCCCCCCCCCCAAAAAAAAACACCTTTCTTTTTTGACACACTGATCTTATTGGAAGGGGGTTCAATTCAATTTCTTTCTTTTTTTTTTTAGTATATCCCCCTCCCCCCACCTCCCCAATTATTTAATTATTTGCGACCCCTGGTTTGAGAAGCACTGTGCTGAGCTGCATGCTGCTGCTCTGAGTAGTTCCTTGGTCCCTGGGTACTTGGATTCCCTCCCGGATACTGCTATAATGTCTGTATTTGCTCAATGTGTGTGAAATGAACATGCAGATCTGTCGTTCTTGGGAGGAGTGATGGGGTCAGCATGTACCAGCGTGCAGGATGTGCAACTATAGAAAAAAGAAGAATAGTCCCTGGCTGGTATCTCTCCCGTCCTTGTTCTGTACATCACTGTACCTTCAGAGCGGTAACTTATACTGGCGCTACGAGTCGGGTTGTGGGTCTGTACTGGGGTGCTGGTAATTTGCCTGTAGTGTGTCGTTTTCGACCCCCCTACAGACACTGGTAAGTATCAGCTCAGTCTAATGGCCATTCCCTTATCAGGCTTTAGCATGATGCTCTCTTCAGGTCAAGCAGCTCCATCTTCTCTTTGCCTGCCGGCTGTTTGTATAGCTGAAAGCTGGCTTCTTAGGAACTGAATCTGTGAGACAATGTGACCGGATTTCGAAAGGATAGGGCCTGAGCGGGGATACTGCGTCTGTAAGTGGCTGTCCCTTTGCGGTCATTTGAAATGCTATATGGACGAAATGATCTTCGTGGGTTGGGGGGTGGGGGGGTGAATTCTGGGGGATGGAGGTTTTATTGACAGGCTTGGGTTGCGGGCCTCTTCTCACTGGACCTCTGCGACAGCTGGTGTGACCTCAGAGCTGTTTGAATAGTCTGGCCCTGTGCCAGCGACCTGTCTGAGCGTGTGGCCCCGCCCACCCGCACAGGGGGCCGGACTGACAGGAGGATGAAGCAGCTGTGTGCGCTGCTGGAAGCAGGCCAGCCCTCATTGGCTGTCGAGCAGTGCGGCACTGTTGCCCGGCCGCCCGATTGGTGGAGAGTGAGCCCATGTGACTGGAATGGCTGGGTGCGCTGGGCTGGAGCACTGACACAGTGAGAGGGAGGTGGGATGGAGGCAGGCATCGAGATGGGGTATGTTCTCCTTTTTTGCCAGACTGCTAAAATGGCTCCTTCTGCACCTACAATGCACATGCTGTCTGTTTCGTAATGGTGGAGGGTAAAAAGAGGCACAGCTGCTTGCTGTGCCTTTTGTTCCGGGGGTGGGGCTGGTAGAAGCGCGAGGGCATGGTGTGGGGTGGATGTGTTGTCTGAGCTGAGGCTTGGTGGGGGGGGTAGAAGGGGGTCATTGTGCTTTGGAGGAGAATAACAGGCAAGCACTGTGGGGCAGCACGGTGCTCCGCCGGCATGGTAGGGGGGGTCTCTCCTCGCCGTGCTGGGCTCCCCTCGACTCCGAGCGGAGCAGATGATGCGGGGCGGCGGCAGGCTCTGGGTGCAGGCTCTGCTGGGCTGCGACGGGGTCCCCCCTCCCTCCCCGAGGTGGGGGCTTTTGTTCTCGGCTGGATTACGCGTGGGGACGCAGGTGGACGACCGTCGGATGGGCATTCTCGCGGGATGGACTCCGCCGTCTGTCTGTGCTGATTGAAGCCCCGTGTTGCCTTGACAAAATGGGTGCTGTTAATGGCGTGGGGGTGGGGGGTGGGTAGCTTGCGCCTTTAATTTTGAGAAATGGCATCTGTTACCATTATAGACTGTACTGAAAGTAGCCCCCCCCCCCAAATTAATTATTTTTTTACCAAAATGCGTGTGAGATACTCCCCCCCATTGTTAGTGGAACAGTCAGTACCATTAATTACTTTAAATGTCCTCAACCTGCTTGCCATGCGTGCAATTAAATTTGCCTTAATTACCCTTCAGACGTGTCTATTGCATGTCATATCTGCTTGATTAAATTGATGTTCTGTCCCCACAGAACCTTGATTTCATCTTGTATTTTTTTTTTTTTTATTGAGCGTGTGGATTGTAGATGCTTTGCACACACTGCTTTGTGCTTTGATTTCTGTGGCTTTCGCTGTGGCTCTTCACATTAACCCGGTGAATCATGGGTGCTGCTGTAGCTCTGGGTATATTCCCGTGTGCAGGGATGGACATTACAGTCAGATTCTATTTCTGGGAGTTTCGCTCGTGAAATGCAGCCCTTGGTGAAATAGCTGTAATCTGCTGTGACAGCTATCAGCCCTGCTTCCCGGCCTCTCCTCCCTCAGCGGACGGGGACCCTGCCCTCTCACGTTCGTCCTCCGTGCTGGCTTTATCGTGCCTGGCTCTCTGCAGCAGCTGAAATGCTTAGTGTCCAGCCCCCTGGATGCTGATGTTTACACGCTCTGATTTGATGCATCCTTGTTTGGTTCTTGGAGTGTTCTCTCCTCCTGAAACAACATTCTGCTCGCTTTTTTCTTTTCTTTTTTTTTTTTTTGCTATTTACAACCGCAAAGCAGGCACCCGCTTGGATTATTTGCAGTCTTGGCTGTCCTGTCGAAGGTCAGTCGAGTCGCGTGAATTTAGGAGGTCGGAGGGGATTGAATCTGTATCTTAATCAGTTTTGCACACCCCGCTGTTCGTCCGGGACTCACCTGCTGTGGGACAAACACGACACACCGTATGATCTGTCTTAGCATGATGTTAAGCTTGTTTGTTTGAGCTGTGATGAGAGGATACTCTTTATCAGACTGTATCATTTCTCCTTGTGAATCTCTGCGCAAAAAGCCTGTTAATAAGCCGGGAATGTGATGGGTGTAAAGTTGCATCCGTTAGCAGGAAGTCCTGCTTTGTTGGTCTCCAAGGACCTCCGTCGACAACGAGGCTGCAAGCTTTAGTACAGCATCGCTGAGTAATGCACGGTATCAGAGGAATGCAGCGCTCATATCCACGGAGAAACGCCGTGATGCGGGATATGCACAAGACCTGATTTATCCTAGATAAGACCATGATGGAGTTATAACGTGTTTTCTTTCAAACTGCATTATAGGAATCACTCCCTTCCATGCCTCAGTACACTGCTTACATATTTTCATAGCCGTATCATGTAAAAGCGAAAGTAAAATAAGAATAAAC
Organism: Mormyrus iriodes; assembly: GCA_011763525.2. Lineage (NCBI taxonomy): Eukaryota > Metazoa > Chordata > Actinopteri > Osteoglossiformes > Mormyridae > Mormyrus > Mormyrus iriodes. The sequence continues at coordinate 7,328,561 of JAAGVU020000040.1, read as the reverse complement.
CCAACAAATACTTCATACATGCTTTTGTCTCCCAAGCAGGTCAGGAAGTAGTCTAAGATGGCCACTGCGTCTTATGATCAACTGCTGAGACAGGTGGAGGTGCTGAAGATGGAAAACTGCAACTTACGCCAGGAACTACAAGACAACTCCAATCACCTGACCAAGCTAGAGACGGAGGCTCTGAACATGAAGGTGGGCAGCTGAGGAACAATGTTAGTCTAAAGCATGTCCTCTGCTAGCAGAAGGCACAGCTGTTGGACCCTAATGCATTAATAACTTAATGAGGGAAAACGTATTGGTTCCTACGGTTGAGCTTCAGTTCAGTGTCGGTTGGACCTTCAGCTGTGTTTGGTGGTCCTCACTGGTTCCTTGGTGTTTTTTTTTGCATTTTTGTTCCTCTCTGGCAAATAAGCTTAACGACACAAATGTCTCACTGTCTCTGTGTTTAGGGAAATTGCTTACACGTAAAATGTCAGGTAGACTAAATGAAACTGTTCTTATTCAAAACATCATGGAATATGGAAATAGGCTTGGCTTCACAAAGGAATGAGAAGGGGGACTGTAATGCAGCGAATTGTACCGTGGACTTCTGCCTCTGATAATAAAGGCAGTTTCTAAGGACCATTTCCTGCACGGTGTCTTCCTGTGGATCAGGACCACATGGCCCTTTAATGGGAGATGTCTGGTGATGTCAGGTCAGCCTAACTTTGTTTTTTGGGCCTCCTTCCTGCTGCTGAGTAAAAGGGTTTTCTGTTGGCCATTCTCATGCTCTGCCTGCCAGATAATGATTGACGTTACGTGTCGTAATCGCGTATAATGTGAATGCATAAAGAGAATGTGGTTCCCATCATTCTCATGTCATGTGCGTGAAGTTCCTCGTACCAGAACTGCAACCCTGCTCCTCTTCCTCCTGTTGAAGGAGTCCTGGGTGTGTGGACCTATTTCTCCTTTTTAGGAGCTTTGGTCTGTCAGATGTGGTGATCAGAACAGACTCCAGACTGGCAGACCCAGGCTGGAGGATGTGTGTCTCTCTGACAGTGTATCACTGAAGCAACTGCAGGTAGGTGAGACTATAGAACTCCATGGTAGTTGCAGGTCCGACATGCAGGTGTTTGTTATACGCATGGTTGACCTGAGATCATTACCGTAAGCTCTCGGGTGCCGTCGAGACTGGAATATAAAGAACCGAGGCTAATGTCCTGGTTTTCATTTAATTATCCCAGGCGCGATCTCTGCTGTGCTGCTCCTATGTTCTGGCAGATAAGTCTTTATATCAGATGTGATAATCCGCAACAATGACCTCAGTGTGCCCAGCGGAGGCAGAAACGAACATTATTTGTACTTGTGCAATGACACGAGGAGGCCGAGTCAAAGGCGACCATTGTGTTCCGCCCATCCTAAGGAAGGCGTGACTTCCAGACACCCAGTCAGCATTGGGGGGGTCGGGGGGGGGTGCAGGGATGGGCAGCTGGCCGGCATCCTCTCGAGAGGAACCAGCTGCAGTCTCCTCTTCCTTCCGGCGCGCGATGAGGCAGGAGCTTAGCATGCAGGGCGAGTTTGCAGAAGAGGGATCTGCACCGACAGTGCCATGCTCAGCCATGGTTGGTGTTGATGGGTCAACCTGCTTGTCCGAACACCGGCTCCTCGTTTACATATAAATGCCTCTCCCTCATGGTGAGTTATTCTCTCGCGGTCCTTTGGACTTGGTGGTTTTGTGGGCTGCGATTGTCCGTTCCCTCTGTCGACCTGGAAAGCCTGGATGTGTGCAGTATGTTTCTTCCCGTGCTCTGTTGCTTCCTTTTGGGAATTTTAGTGATTTTTACTTCCGTTCAGTGGTTGTAACAATGGCGATTGTTCCCCATTTGGATGCAGTGTTCCGTCCTTTCAGAAACCATCAGACAGCCATTCCCAGCTTCTTTTGGTGGAATAGATTTCAGCTTGTTTGGTGGTTATTAATCTTTGTTTCATTTGTGTTACCTCAGAGTTTAGCATTACAGATATTCCTTATAAGGTTAAAGGCTGTAAGTGCAGATATATAATATTGAATTGATAAATAATGTTATGTGGACACTGATTCGGACATTTAGTTCAGAAGCAATCAAGTAAACTGGGTTCTTAAACCTAACCAAATGGTTCAGAACTAATTACAGGATCAAATCTTAGGGAATTGCCTAACTTTTTTGTCTCTAGAAACTAGCCTTTATTAGTAATGGTAATATAACTATATTCTTGGTATTTTCTTTGTGTGTGTGTGTGTGTGCGTGTGTGTGTGTGGGGAGCGGGGGGGGGGGGGGGGTATGTATTTGTTACCTTGTTGGGACTAAAT